>CM054126.1:130129627-130729627 GCA_028751855.1 Ambrosia trifida
ACCTGCTCGATCGGGTGAATTCGATGTATCCGAGATTCCGGATAATCTCGTACTTGGACTCCCGTCTGAGTAGTTAAGTTCTCTGTAGAAACCAGATCATTACCCACATTCGATGATGAAGCACCATTTGTATTTGGGTTCACTGGTGGTGTCACTGTAACATGATCTAAAATAGCTTCACTTGTAACATCATCGTCGTCATCTTCAGATTATGATGAGTGAAGTGTTGTGGAAGCTTCTTGGAATACCTCTTCTTCAACTACAGGAGCATTGGTATCATTAGAAGCTGCTTGGGGGTTCACGGTGATCGGACGCACCAACGGTGATGTCACTGCGTTTTCAACCTCGTAATATAAACGTAATACAGCCTCTTCAACCAAGCTATCAAGGTTGAATGATTCAAAGAAATCTTTGTAATCAAACATCCAGTCTGGACCGCTTCCCTGTACATTCTGAGTATACCGCTGAACTTCAATGTTAGCCCACTCCTCGACTTGACGAGTTCGTTTGTTGAATACCCGTTTAAGCGGGGTTGCATATCCAACAAAATATCCCTCTTCAGCCTTCGGTGCGAACTTCTTTGATGGATTATGCATGGTACATGGAGCTCCAAACGGTTCTAGATACTCTAAATTCGGCTTTCGACGATTTAACAGCTCATAAGAAGTTTTGCCAAACTTCTTCACCGTTAAAACACGATTAAGAGTATAACAAGCTGCGTAAATTGCTTCGTTCCAGAACATTACTGGAAGATTTGAGTCCGCAAGCATTGTTCTCGCCGTTTCTATTAGAGTCTTGTTTTTGCGTTCGGCGACACCGTTCTGTTGTGGGGTATACTTAGCACTGTATTCATGATGAATACCTTTGTTTTCACAAAGATCGTCCATCTGTGCATTCTTAAACTCCGTCCCATTATCACTCCTAATTCTCTTGATCTTGAGACCATAGATATTTTCCAATCGAGTGAACAGAACTTTCAAATTATCAAACGTGTCGCTCTTATGGTGTAAGCACATAACCCATGAAAATCTTGAAAAGTCATCAGTCACCACAAGACAGTACAATTCTCCAGCATGACTTTTAAGGCTTGACCGGTCCGAACATATCCATGTGCAAACGCTCAAGTGGCAATTCAACGGAATTGACTTTCTTTGGCTTATGGGATTGCTTGTGCTGTTTACCCTTTTTGCAACTCACACACTTGTCGTCTAAGTGAAAATGTTTAACGTTCACGCCTGTGACAAGTTCATTCTTCACCAATTGATTCATCTTTCGTAGGTGAATGTGTCCCATCCTCCTATGCCACATAATTGATTCCTTTTCAGTAGCCTTGGAGAGAAAACACGTGACTTGGCCTTGTGTAGTCATCGCTTTAGACATGTCGAGAATGTACAAGTTGTTCACTCTCGGTGCCTTTAACATCACCCACTCTTTTGGTAACTCGAATCCCGGCTTGAGTATATAGCAAGATTTGTCATAAAAGTAAACTGAAAACTGTTTATCACATATCTGACTGACACTGAGCAAATTGTAATCGATTTGTTTCACATAAGAGATCCTCTCAAAACTCACTATTCCATTACTGACACTACCCTCCATGGTAATGTAACCACCCTTGTTTCCAGCAAACGCTACATAACCTCCATTGATATTTCTGATATCGAATAGTAGCGAAAGATCTCCTGTCATGTGACTAGAAGCTCCACTGTCAACAATCCAAAGACTGCTCACAGTGCCAGCTGAAGCTCCCTGCACATATCAAGTAAAGAATTAGATTTTTCGGGGGACCCAAGCCTGTTGGTCTTGGGTCTTTGAACATTTTGTTTCAAAGATTCATATTTTTCACAAACAGTTTGATTTGAATTGATCTTTTTCTGATCACTCAAATCTTTTTCATTCTCTGATTTCACATTTTGTTGTGAAGTTGAAGCACCTTGAGAACCCTTTGGTGACCAAGATTGTTCAGATCGTTTCAAGATCCGGATTTGAGATTTTGGGGTCTCAACCGGTTTCTTTACTTCGTCTTTGAACGAAACTTTCTTGGTTACCTTCTCTGATTTAACAGAGACAGGTCCAACCGTTGGTTTGACAGCAGGTTCAACAGAAACCTTTTTCTTGTCAACAGTTGTGTTCACCATTGGTTTCTTAAGAGATTTTTCAGTAGCTATCCGGTTACGACGATCATATGTCATCGGACGATTTTCCCTCTTTTGAAAATATCTGCTTTGATTATAAAAAGGTGCTGGTTGAGGGACAAATCGTCTTTGTGGATAACAATGATTATCGACTGGACTTTCATACTTCTGCTTCATTTCCACCTCGTGCCTCTTGTGCCTTACGTACGGGCAGTGAGCAAGTAAATGCCCTCTCTCCCCGCACTTAAAACACGCACGGTACTCTTCAAAGTTGTTATTGGCATTCGACTTTGCATAAGTAGTGATAGGATATTGATCATTCACACACCTTCTTCTTAAACTCTCAGGAGCTGGGTCCTTTGAGTAAGTCGGCTCAAGAAAACCGTTTAACTTTTCTTTTGGTTTAATAAATTCTTGACATGGACCTTTGGTTCTTTAGGAACATCCAAATAAATTTTCTTTAAGACTTCTGGAGGTACATCATTTGTTCGCTCATGTTTTGGGAACCAAATGGTACTCTCCTGCCAAATCTTCTCAATTTTTGAATAGTTGGCAAATTTTATTGGATATTCTTCATCAGAAATTATCTTATCGGATCCTTCCATCTGATAGAAAATTTTAACAGGTTTATCACAAGATTCATTTTTCTTTTCATTTTTCTTCTCATTTTTCTTCTCAACAGGCTTAACTGATTGATTCTTTCTATGAGCGCTAGCCATGGGATGCACAATCTGAGATGGTGAAACAGGTTCGGTAGTGATTATGTGATTTTCATCAGAAATATCACACATCTTTTCAGGGACCTTCTCAGACTGTTCATCCTTTGAATCAGAATCATCAGTTACAGCAACTACACCTTCATCATTTCCCAATACAGGTCTAACATCAGAATAAGGGTCTCCCACACTAGAGGTGTTTGACTCGTCATCCGATGTAGAGTCAGATTTAACTGAGCTCTCCGGTGCTATTGAGTGCAAATTATGGTTTTCAAACAACACCGGAGCTGGGACAGCTTTGTAGTTGGCACTAATAGACTGTGAAGGCTCTTCTATTATATGATCAATAACATAAGCAATATGCTTATAACTCTCAAGTTTCTTGTTCACTTTTTCTGCAAAGCACTTGATGGTTGCCATTTCAAGTTTTGTGTTTTCTAAATCATTTATATAATTATTTATGGCCATTTGTTTCAAAGATAAAGTCTTTTTCAATTCTGAAACATCTTTCTTATAACCATCAAGTACTCTGTTAAACTCTTTTGCTTCTTTTTGATAGGATTGACAGTTGATTTTAGCACTCTCAAGCTGAACCTTGAGTTGCTTATTCTCCTCTGTCAATTTATCACAAGCATCACAATGTTTAACACAAGTTGAATTTGAAGTAGATTCAGTTTTTACCTGCTTTGGAGGTTCTGTCATGGACATCAATGCAAAGTGTGCTTCCTTCCCAGCGAAAAAATTTGAATAATCAATCCTGGTACAAGCATCATCCACTATGCATGATTTTCGGGTCATCAAAAAATCAGCTTCAGCAAGCAATTGGTCAATATCATCATCTAGTGAGTTAACACTAGATTCAGAATCAGACTCACTCTCCTCATCAGGATAAGCTGAATCATACTACTCTGGCACTTCAGTAACAGAGTCAAGAATCAAACCAGACTTCTTCTCTGTACAATCATCACTCTCTTCATTCAACTCCTCGATTCTTACCTCAGATATCTTTTCAGTCACTAATTCCTCTTCAACCTCTACCGGCTCATCCAAATTCATCTGTTGCGCAGCACACGCCACATTCCCAGTTGTAATCTCCTCAACACCTAACTGCATCCCTGTCCAATCAAACCCTTCGTCTTTCTGTATCACCAAAGCTTGGTTTTGATTATCTGTTTGGGTTTGTGTGTTTGGTGTAGAAATAGGAATGATTGTTCGGTTTGAATTTTGTGGTGTTTGGTTTTGGTTCTGGTTTTGTGTTGTGTTTTGTCTAGCAGTGTTATTTTGTGGGGTATTTTGGCAGTTTTGGTAGTTATTTTTTGGTTGAAAGCTTGAAATATTAGGACTTTGGTAAGATACCTGATTTTGTGTTTGACGGTTTTGGTAGTTAGAGTTGAAAGGATTTCTATTCCCCTGCTGTGCTGGTTGGGTACATTCTCTCTTAAAATGACCTTTCTCACCACAATTGAAACAAGTCACTTTGGCTTTGTTAAAGCCATATGTGGTGTTCGGGGAAGTAGAAAGATCAGTTCTTCCAGTTTTCTGGATGAAATCAGTAGCTCTCCTCATAATACTTGCAAATGCCCATTGAATATCCATGAGCTCCATCTCTTCTTTATCAATCTGTTCGTAGTCTTCATTGGTCAAGTTGTTATTACCAATTTGACTCGCAACAAGCCCATTATAAGATGCTACCATGGCTGACACCAATGCTACGTGTTGTTGAGCAATCTCAACAGTAACATTGTTTAAGTTCGATGTCTCCAGCACAATCGGGCTCTTATTTGTTTGACTTTGGTTTATTTGCATCGGGTTCATTTGAGGAATGTATGTTTGTTGTTGAGGTTGATTTAGATTAGCAGAATAAGAAGCTGCTTGTTGCATGGGTGAGTATGGTGGGATATAAGTTGTAGTAGGATATGATGGTGGAGTATATGATGATGTTTGAGCAAGATAATTGATAGGTGTTTTGGTTGGTTCAACATGGTTAGAGATGCACGCGATGTGTGGAGCAACATTTGAACTCGAACTTGAACTAGAAAGAGAAGAAGAAGTACCACCATGACACAAATCTGGATTCTGAGGAATTTGTACTCTTTTCGCCTTCCTCTTTTCTTCCATCTCCTTATTCTCTAGTTTCCGAATAAACTCGTTAATGGTCCAATATTGGTACGCATCCTTTTCCTTCAATACCTCTATATGCTGATTCCAGTATGGTGGCAACGCATCAGCAAACTTATCCACCAACTCTGACATAGGTATGCTTATCTCGTAGCTTGAAAGCTCAGTGAGTAAATGGCAATACCTTGGAACCAACTCCTTCAGCGTCTCGTTCCCCACGTAGCTGAAGTTCTCAAACTCTTTTCGAAGTTCCTCCATCCTCAACTTCCTCGTCTTCTCATTTCCATCATGCCTATTCTTTAACATGTCCCACAACTGTTTAGATGTTGTGCAAGACCCAAACTGATGTAACAAATCAGTATTGATGGTCTGGGACAGTTGAGAAAACACCTTTTTCTCAATAGCAAATTTCTTCTTTTCATCATCTGCAAGATTCTCCAATGGAATTGGCTCACTCGTGTTCTCCAAGATTGGAGCAACATATCCCTTCACAATCATCTGCCAAGCTTCCGTTCCCTCTAAACCCATTCCCTCAAGATGTATCTTGAATTTGGTCTTCCAAGTGTTGTAATCGACCATCTCCATAAGCTTTGGTGGACGACTTCCACTCCCCGAAGACAAGTCTTGAATAAGAGTTGAATAGCATTTGTAGTCTGAGAGTGTACCGATGCTACTGCTACTCCCCAATAATCAGCAATCGGTTGTGGTTGTGGTTGTGCAACATGTTGGGGAATAGTACTAGTCATTGCCATGTACTTAATCGGTTGTGATGGTTGACTAGACTTTTGAGCAGCTACCGACCAAGGATCCATGGTTGTCTACTGTTGTGGTGTCGTGTTAGGTCGTGGTGTAGTAGGAAAGTTCCACATATCAATTTGAAAATGATTAAACACGAAAAGATTAGAAAAATTTTATAACAGATTCTACGTTCGACCCTTTGATATGATCGTGTGGTCGAATATTACAAAATAGTTCACGTTCGACCGTTTGTCAAGGTTCGAATGTAGAAAATAACCAACTCAAATCATTTTTGACCGTTTACACCCACTTTCGACCACCCGTTTGGTCGAATGAACTTAATATGGTCGAATGAACAAATAAACACTGATAAACTCTAGATTCGACCAACTAACACCCACGTTCGACCAAATAAACCTTGGTTCGACTAATTAAGCACACTCTTTCAACCAGTCTCCCTAGGTTCGACCCTGCATGATTCAAAAACGGTTATTCTTTGAAAATCAGTTAATTTTGATCAAATTTTTCAAAAGTTGATGAAACTTGATGATTCTAATCAGGTTTTGTCTCGGATTTGATTTGGAACAAGTTTAACAAAGAGTATTATGAGTTTTATCCATGAAAACAAGTTCTAATTAATCAATTTATCACCAAAATCAGTTTATCAATGAAAAATAGAAAGTTTTGATCAAAATAGGGTCCAAATCAGCTGTACTATTATCAAATTGTAGTTGTTTGATCCATATGGCTCTGATACCACTTTGTAGAAGGATCGAATTGACAAAAACAATTGGTTTGATCAAACAAGTCTACTAATTCAAGTGCGGAATCCTTGAATCAGTTACAAAATGATAATAATATCAACAAATCACAGAAATCATCATTAAAGCTTTCATTTCATTCAATAACACATTCAATTACATGTTAAAAAGATGTTTATAATGATTAAATGACGTGTACAGACTTGACACAAAACCCTAGGGAGAACACAAACTGGAGGGAAAACAAAATGTCAAAAGTTACATTGCAAAAATCAACTTGACCTTATATAGGCCTGCACATTCGCCCATATAGGTTGGTCGAATGTGCAGGTTCGACCAAACATAGTGGTCGAACCAAGCAATACATAAAAATCCTATTCTACCTTCGACCTCCTGTTCTCCTTCGACCCTTTAAGTCTTCCTTCGACCGTTCAGAAACCACCTTCGACCATGGAAAATCACCTTCGACCAAACGACCAAGAACAAAAACATATGTTAAATGTAATCCAAAGCATTAGTCGCACAATATGCATCTACAATGTACCTGCAAAATGTTAAGACTAAGTTCAATCAGCCTGAGAGAAATGAGGACACCGTTGTAGAAAAAAGAAAGTTATGGGTGTTTGAGTCCCAATGCAACCCAATCAGTGCAATGAATGACAAGCTACTTTCAGTTGAGGACAAACTCAAGATAGAATGGTTTGTCCTCCATAATTACGAAGAAGTCAGGGGCTACATGATGTAACTGCTCCTATACTTTATATATTTACCGAACATCCCAAATATATAATTAAGACTAATTTTTCTTGCTTTTATACATATTTCTTCAATGTAGTGAATTCAAATCTACACATCCCCAAGATGATATTAAAACTACTTTTCCGGAATGGTTTCAACACAAGGTAATACATATATAACACTCGTTACTATATATTTGTTAGGTAATGCATATATAACAAACATTATTATTTTAAATTTGTTAGGTCTATAAGATGAAGAATGAAAGTTCTTCAGAATTCCACCCAGAGTTATTTGCTCTTTCATTGGGTGCGCACTTAATGGCCTAGACTTACACCGGTTGCATAGTCAATGGTGTTAGGTTTATGGTGGCTTCACGTGATACAAAACGTGCAACGCAAAACTCAGGGGTTATGGTGGAGGGAGAGAACGGTGAGAAATATTATGGCGTATTAGAAGAGATTATTGAGATCGGTTATCCTCATGGGTATACAACTGTCCTATTTCGGTGCAAGTGGTACGATACTCGAGTGGGTGTTACATTTGAAAACAATATTACCAGTATCAGCACAGAACACGAATGGGACAAAGAAGATCAGCTCATATTTTCCCGACAAGCCAAACAAGTGTTCTATATCCAAGAACCATCTTGAGGAAAACAAAATAATAAACATAGGTGGGTCGTCGAAAATGTTAATCACCGACGAATTTGGGATAGACCACCACAACTCGAGAATGTTCAAAACGTAGACACTGAGTTAGGCAAGGATGTTGACGTCGTTCACAATAACTCTTCATCTAATATTGGCCTAATTATTGACTTCCGCCAATACTTTCAAAACATATCTTCTCATGCTACTCCAGGTGAGAATGCAATGGAAGTTGATGCCCCGAGCAATGACGACAGTGAAGTTGCTGATGCTGGGACATATTATGACGAGGATGATCCAGATTATGACGACATGGTGTCTGATTAAAAAACAGTAATTGATGATGATTTCATGTATTTATTATAATAAATCAATGTTTACTATTTATACTTCATTTATTACATATAATAATAATAATGTGACTAATAAGTTTTATTTCTAATTGCAGGACTTATATATAATGATGTGACTAATAATTTTTATTTCCTTTTTGCAGGACGCTATGAGTTCGATTTGGTTTTTGTTTGTTTATTTGATGGCCGCAGTTATGGGCTACGACGGAGACGGTGCATGGGCGCCGCCACCGCCACCAGGCGTTGATGATTGGTGGCACAACCACCAGGAAGATGGTGGTAATTCTTACAGTTCTTTACCGTTTACTATTTTTACTTCTTTTTCAATTCTAATAATGTGATTAATTATTTTAACTCTACATGCAGCTCCTCGTTGGAGAACACGGGGCCCAGCAAAAAACCTTGGCATAAGAAAAGCACTCAAGAAAGGCAAAGGCAAGGTAGAGATTCTATTTGATGAGGCCACCACCAACATGCCTGTAGGCACACTTGGCGGCTTCTTCTCCCGGGATGCATCCATGTATATATGGCGTGAGAACCCGTTGGATGTGGAAGGTTGGGATGATGTTTCTGAGACTTATCAAAACAAGTTATTTGAGTTTTTAAAGGTTAGTGATTTGTAAATATATATTCTATATGTTATTTGTTGATTTTTTTCTATCTGACTAGCTCGTTTTATTTAACTATTAGAGTTACTTCAACTTGGAGGCTGTTGATGAAGATATCCATGCCGCTAAAAAAACAAGGAGGCATAATGGCGATTGTCAGAAAGCAGTACAGCGACCGCAAACACCAAGCAAAGGATTATTATTTGTGGGTGTTAGGAGATGATGGGGATGTGGAGTTAGCAAGGCAAAATTCCCCCAAGGGTATGAAACCGGAAAACTGGCTTCGAGCTGTTGATCACTTCCGCACTCCAGAGCATCAGAAGAAGTCTGAAATAAACAAAGCCGCCCGCCAAAAACAAGTGAACACATACCGAGGTGGAACGAGCTCTCTTGCCAGTCACTGTTACAAAAAGGTATACACCAACACATATACATAGACGATAATGTTTATTTAACTTATAATTTAACTTTTAATGTTAAACAGGGCATGGAACGGTATGAAGCATACCGTACTGGACATACAGGAAGGCAGGGGACGTTTGATAGCCCTCAGAATGAAGAGAATTATGCAAGCATTTATTTATAATCTATTATATATATTTATTATCTATTAAATCACTTTTGTAAAATACAGCACAAGTTAAAGTCACGGGTTGAGTCTGAACGTCAACGGATCGTCGAAGAAGAAGAAGGAGGAGAAGGAAGCAGCTCCAAACAGGTGGATTAGGTTGGTATATATTTGCTTATGTGTGTGTTTAGTTTTCATGTTTTTGAGATTGTTTGTTGGGTTAAAAGTAGGTTAAAACTAATATTATTTGGGGTGTTTAAAGGTTGCTATATTTGAAGAGGTGTTAGGTAGTCGTCGCAGACATACTCGCGGGATTGGGCATATGCCTTTTCCGAGAGAAAGCCTTCCTCAAGTTACGCCTACACAAACGACGCAAACGATGTTTACACAGGTATCTCTTTGTAGTTTAAATGTTAGTATTTGACCCATTTGGTATAAATATGTTTAGTAAATAGGATATTTGACCCATTTGGTATATATTTGTGGTTATTTGTTCATAGTTGACCCATTTGGTATAAATATGTTTAGTAAATAGGATATTTGACCCATTTGATATATATTTGTAGTTATTTGTTAATAGTTGACCCATTTGGTATTGAAGGGATAGGGAGCCCAATCCAGGCGGACGCGACATCCCTATCCCCGCCACATGAAGGCCCGCGGAAATACTCCCGCAGGATGAGTTCCGCGGAGAAGACTTTAACCACAAATCAGACTTCACCAGGGAAAAGCATACGCGCGCCTATCAATGCGCGGACTGTTTCACATCACAACATTCCCAGGTACGAGGTACGGAAGATCAAGGGTCAGGAAGATCCACTTGCAAAGGATCACTGACACCACCAACAGGGTAGCGACGTGTGTCCGCGGTTGCCTAACAACCACTGATGTTCAACAGTGACATGACTAGTTCCATGCCTCCACCATGCTGCCTCTACTGTATTGACCAGGCATGCTTATCTGCTATCAGGGGTCACGTCATATGCCAGCAGGTAAGTCAACCATGCTGGTTCAGAACGACATACCGCCGATGGCCAGTCACACGCTGCCACGTGTCCGCCTGGTAAGTCGCCGTCAGTCGCCGCTGACGTCATCTACAGTGAACATCCTTTTCCCGCCTTTTCCAGAGACCAAAGGCAGTTGGGCTGAGCCAAGGCCCAAAGATTACAAGACTCGTCGTGGGCTTTTCGTCAAGCCCACGACCTCCACTATAAATAGAAGACATGAACTCCTTTCAAGGGATCTGAAAATATTCACTTGTAACATATTACATCTTTGTGTTCTTACATTCACCACACACACACTCACTCACATTCACACTCTCGGGGTCAACCAAAGGTTTGGGTAAAGGAACGTACTTGTAGTAACGTAAGTATATACCACTTGGTGATTAGTGATAATCTCCGAGACACTTATTGTTTCTTCAGGTATAAATATGTTTAGTAAATAGGATATTAATTTGACCCATTTGGTATAAATATATTTGTATGAGAAAATTAATGATATCATAGCGACTCCTCAATTCCAAACGCAATTGCTTCAAATGGCTAATCAATTGGTCCAAACTCAAAGGTTTGGAAATCAAGGTGGAAGTGTCAATAGTGACGATCACGATCACGGCGATGAAGACGAAGACCAAGACGAAGACGAAGACTTTTAGGCAGTATTGGTATGTTTGTTTAGTTTTGATAGTGTATGCTTGAATCTAATTAGGTTGGTATGTTACTTTAGTTTCTTTGTGTCACACCCTCAAATTTCCATGTGCGGGGTTTTACCGCGAGGCGCGTGACACACCAGGATCCAAGTCAACGGTCACAATAAACAACACTATATGATACGGAAAAATGACATAAGCAAACCATTAAGTTTTTCATAATTGAACCATCATTGCGGAAGCGTAAAACTTTATTACAACACGAAATCAAAAGTACGAAAGTCTGAAAATACTAAATGAGATGCACATGAATCCTAGACGCCGTGAGACTCCGTGCGCCTATCGACAGCTGCTACCTTAGCGACCTGAGACAAATATGCTAAAAACGTCAGCAAATAATGCCGGTGAGTTCACAGGTTTTAATGAATACCGACTCCAAATGTATACCAACTCCAAGTGAAAATCGACTACAAATGAATACCCATGGTCAATCCAGACCACATGCAAGCAAAACATATGAATACCTGTTACTACTGCGATTGGAAAACCATTACTGGACTCGAATACTGTGAATACTGAATACTGAATACTGCATACTGAATACTGAATACCTAAGAGACAATATGCACCCGTCCGACCTCCAGTCGACGAGTGGGGCGGGTCAAGCCCAAATAGCGCTATCCACATTTCCCCCGTTGTGCATCCCCGCACATTCATGGTTCTCCCCGGAACTTCCAAAGATCGCATAGTAATATAATGAATACTCCAAAACATAATGAATACGTGAAAACATAATGAATACTCCAAACCCAATGAATTCATGAATACCAAAACGTAGTTGACACACCTTTCATGAAAACTTAGTTGAAAAGCCTTTTATGAAAACATAGTTGACACACGTTTAAAGGACACAGCATGTTTTCTCCCCCGAAAATGTAAAACCAGTAAAAGAGTGGGGCCGTGAAACTCACCTTAGAGTGCGTCTTCTTGATAACTAGAGATCCAACCCGTGTATGATACTTCCGACTAGTAACAACCTATTAGTGAGTTTACATAAGTATGATGACTACTAACCCGAAGGCTAACTAGTCCCCGATTGTCCAGATCTTGACTACGTGTGTTAAAAAAGTGTGTTCAAACGTTAGCCGGACATCCCAGACCGACCCGACATCCCGTTGGTGACTCATTACATCAATTAGTCATGAACATAAAGTTAACACATAAGTTTCAAGCATTTAAACACTTCGTTTGCATCAAAAATCTCATTTTTGTTAGCGTAGGGTCGAATGTAGTTCTAAACGGTCGAATGAGGCTTTTAACGGTCGAATGTGGCTACCTTCGCCCCTTTTCTCCCTCCTTCGCCCATTTGTAATACGTTCGACCATTTAGTAACCAGGTTCGACCCTGGAGATCCTCCTTCGACCGTTCGACTGGTCGAAGGTACTCCAGGTTTGACCCTGTTATTCGGTTTCCTCAAAAACGCATCAAAAACATCCGAAAACATCACGAAACATCGTGAGTCACAGCAGTCAACTATCATTAACATATCCCTACGAAACCCTACCGGTTTTACACCCAAAATCTAGTCGTTTTACAAGTTTCCCAAAATAGTAAATTATGGAGATGTCACATCATCATGCGTGTAATCTTTACCCAATTAGGAAAGTTTATGAAACCAATCTATAATCAACTTAATATGCTCAGATTATCATGAACAGTAAACCCCCCAATCATATCCTCATCACTATCATTATGAACAAGCCCTAGATCTAACCTGAAATCCCCAAAATGAAAATAATATCATCAATAATCAATTGTAACCTACCTTAATCATAAATTATCATCAATAACAGTCCTAGATCGTTGTCATAACATCTATACAGAAATCAATCATCAAACAATACATAACATCACATAAAACACCATTAACACATGTTAGTTTGTATGAGAACTCATTATTTATGAATAGGATTTGTTTAGAAAGATATTAGGAAGGTTTTTATCCATGAAAACATGTTTGTATCAGATCTGGACTCTTGGGGTTTAATAAAAACGAATTGAAATGCTTTAAAAATGATTTAGAATGAAGAACACACCTTAGATCTTTGTGTAGAAGATGTTTGTAGGTTAGATTATAGAAAACAAGGGCAAAAACTCCTTCCCCAATGTTTAAAATTGCTAGAGAGTGTTTTGAGACGGCTAGGGTTTGTGAAATGATGTAAAATGACAAAGGATGGTATTTATACTATGTCCAGGTTCGACCCTTTCGTACGGGCGAACGTGGAGCTTTAGTTGGTCGAAGGTGATTTTGTCCGGTCGAAGGAGGCCCTTAACAGACTGAGGGCCTGGTTCGACCCTTCGAACGGTCGAACCAGAGAAGTGTTATTTTCCAGATTTCCAGTTTGTCGTGTTTAACGCATTCTAACATACCTTAACATATAAGCATGCATCCTAAGTTTATGTTTAACATAATTAAGCACGGATAATCATTTTCACATCATTTAAACACATCTATGTATATAATCCACCACACGACCCATAATCTACACATATACTTAATTTGTTCATGTAATGTCACCAACATCGGGACCCGGTTCTAGTGTATTCCCAAAATGACTCCCAATGATCCTCTAGATCATTGACCCCTGGACAATCCTAACTTGACCCGACTCAACTAACCCAGTTAAGTTCGTTTATAAACATTTCCCACTAAGGTAGACTTATGTGTTTTATAAAAATGTTGGCCCAAAATTTCCCGAAGTCAAAGAGAACGAAGCGACAAAAAGAAAAAAATTTCCCGGTCGTCACATCATCCCCCTGTTGAAAGGAATCTCGCCCCGAGATTCACTCTTCGACAGTAATGAGTGTCGACCCAACCCAAGTAACGTTTTCCCAAAACACAAACGAAATGATAGTCACGAACGAGAGATGATATCAACAGGTACTCTATGCTGGGGAACCGCCCTCCCCAAAGTGAATACAAAACAATGAATCCTCCTGATCGAAGGCCTACCAGAGACTACTGTGATCGGTATAAATGACACACCGGTACCGTCCAAGTAGCATCTCCAGAGGACCCACATCAGACCCATGAATGCAAAATGATGACCAAATACCCACTGAATGCACACAAGGAATACGATTCGCCAAACAATGTGAACGAGAATGAATACGAGCATAACGAGAATCAAGAAAAGAATACTCACCATTAACAGTGTCAGCATCCTCCTGGTTCTCCCTAGCGCCAATGACGTAGACATGACCACGAGTAGTTCGACCGCCACTTTCGTTGTCCCCAACACCACCTGCAGTCCCTTGTTCAGCTTAGGACAATCCCGCTTGAAGTGTCCATTATCCCCACAGTGATAACATCCCTGCCTCCCCTGAGGAGCAGTGGCAGTGGTAGCAGCAGTAGTGGCCTGTGCCGGTTGTGGCTGAAGAGTAGTCCTACAGTCCTTAGCATGATGACCAAAACGCTGACACCGTCGACAGCGAAACCTCTCACAATCACCCGTATGATGAAACCCACACTCACCACACTTCGGGAGTTTCCCGGTATATCCCCCAGACCTCTGCTCGGATGATGTTCCCACAACCTCTTGCTTCTTCGCCTGCGGCTGGGACGACCCAGCGCTCTTTCCAGCACTCTCCCACTTCCTCTTGTTGTCCGCAGGGGCTTTCACAGCAGCACCCCTCGGAGGTAGTACGCCCTCAGCAACCTTCATGTTAGTCAGCTTGTGAGCTGCCCGAACAGTGGCTAACATAGTAGTGTGATCAGCAGCGGCAACAAGCCCAGCAATCTCTGGCACCAACCCAGCAACGTAGTGCTCAATCCTCCGGTACTCCGGTGTAGCCAAACCGGGGCACATCACAGCTAACTCGTTGTGCCTAGCAGTAAACTCCTCGATCTCCGACCCAACCATCTTCAGATTCCAAAACTCATATTCCAACTTCATAATCTCGTCTCTTGGGCAATACTCTGCCCTCAACATCTGAACAAACTCGGACCACGGCATAGCATTGGCCTCACCCAGACCAAGGTTCGCAGTGGTGGAGTTCCACCAAGTCAAGGCGTGTCCTTCAAGAGTAGCAGAAGCATACTTGACGCGATCAGCGTCAGGACAGTTACACATAGCAAACACCGACTCGATCTTCTCTAACCACCGGAGCAGACCCACTGCCCCTTCAGTCCCATTGAAGAAATGGGGCTTACAGTCCATGAACTTCTTGTAGGTGCACCCAGACTGCACCTGATTAGTGTTTCCAAAAGTTTGCTGAGCAGCCTGGAAAGCAGCCAACGCAACGTTCAACTGCTGCTGCAACATGTTCTCCAACTCCGCCTGAGTCATGGTGATGTTCCCACCACCTCGTCCACCACCATTGCGACCCTCGCCGCCACCACGGCGTCCACCAGCACGTCCACCAGCGCGTCCGGACATGTTCTGCCAAACATGAGACAAGATACTCAAAACCACCAACAGATCGAGCTACAAGTGGCCAAACGAATCCAGAACGTGGTTCCAGCATGACCATTAGTCCGAACATGAAGTCCACCAAGATTTTCATGCATTTCGATTTATGATTTCGTGTGCACCCGAAATAACAAATCGCTCTACATGGTCCTCTAGGCGTGCTCCTAGTGATGTGTCGTAAAACACATCTATTTTCCTATGTATTTTGTATATTATTTAGTCAAGTTTTTATTTGTTTTGTGTCATTTTTATTAGGTATTTATTTATTTTATTATTTTATAGGTGTTCGTGGAAAATTGGCTCAAAACGAAAGAATTTTAATCAGACACGGGCACTTGAGGGCATGTGTTCATGGACGTCGGAGCGTAAACGAGAAACTTTGGTCAAGCCAAGAACAACCGAGCCAGGAACATAGAGTTATAATAATAATAATAATAATAATAATAATAATAATAATAATAATAATAATAATAATAATATAATAAAAAAAAGTGTAGTTGACTTGGGCCGAAGCCCAAGTCTAAGGTCGGTCATAATATTACGATATGGATATATGTTGGACGGCAAACAGATATATCATTCGACAATTAATATATCCAATTCACAATTCACTTTTCTTACACACAGAATTCAATCGCACAGTGAATTGAAAAAGCAACCGGCCATGAACGGTGACGAGCGAAAGGGTCCGGAAGGAGAAAAGGCCACGGGCACGTTAAAGGTCAAGAGCCAACGAGCCTTGGGTTAGGTTTAGTTTTTATTTATTTTTCCTATAGACATGGTTAAAGCTATATTTAATTATTTTGTGAAGATGTTTTTAATTATTATTGGCTAGACCTTTATTGGTAACTTGGGATGATGAACTAGATTATGGTTTTTAATTAAAGACTTATGTTTTCCGTTTTGGATGTGTTGGGTTACATGATTTAATTTTTATGTTTGATTTTGAATATTTGTGTGCTGGTGCTTTTTGATTTGATTACTTGTTTGTTGGTTTTGATGTTCTAGGCATCTAGGAATATCCCCTAGAACTAGAAATCATTCTAGTTTGATTAACTTTTGTTGTCGAGCTAGTTCTTGCAGTTAGGAATAGCGCAAGTTTAACAGGTTTTTAAAATCAATTAGCTAAGGTGTGCAATCCCTTCCCGAAGGTTAGGAATATAATTCGGGATTGCTAGGTTGACTAACTAGGCATTGTTTGGTAGCTTGGTTATCGCTGGGGCGAGACCGGTTACTTATTCGTGTTTAGAGTTTTCCTAGGATTTCATTCGTATTAATTAAGTCTGCTTCGCAGTTTGGGAGTTTTCAATCCAAGAGTGGTTGATTAAAGGATTACTGTGGGATTTGGTTTCGCTGGGGCGATCCACTTTCATTTTAGCATCTCAATACTTGTCCCGCCTTGAGTCTAGTCGACTATCCTTGACAGGAGGTTTATTAGGTGAGAACAGGGTCTCCAACCGGAATACATAAGTCAGCTTTTATAACCAGAGTCTAGGGATTCTACCCAGGTTACCAGTTTTCTCCTCATTAGAGTTCCAACCCAGTTCGTCAGCTTTCGTTTATTTTCAGTTTCTTAGTTTAATTTAGTAATTTAGTTTTAATTAGTTTTAATTAATTTTAATTAATTTATTTTAATTTCAGTTTAAACCCCCAATTAATAAATCAATTTAATAATAATAATAATAATAATAATAATAATATTTTATTAGGTAATTCATTAGGAGTAATTTCAAAAGTGTTAGATAAAGTCCTTAGGTTCGATACCTGGTCTTGCCTACTTGCTACTTGCGATCGGTACACTTGCCGATAGTGTGTGGTTTTAGAAGAGTCTAGGATTTTAACTTGATCAATTTATTTATATACCTATTTGCACACATCAAGTTTTTGGCGCCGTTGCCGGGGACTTTTAATTGGCACTTTTTGATTTTACTTGCTTTGTTTTGCTTGTTTACTGCTTGCTGGATTTACCTTCGATTATCTGTGCTACTTGTGCTTTTAGTCTTAGGTTATTTGCTATCCATTAGTAACTCCAGCGTGGTTTGCACTTTCAGTGTATGCCACATACTTGTTCACAGGGATCACCACAACTCACCAATTCTAAACCACCCACCCACCCCATTCCACTTCCTACCTTCGATATGGCTGATGCGAACATCAGACGTACTGTACACTCTCGTGCTACTGAGGGCTATACTGGGATTCGTTCTCCCATCACTCGTCCTACCATTGCTGATGCCAACAATTGGCAAATCCCATCCCATGTCTTGACCACTATCATTAATGTCACTCAATTCCATGGTCTTGATGAAGAGGATGCTCATGGACATCTGTCCTGATTTGTGCGTATCTGTGACACTTTCAATCTTTCCCACATCACTAAGGAAGCCATTTATCTGCGTCTTTTCCCATTTACTTTGTCTGGTCGTGCCGCCACTTGGTATGACACTCTGCCTAATAGTTCCATTGCTACTTGGGAGGACATGCTTGGAAAATTCTTAAAAAAATATCACCCACCTTCCAAGGATTCCCGCATAAGGGAGCAGATTCACTCATTCCGTATGGATCCTGATGAGCCATACTACATGGCTTGGGAGCGTTTCCAGACCCTACTGAGTCGATGCCCTCATCATGGTCTCTTTGACTGGGCCCTTGTGGAGAAATTCTACAATGGCCTCACTTTTGAGACTCGAGTTCGTTTTAATACAGCTGCACAGGGTAATTTCATGGAAAAAATGGATATTGATGCAGCTAATGAGTTGTTTGAGAGTTTTGCCTATTCTGAGAGACCACCAAAGCATACTATTGGGAATTCCATTCCCATGACTGGTAACACCTCTCCTACTACCCGAGGTGTTCATCAGATTGCACCTGATACTGGTCTGGCTGCGGTGATTGAGAATTTAACTAGGCAAGTGAGAGATCTTCAGATGAAGTTGGATAGGTGTGAAATATGTAGCGGGGGTCATAACACATCTGAGTGTCCAGTTCAAAGTCGGGAACAGATAGATTCTCTTAATTCCGGATGGCTTGAACCACCCTATCAAAACTATAGCCCTGATTCAAACTCCAACTGGCAAGGTGGTAACTCTTCTAGATACCAACCTCGTCAGAATCTGTTCCAAGCTCCCAACTCTGGGGGGCCCACTAGTCGTACTGAGTCTGACCTTACCACCATTCTACAGATGCAGTCCCAGATGCTTAGTAACATTCAGTCAAAACTTGATGAGCAGGACACTTTCAGGAAAGGTCAGCAAGCTGCTTTCCAGAACCTAGAGGCCAAAGTAGAAGAATTAGCTAATCAGGTTAGTCAAGGACCTCAGGGAGCCCTTCCTAGTAACACTGTTCCTAATCCTAACTCAACTATTTCTACATTTAGGCATGCTCAAGTTAAGGCAGTTACTACCAGGAGTGGTTGGAGTGTAGTTGGTCCATCACCAAGAGAAGATGAAAAACCGGTTGATGAGGAAACTGAGTTAGAGCCACCATCTGCTAAAGTGCAACCTAGGCTAGTCTCAAAGAGTACAACACAACCGAGTGAGTCGAGTGAGAAGAAGAGAGAAGAGAGTCCAGTTCGTGTTTATAAGCCTAAGCCACCATTCCCTGGTCGTCTAGTGCGTGCTGATGATTCTGAGTTATATGCTAAGTTCGTGGAGATGCTGAAGAAACTCCACGTTAACCTCCCGTTCATAGAGGCTCTTTCCAAAATGCCTAAATATGCCAAGTTTCTTAAAGATCTTCTAACTAATAAAAAGAAACTTGAGGAGCTCTCTACTGTTACTCTTTCTGAGGAGTGCTCTGCTATCGTGCAGAATACACTTCCTCAGAAAATGACCGATCCAGGAAGTTTCACCATTCCTGTTTGATCGGCCACCTCACTCCCAGAAATGCGCTAGCCGACCTAGGTGCTAGCATAAACTTGATGCCCTACTCTCTATTCTTAAAGCTTAATCTTGGGGAGTTGAAGCCAACTAGGATGTGTATTCAGCTAGCTGACAAATCTGTGAAAATTCCTAGGGGCATATTGGAGAACTTGTTAGTGAAGGTGGACAAATTTGTGTTCCCAGTTGACTTTGTGGTGCTAGACATGAAAGAGGACGACACAGTGCCGCTCATTTTAGGTCGACCATTCTTAGCCACATCAAGAGCACTAGTTGACATGGGTGAAGGAAAACTGAGGCTACGGGTAGGTGATGAAGAGATTGTGTTTGGAGTTCGGCAGAATTCTTATGAGGAGCCGAAAGAGGAGGTTAAAGCTATTAATGTGCACCTAGACTATGAACGAGACAAAATTAGAACAAAAGAGGTGCGAGATCCACGAAAACGACCACAGTACGGTGTTGGTTTGGAGGCGGCTTTTGTTTGGTGGACTAGATGGGGCGGCGGTCAAAGTATAGGAGAGGTGATGAATCACACTTCTAGGAATTTAGCTTGTCAGGTTGCCAAGGATTGCAAACGGGAGCCACCCGATATATTTTGAGGAGAAGTTGGGGATTCGCCCAAGTTGTAGAGTTTGTAGATTCTTACTTATTTTAATTTTATTTATTTTATTTTTCTGTTATGTTTTGGTTTGTGTCTAGTGTGGGGATTTTTCGTATTATTAATTGCAGATTTGGAAGGGTCCTGCCTGTACTCAATCTCCATTCAGGCGGGGTCAATCCAATAATATTTTATTTATAAAAGGACATTCCTAGTCGTCGGTCTATTTTTATTTCATTTTACGTTTTGTCTTTTGAGTTTTTGTTTGCAAGATATATTGCTTACAACCGCGAATGAAATGCTATACGGTTGCTTTGCACTTGGATGGGGGCAGTTCAAGACACGCTTTGCGAGGATTACACCACAGTATTACCAGGGGAGTCTGTTCCACTTTACTTGTTATATTTATTTTTATCTTCTTTATTTTTAGTTCCTTGTCGCTACACATTGAGGACAATGTGCAATTTTAAGTGTGGGGATGGGAACTGCGTTTTAGTATAGTTTGAGTCTTTATTTCAAAAAGAAAAAAAATTGAAAAATTGAAAAAAAAAAAAGGAAAAAAAAAATTATCCCTGATTTTTTGTGCATTTTATATGGAAAATGATAGTAAAATTGGGATTTTTGGTTTTCAAAATATTATATATATGAGAATATAAATAGATTGAAAGCGTGTTTGCTTAAGATGTATCGGTAGGCCCAGCTAGCTTTGAAAGGTCCTAGGATTGTTCTTAATATACCTTAATAAATCATGAAATCTTGTGGGTTCTCATCTTAGGAGAAACGGTAGAACTGAAACCGCTGATTGTGATTAGAGGTACCACTGTAGGTTGAAAGCCCATATGTATTATTAATTAAATGGCACACTTGATCCTTTTTATGAGAATAAATCCGGTGAAAAGTGGCGCCTAAAAAAAAAATCCACATGTCCATCAATTGAGCTAGACCAAAAAAAAAAAAAAAAAAAAAAAAAAAAACTGAAGCCTCTGATCGAAACTCCCTCGAGGTCAAGTTGAAAAAAAAAATACCGAAGCTCATGCTGTCGCTCTTGGGGATGGTGACTCTGATTGAGACAACCTCTGGGTTAGGTATGAAAAAAAAAAAAACAAATGTGTCTATGCTCATAAACTTCATCCATCATCCATCATAAATTTAATTTCTAATACATTAGGGAGTTTAGTTTGCAGTGGTTGATAAATCGATATGGTTTAACCTTTGCTTCGAAAGCTTGAGGTGGGATTAGGTGAAGCTGGATATCTTGAGTGTGAGACCCATAGATTGATTGTAATAATATGAACTTAATTGCTTTACATGATTGGGGCCTGATTAGCTAGTGGTTGGGTTTAGGTGGACAACAATATCGACAGTTTTGGTTGATGCGTAATTAGATCATAACTAATGAACCTAAAAGTTTTTGAAACCAAGAATTCTAATTATGATTCCAGTGCAGTCTTTTTCAGGGACGAAAAAGAGTCAAGTGTGGGGATGTTTGATGTGTCGTAAAACACATCTCCTAGCTAGAACTTCAAATCACCCGATACCCACATTCCTAAAAAAAACTGTTATCGCACGAGGATCCCAAAGTGAACAGTCACTCAGGAGTGTACTATGACAAGTACTAGTGCATGGTAGTGTGTGTGTAGGCAAGCATGTACATTAGAGCATAGAGGGGAGATATCCAAAACCCGGAAAGATCTCAAGAATGTGCCGAAGCCACCCCATTGTACACTACTGCCAAGTATAAGCGATAAGCCCCTTCATCTTCAAACCCGAAGAAGAAGATAGAACCAAGGTAGGAATAACAAAAGATATGTAACGCGATACTGCGTGATGAGGACACCGACACCCCGACAAGGTTAGTATGTTTTCCAAATGACACGACTCGTAATTATATGTGACCGTCTAACGTGTGTGATACTCGACTATAGACTAGACTCTACATGCAGTCCTAGTTCACTATAACCATTGGCTCTGATACCAATCTGTCACACCCTCAAATTTCCACGTGCGGGGTTTTACCGCGAGGCGCGTGACACACTAGGATCCAAGTCAACGGTCACAATAAACAACACTATATGATACGCAAAAATGACATAAGCAAACCATTAAGTTTTTCATAATTGAACCATCGTTGCGGAAGCGTAAAACTTTATTACAACACGAAATCAAAAGTACGAAAGTCTGAAAATACTAAATGAGATGCACATGAATCCTAGACGCCGTGAGACTCCGTGCGCCTATCGACAGTTGCTACCTTAGCGACCTGAGACAAACATGCTAAAAATGTCAGCAAATAATGCCGGTGAGTTCACAGGTTTTAATGAATACCGACTCCAAATGTATACCAACTCCAAGTGAAAATCGACTACAAATGAATACCCATGGTCAATCCAGACCACATGCAAGCAAAACATATGAATACCTGTTACTACTGCGATTGGAAAACCATTACTGGACTCGAATACTGTGAATACTGAATACGTGCCCGAATGAATACTGAATACTGAATACTGCATACTGAATACTGAATACCTAAGAGACAATATGCACCCGTCCGACCTCCAGTCGACGAGTGGGGCGGGTCAAGCCCAAATAGCGCTATCCACATTTCCCCCGTTGTGCATCCCCGCACATTCATGGTTCTCCCCGGAACTTCCAAAGATCGCATAGTAATATAATGAATACTCCAAAACATAATGAATACGTGAAAACATAATGAATACTCCAAACCCAATGAATTCATGAATACCAAAACGTAGTTGACACACCTTTCATGAAAAATTAGTTGAAAAGCCTTTTATGAAAACATAGTTGACACACGTTTAAAGGACACAGCATGTTTTCTCCCCCGAAAATGTAAAACCAGTAAAAGAGTGGGGCCGTGAAACTCACCTTAGAGTGCGTCTTCTTGATAACTAGAGATCCAACCCGTGTATGATATTTCCGACTAGTAACAACCTATTAGTGAGTTTACATAAGTATGATGACTACTAACCCGAAGGCTAACTAGTCCCCGATTGTCCAGATCTTGACTACGTGTGTTAAAAAGTGTGTTCAAACGTTAACCGGACATCCCAGACCGACCCGACATCCCGTTGGTGACTCATTACATCAATTAGTCATGAACATAAAGTTAACACATAAGTTTCAAGCATTAAAACACTTAGTTTGCATCAAAAATCTCATTTTTGTTAGCGTAGGGTCGAATGTAGTTCTAAACGGTCGAATGAGGCTTTTAACGGTCGAATGTGGCTACCTTCGCCCCTTTTCTCCCTCCTTCGCCCATTTGTAATACGTTCGACCATTTAGTAACCAGGTTCGACCCTGGAGATCCTCCTTCGACCGTTCGACTGGTCGAAGGTACTCCAGGTTCGACCCTGTTATTCGGTTTCCTCAAAAACGCATCAAAAACATCCGAAAACATCACGAAACATCGTGAGTCACAGCAGTCAACTATCATTAACATATCCCTACGAAACCCTACCGGTTTTACACCCAAAATCTAGTCGTTTACAAGTTTCCTAAAATAGTAAATTATGGAGATGTCACATCATCATGCATGTAATCTTTACCCAATTAGGAAACTTTATGAAACCAATCTATAATCAACTTAATATGCTCAGATTATCATGAACAATAAACCCCCCAATCATATCCTCATCACTATCATTATGAACAAGTCCTAGATCTAACCCGAAATCCCCAAAATGAACATAATATCATCAATAATCAATTGTAACCTACCTCAATCATAAATCATCATCAATAACAGTCCTAGATCGTTGTCATAACATCTATGCAGAAATCAATCATCAAACAATACATAACATCACATAAAACACCATTAACACATGTTAGTTTGTATGAAAACTCATTATTTATGAATAGGTTTTGTTTAGAAAGATATTAGGAAGGTTTTTATCCATGAAAACATGTTTGTATCAGATCTGGACTCTTGGGGTTTAATAAAAACGAATTGAAATGCTTTAAAAATGATTTAGAATGAAGAACACACCTTAGATCTTTGTGTAGAAGATGTTTGTAGGTTAGATTATAGAAAACAAGGGCAAAAACTCCGTCCCCAATGTTTAAAATTGCTAGAGAGTGTTTTGAGACGGCTAGGGTTTGTGAAATGATGAAAAATGACAAAGGATGGTATTTATACTATGTCCAGGTTCGACCCTTTCGTACGGGCGAACGTGGAGCTTTAGTTGGTCGAAGGTGATTTTGTCCGGTCGAAGGAGGCCCTTAACAGACTGAGGGCCTGGTTCGACCCTTCGAACGGTCGAACCAGAGAAGTGTTATTTTCCAGATTTCCAGTTTGTCGTGTTTAACGCATTCTAACATACCTTAACGTATAAGCATGCATCCTAAGTTTATGTTTAACATAATTAAGCACGGATAATCATTTCACATCATTTAAACACATCTATGTATATAATCCACCACACGACCCATAATCTACACATATACTTAATTTGTTCATGTAATGTCACCAACAACGGGACCCGGTTCTAGTGTATTCCCAAAATGACTCCCAATGATCCTCTAGATCATTGACCCCTGGACAATCCGAACTTGACCCGACTCAACTAACCCAGTTAAGTTCGTTTATAAACGTTTCCCGTTAAGGTAGACTTATGTGTTTTATAAAAATGTTGGCCCAAACATGCCGGGTGTCACATTTTGATATGTTTTGACGAATGTTTGTTAAACTTGGTATGTTTATTTATATATATGTAAATGTTGGTATGTTGGTTAATTAGTTTTGTTATTATTTTGTTTGGTTATGCATGTGTGGAGTAAACAAACAACAAAAAAAGGGCTTTAGCGGCGATGCGTCGCCGATAAAGGTCTTGCCCCAGATTGCACAAGAATCTGCCACGTGGCAAAAAAAAAACGTAAAAGACAATGCCACCTGGATAAATACCTTTAGCAGGGACACCTTTAGCGACAATAGTGGTATTAGGCACAGGCAAAAGTTGGCAAGACCTTTAGCGGCGACCGTCGCCGCTAAAGGTCATGTCGCCGATAATGATATACTATTAGCGGCCCGCTAAAGGTCCCATACCTTGTAGTGCTTTCTACTATTTTTCAAAGCATCTGCTTGTTTTAGAAAACTTGAATAGACGTTTCATGGTGTGGAGTTTCTTCAGAATGGAAGAGGAAGTATAAAGGTAAAGAGAGGGTAATTTTTTAATATTAAAAATTTCCATATTCAACACTTTTGATTAAATAAACTAATATTTAATGCAATTTTTAATCACTGGTCTGTTTTAACAAGTAACCAATTAAAAAACAAATGATTTAAATGATTAATTTTAAAGAGAAGTGGGTGATAATGTGGAAAATGTAAGGATATGTAATTTTTAATGCAATTTTTAATGATTTAAATACATTTAAATAATTTAAATGATTAAATTTAAAGAAAAGTGGGTGATGATGTGGAAAATGTAAGGATATATAAGGATTTTGTATGGTTGGAGATGAAATTGAGAGTTTTTAAGGATTTGTAAGAAACTTTAAGGATTTATAAGAACTAGTAATATGACCCACCGCGTTGCGGCGGCGTCAAATGTGAAATAACTCGAGTTTATACCATTGGATGAAAAACATATTATGTTTGACCCGTTTCTGAAGTCACCCAGCCAACTCAAGTTCATGGTCTTAAAGGAATAATATTACTAATGGAGTTTATATAGTTGTCATACAATGTCTAGGCAATTATAAAAGTAGCATGTCAGTGCACTTCATTAGAACATGTTGTGCATAGCAAGATGCTACCAAAAACATACAAGGCAAATTAGAAAGTGAAAACAGAGATAACATGGTTTTACCAAACCATTTGGCTACTCTAATTCACACTTTCACTATCACAGTCTCTCTCTACGGTATAACCCATCTCTTTTCACAAACACACCTATAACACCACCAACAAAAACCAACGGTCACCACCACCATAACAAAACAACCCAGCCGGAAGCACCATAACATAATTAAGCATATAACGTCACCGCCACAGCCCTTCACAACTGCCACCGCCACCAACAATGCACCGGGTCCAATATCTCTCCAACCCGTTGCTGCATACAGTCAACGGTTGTACAGGGAAGGCAACAACCATCAACCTGCCACCTCCACCGGATTAGCTTTTAACGGTAGTTGTGGTGGTGATGCATGTAGAAGAGACGTGTAGGAGGCACGGAATTTTCTCCAACTGAAGTTGCCCGTTGACGCAGATCCATGTGTCGCTGATGCATAAGGATTTGATTCAAGAAAGGTTCGGGTCGGCCGGAAACTGACGAGGTGACGCCGTAGTGAGGTCGTCGCTGCCAGAATGGCATGTCGTTGCTTGCTTTATGGATGTAGGCTTAACAATTAATAATTTTTTTTAGAACGATACTTAATAATTAATAATGATCCATAGACCAGATTGGGAGATGTGAAAAGATGACGCCGTCAACGTGTCACCGTGAAGTTACTGTTCCGCATCGTTAATTCTACTGTTGTCCGTTATGTTGTAAATTAATATATATACTAATATGATGTGGCAGCTGATTATGCAGGTAAGGACGCCTAAGGGCTCCTTTACGATTGGACATAGCCTAGGTAACTACAAATATTACACACCTAGACATGTAGGTTAACAAGGCTGACATAACTAAAAACGCAATTTTATTTATTGATTTCTCGATTTGGATGTAATATTATCAACTCTACAAATCATTAAATTTTAGAACAAATGATCCTATATAAAAACAATATCAAAATAGGTGTTTTTTTTTTTTTTTTTTTAAGATTTAATTCAATGAAAATCCTTGTACAACCCTAACCTAGCGGTCACAAGTTCGAATCCCTACCCACACACCGGTATCCTTCTTGCCTAAGCTCAAACCGTTACGAGAAATTTTTTTGTGTTGTGCATGGATCGAACCTGTGACCTACCCCTAAAAAAACCCAACCTATCTCAAACCAGCTGGACTGAAGATCATTGCCCTATATCAAAATAGGAAGCATTGTGATTTTGTATATGTTTCTATTTATTGTGGTTAAACTAAATGTAGAATTGAATGCTGTGGGCTCTCCTAGATACATACCTCTTCACTCTATACTTGCTTTTAAATAAAACGAACGTATCAAATGACCTTCGAACAAACTTTGAGCTTCTAGTTCATTATAGACCCATATTGTTTCTTTGTTATTAAGCAAAAGACATAAATTTAACTTTCAAACTTTGAAAATAAAAGCACACAATTATAAAATACCAGATGGGTTTAAAATGTTAATAACTATTTTAAAAAAGGGAAAATCACGAAAGTAGCCCTTTGACCGGGTGATTTACGAGAATAGCCCCCTCTCGTTTTTTTGGAGAGACGGTTCACGTTTCCTAACCTGTTTGTGGCGTCTCCCGAGAGCTTTAGGTTTCCAACCAATAAAACAACAACACGTCTCCGCTGAAGTCTCCGGAGACGTCTTTTCCAGGTTTTGAAAAACTCTCCGGTGACGTCTCTGGTGACGTCTCAGATTTTATTTTATTTAAAATAAAATTATTTTATGGTATAACTTTATTACGATTTTATTTTATGTCATAACTTTGTGTTATAGCTTTATTATGATTTTATTATGATATAACTTTATTTAAATAAAATTTTAAATAAACTAGTCATTCGATTAATTGTCAACTTAAATAAAATTCTAAATAAAGTAGTCATTCGATTAAAAAAGATAAAGTAAATACATAAACATTACAAAGTAAATAAAAATAAAATAAACATAGACTACGCGTTAAGCCTACCCTCATCATTTGCAAAGCAGAGACTTGTTTGAATTCTCTGCCTTACTTGGATTCATACTCGATTTGGGTTATTCCGATGGCCACGTCTTTAGGCATATCCTAAGGTACCGCTCGCAGCGTTCGATTGTGGTACGCATTGAAGAGTTGACACTTGGTGTTCAAGTTATTCCATTTACGGTTTAGTGAATCGATGGTTCGGTTAGAGCCTCCTACCAACCGATTGTACTCATTTACAATTCGGTACCACTTGTTAGTCGGGTGTGGGCTTTCTTTGACAAGTTGCCAGGCTGCCACAAGGGCGATTTCTTGTTCTTCCGTCCAACGACTTGGTGCCATTTTTTTGTGTAAAAAGGAAACTGTTTTAGGGTGGTGGTAGAGGAGGAGTTTCGGACGGTCACAAAGTTCGGACGGTGTTAGGGCGGAGATGGAACGGTGGTAAATGGTATATATATGGTGGTGTTAGGGGAGGACACGGGAAACTGAAATGAGAAGAAGACACCGGAGACGTCTTGGGAATCAAGAGACGACACAAATTAAAGTCGTCTTGGGAGACGTCATTGGAGACGTGTTGTTTTATTGGTTGGAAAACCAAAAGCTCCCAGGAGACGCCTCAGATGAATTGGGAAACGTGAACCGTCTCTCCAAAAAGATGGGAGGGGGCTATTCTCGTAAGTCACTCGGTCAAAAGGTTAGTTTCGTGATTTTCCCTTATAAAAAACTCTTGTAATTTGTGGCGCGGCACGAAATACAACGCGATACTTTTTTTTTTTTGAACGGCATATAACGCGATACTTATTTTTGTTTGTTTATTAATCCTTTCGTATAAAATTTTACAAAGGTTTATTATATGTTTGTTTTATTTTCCATAAAGTTTTCGAGTTTGTATTTTAAAATTATACTTGTCAAGTTATTCTACACAAGGTAATAAAAATGAGAAGGGTGAGAAGGATACAAAAAACACAATAAATCATTGAATATGACATAATGAGCCACAAAATATAACACAGTGTCAAAAAATATAACACAATGCTGAAGAAAAAAGACACAATCATTTGAAAAAATGACACAATGATAAAAATAAGAAAAAGACACAATGGTACATGAAAGACATAATGATATAACGCATATTCTAAAAACCACAAGCTAAAACCTCAAAAAAACGAAAACCTAAAAACTCACATTGTAGGGTTCGATAAAACGGTTCTAATGCCGCTTGAATGAGTTCAATCGGAGTCCGTTTGATACCCTTCCTACAACTTCCTATTTTTCTTTCACTGTGTATTTGATCCTAACCCTACATTTATAAATCCATAATTATGTTCAAAAAGAAAAAAAAATTATAAATCCATAATTGCTACATTATCAGTTATAATGTTTACTCCAATCAATACAAGAATATTGATCAAATATGTAAAAGTTTTGAATGTCAAATATAACATTTATTAAATATCTATAACTGATAGTTTGATACATTAATATCATATTAGAAAGTTTCATTTACATTAAATTATTCAATGAAAAGATTGCAGTTAAAGTAACTTAAACGAAAGAAATATGCCTATTTAAACGAATCGAAAATGACCAGTAACACAAAGTCATTATAAAACTCCCCAGTGCTTGAAAATAAACATGGCTAAGTCTACATGCTTTTTCTTGGTGCTACTCATTGTACTAATTACAGGTTTGTTAATAAGTTCTTATATTACTTTTATAATTGGAGTATCTTTTTACACGTTAATGTGTTTCTGCTAATTTAAAATTACACAAAAAAAAATAAAAATAAAATCATTTTTATGCAAATGTTATGAAACTCAAGTCTTCAACAACGAAACGAAATAAGGACACATCATTAATGTAAAGGGTTAGAGTGTTAGACACTATCGGCGAGTGAACTGTGGCAAGGACATTACGTAGCTGAAACTCATTACAAACATTGTTGGATGCATTATATATATAGTAAAGTTAAATGCATTATGATGATAATTGATAATTAATATTATTGTCTCATGTCTCGTTACAACATCATTTTTAATCAATGTTTTAAAAACCGGTTTTTTAATTATACCGGATTTGGTTAAAAAATGGTTCAACCGGTTGAACCGCATTATATCGGGCGGTTCAACCGGGTTGATTAGTTAGCTATATAATTTCATAAATTACAACCTTAAGCAAAAAATAATCTAAAAGTACATAATTGCATACTAAAATACTATCAAAAAGTTAATCAATAATTACAAAATAATCCAAAAGATCATCTAAAGTTTTCATTTTTTAAAATTTATTCCTTAATAAAAAAAATAATTTAAAAATAACCCAAAAACTAATCTATCCCGGTACCGGTATAACGGTTTAAACCGGTATACCGGATTTTACCGGCGGTATAAAATCAATACCGTTTCTCATATTTACCGTAGTGTTTCGTACCAGATTTCCATCCGAAAACGGTAATACCGGTATAACCGGCCGGTATTTACCGGTTTTTAAAACATTGTTTTTAATATACAATACTTTTCTCAATTTTAGTATACTATAGATCTATATTTATAGTGTAATCGGAGATAAAACAATGAAGTATACAGAATTTATTTTAGATTAAATATGAAAAAAATACTCTCTCTTTTGATCCTAAAACAATACTTTCTGGTTAATTACGAATTGTAATTGTCATCTTAATCGATACTGGTTAATTATCCACATAATTGTTTCATAAATTTTATTGGAACATATGGTATTATAGTATTTAGGGTTTATTAGTTACAGGCCCATGGGCCAGATTTATCTCTATATATTGTAATCATTATTGAATGGAATCAATCAATCACTTTTATCATCTGACATGGTATCAGAGCCAGCCTAGGCTCTATACCGTTTCCGCTACACCACCAGAAAATACAAACCCTAACCGTCACCTCTTTAGATAAACTCTAGACAGGGCGGCGTGCCACCACCGCCGCTGCCGCCGCCCTGTCCGGCCATCGTGTTTTTTTGTTTTCTTTTCAATGTTCTAATAAACCCCGGTCTTGGTTCAATTTACAAGGTTTTGCCGCCACAAATTGCTGATCCATTCTCATCAGTTTCATCATTATTTGTCAATATTTTTATGTGGGGTTGAGTTGGTCGACAATTCGACATAATCAATATGAATTGGTTTGAGCTTTTTATATTATTTTTTCAACTCATCGTGGATTACATGATTGCAACACCAATTGGTTTGGATTTCATTGTTAATCATCCATACTCATCGTCCATCATCATCTATAATTTTACTTTACCTCACTCACGGCCATACACCATTGGGATTTATTGATTTGGTTTGGGAGTAATTGTTTTCTTCTTTTCTTTTTTTTCTTATTCTTTTCTTTTTCTTTTTGTCATTGTCATCGATCACGTTCTTTTCTTCGATTTCGTTTACTACTTGTGTCGGACCACAGTCCACCAACACCGATCAAACCAAGGTTTGAGCGGATCTCTCTCTTCTCTCTTCGATCTACGGATCTCACCACTTTTTCGAAGATTGCTGCCTGATCACGGCCTGCAACCTTCGCCACCTTCGGGTTTTGACTCATCGCCACACGACCACGCCCGGTGCCGATTTTGTTTTTTTTTCTTCTTTTCTCTCCATCTGCCTTTCCTCCATCATCAGTCTCGTCATCGGCGACAAATAATGGAACCACTGCTTCACCATGTGGTCGTGCCTAGGTGTTGCTTGACCACGGTCACGCCACAACCTTTTTGTAGGACTACGGTCCTCGCCGCACCCCTTGCATAAATATGTGATCACTGACTTTGAAGAATGTAGGTGACTTATTTTGGCTAAATCAAACAACTTGTGGATTTTTTGGCAGGATTTTGAACTTATATATCAAGAACCAAAGATCGAGACTAGTTTCTTTTTATTATTGTTTTGTTTATGTTGATGTTTGTTTCCAGTCTATGCATCCGAAATTCCACCGCTTTGACTGCGGGGGAGTATTGGAACATATGGTATTATAGTATTTAGGGTTTATTAGTTACAGGCCCATGGGCCAGATTTATCTCTATATATTGTAATCATTATTGAATGGAATCAATCAATCACTTTTATCATCTGACAAATTTATATATATGTTTGTTTTTATTTGTTTTGTTTAGTTGGAAATTCAATGGCAATGTGCAACGAGGTGATCTACAAAGGTCGTTGTGAAATAGAAGAATGTAAAACGCAATGTCGTGAAAAACACCCGGGTGGCGAAGGCGTATGCAGAGCTAATATTTCTATTCCAGAGATATATTGTGATTGTCTTTACGTTAAGGATACTTGCCCATGATATCTATGGTCCAGTTGAATTATGGGCTGAAAGTATTGAGATTTCGAAATAATGTTTATATAAGGACTTGTTACAAATCCCTTTAATTGATGTTTCTCGACGTTATTTATTACTTTAGTAGAGAGAGGCTATTGTACAAAGGCTCCTTAAAATACAAAGTTTAAGAAGCAATCCTGACCGTTGATCTGGGTTTAAATCAAACATTATTCTAAATTAATTACCAAACGTGTTTTTAGTTTCAGTTAACAAGAGAAGGGCAAATTAAACAAATTGCGAGTATAATAATTTGAATTTTTTTTAATAATCGCGCCCAAATCATCTCATTTATGGAAAGTTATTATCAATTGCTATAATCGTGGAATTCACAAATGAATAAATGAAACCCTGTAACCAAAAAAAAGAGAGAGAGAGAGAGAGAGAAAAACAGAGCATTCATCAAAACGAAGAAGAAATGTAGAAATGAAAACCGTAAAATTACGTTTGTATGAAACAGGTGAAGCAAGAGAATGAATGAGTTTGTTCGTGCGTTTGATGAAAGTTATAAACGCGTTTTCAGTTTTTTCATTGATTTTAATGATTTCACCTGATCATGTTGTTAAAACGCACTTAGTAATATCATAAAACGCACTTACATGTTGATGATATTTAACTTACAATGTAAAAACATAAAACGCACTTGGTGATATCATAAAACGCACTTACATGTTGATGATAATTAACTTACAATGTAAAAACATAAAACGCACTTAGTGATATCATAAAACGCACTTACATGATGATGATAATTAACTTACAATGTAAAAACATAAAACGCACTTAGTGATATCATAAAACGCACTTATATAAAACGCACTTACATAAAACATAAAATATAAAACGCACTCAATGATATCATAAAACGCACTCAGTATTATCTACAATATAAAACAATTATCTATCATACTCTGTTCATCTCTGAACTTTATTTCTTCTTCGTTTGATTAATGCTCTGTTTTTTTTGTTTACAGAGTATGATTTTTTCTTCGTTTGATGAATGCTCTGTTTTTTTTTTTGGTTTACAAAGTATGATTTCTCCTTTGTTTGATGAATGCTCTGTTTTTTTTTTACAAAGTATGATTTCTTTTTCGTTTATGAATGCTATGTTTTTTTTGTTTACAGAGTATGATTTCTTCTTCGTTTGATGAATGCTCTGTTTTTTTACAGAGTATGATTTCTTTAGATCTGATACACAATTAAACATCACAATGATGGAATATTGTGAAATCAGTTATAAAAATTTTGAATTCGGATTTAACGAAAAATTAGAGAATGTATTATTACGTGAATAAATGAGGGATGGAAAAGTCTATATTACCCTTGAATTGGCTTCACATGTTATAACCGCCAAGTTACACGTGGCCACTTTTGATGGCTTCCTAGACTTTGTAGGTTAAGGCACTTTGTACCAAATACTTTCTCTACTTTAGTAATCCTCACATTCTCATAATCTTAATAGTAAAACACTTAATACTAGAAAAAACACATTTTTTGACGAGCATTGCACATCATAAAAGGCTGTTTATAAGCAGGCGCGTGTTATCTTTTAATGACACGCATTAGTGACAGTCTTTAATAACACACATTAATGACATACATTTGCGACACTTTTTTACACGCATTTACGACACACCTTTATGACACAAGCTTATGGCTTTCATTTTGTGTGTCATGCTTTTTTTTACCTAAAAAAATTTACTGACAATTACTAATTAACCCTGGATTCATATTTATATTTTTAATAACAAAATCAATAAATTTCATAATAAAATGCATATATTATATATACCAAAAACCCATTAAATTTGTCGAATTCTACCACAAGTATGCAACGGTTACAAAATTGGGTCAATACATTACGTTAGTCTAGACCAAAAATACGGACCACATGAAAATGAACGTTACGGCCTAACATGACCATTCTTTACGAATGTCATCGATATCCGCATCCGTGTAAGCATCTACTCATTCCACAACCCGAGACAACAATTAAATTAAAAAGATTGAAAGTGTTAATAGTTAAAGAACAAACATGAATGAGTGGAAATTAAAGTAAAACTAGGTGCTAATCCCATGCGCGACTTGCGCTACGCTAAGGTGTAGGATCGGTTTTCACACAATCAATACGTAATCAACACGAATACTGAAACACTAGGTACAGAAACCCTAAGGCTCATGCAAAATGATGAAAATTCAGATCAAAACATGAAAATTTTTATTTTCAAAGCTTTTAATTAATCATTAACCGTTTTATAATTAATACAGACTCTGTTATTGATAAAACAAGTTTCTGGAACTCTCTAGACAGAGAATAGACAATAATTGAACTGACACAAATGACCAAAAACTTAATAACCGTCACAAACTAACTTCTATATATAGGCAATCTTCATTCGACTTATCATGAGGTCGAACCCGTCCATTCTTCCCATCGTTTGTCCGAATCAAAACTTTCTAAGTTGGTTTGTGCCTTCGTTTTCCCGAACCAACATCTTAGACGCTAAACATAAACTTAAACTCGTCATATTATCATCTGGACAACCCGAAAGCTACAGACACATATGTGAAATATATGCATCTACAGACTCCCCCTTGTCTGTAGCTCGGGTGCTTCATCTGTTCTTGTTCTCACGTTCCACAAACTTTAGCTTCTGCTTACCCTTCAATGTCTTTCCAGCTTCTTTAACTTGAACCGGCTTCCTCAACCTCAAAGCGTATTTACCCAGCAATCCCTTGTAATCACAATTTGAATGCACTTCAAAAGAAAAACAAAACTTCACAACAGCCTGAAACTTCGAAGCCTGCTCGATATCTAACGCATCAAAGTGAATCAGATTGAAGTATAGCGTTTCAATGTCGTTTCTTGAGAAGTTGATAAGCCACATCGGATCAAAGATTCTCAACTTTTTGCATAACTTTGACTTATCTTCATTATCCATCACAATAACCGCTTCACCAGCTCCCCAATCATAATACCAGAATGCAAAGTTCTTGCTGATATCTTGTTCCATAGGCATCAAGGGAATTTTCTTCATACAGACTCGCGATTTGTAATGCAAAGTCACATACGGTAAGTTGTTCGCTAGATTAATCTTCTTATGAACAATACGATGTGGATATTGTGGCAAATGTATCTATTTTGTCAAACTTTCTCAAGTCATCTTATCAGCCATGTATTCTAACAACCCAGTTGCACCAACCAGCTTGTGTCGACATACATCTCGTACGGCGCAGTAAAGAAGAGTCTTTATGTCATGAAAGTGACTTAAGTATAGAATTCCTTGTTCCCACTTGATACCGACGCATCTAAGTTGAGGAAAGAACTTTCAACATATCGCTCTACCTTTAAACATCTGATTATGATAGCGATAGAAGTCTCCCTGTATTGGTAGCAATGGTATATTATCTAACTCTTCACGCAATCTTCTTAAATAGTTCATCAACGCGTCTAACTTCTTATTCACATCATCTTTTTCACTTTCAGAAAGAATTTCATCAATCACTTTCTTTCCTTTCTCATCAGCCACTTTCTCAGCATCTCTCAGGACTTGTTCATCAACAAACGGGACACTGGTATTATCCTTCACATTTTAGTATTCAGGGTATTCTTCATGTGATATATCTTCAATTTCAACTTCATCAAAGTCCACGTTTACATCATCTGAATGTTTGCCTGGCTCAACAACTGGTATATTCGGTATCTCTTTCTTTTGTATCAACTCTTCAAGAGACATACCAGCTTGTTGTGCTACGCCGTCAAGAATTTCTCTTGATATCGCGGCGCTTACTTCACCATCCTCCAATTCAGGTTCATGATATTCAAGGCAATACTTCATGTTGTCGTTAATGAAGATATCCCTGAACATGGATGTGAATCTTGCTGAGACATATCTACGTTTCAACATTCTTTTCAATCTTTCTTTATCAACATCTTTCATTTTGCCAGATCCACCTTCACTGGTATCTGCTGATTAATCTTCTTCTGCTTTCTTTCTCTTTTCATATGATAAATTCTCTATATCATCATCATCTACATCATCTGAATCAATTGACCCTTCAGAATCTTGTCTTTTCCATCATCATTGTCATCACCATCACCATCAAAACCATTATCATCATCCTTTTCATCATCAACATCATCCTCTTCTTCGTCAGATTCATCATTAGATTACTCAGTACCCTTTAATCGTGGAGCTTCTGATATAGACTTTCAATGATCTTCTTCAACTTCTCAGTTTCCTTCTCAACTGCCACAATCCTCTTCTCATTATTAGCATTCAAGAGTTTAAGTTTGGAGTTCTCAAGTTGAAGAATAGTAACCTCTTCTTCCAACTTATCTTGCTTTTCCTTTGATTTAGAAATAATCTGAAGCATATCTTTCTCATTCTCCTTTAGCTGTTTGATTTCATCTTCATTCTTTAACATAGCAGCTTTCTGTAGATCAAAGGATTTCATCAACCTTGCTATATGTTGTTGCACTATGTTCAACGCATCTTGGGATACAGTAGCAACAAGTTGTGAACTATCTTCTAGTTGTGATTCGGATGATGATGTGGGTTTGTCAAAGCTGTGTAATTTCTTCAAAGACTTAGAAACATTAGATGAGTTCTGTTTTGTTGTAGATGTTGTGATTTTCTTCTTCACAAACTCTGATTCTTTAACAACTTTCTGCTTCTTCTTATCATTCTCTTTAGCTGGGAATTTTGTTGTTGTAGGTGCTGTTGAGGTTGCAGGAACTATTGACAATCCTGTACCTTTCAATAAACTCTATAACTCCTTCTTTCTCTTAGTTCTTTTACTCTCCTTCTTAGACATGGACTTCAGACGTCTACGCTTTGTCGAACTATCAGCATGAGGAGAACCAAGAAAATCTTCATCAGCATCCAACTAAGGATCAAAGTTTGGATCTTTGTCATATCCTCTCTGCAGTTGTGCTGCAACAAGTTCATCCATAAGAGTAGGTGAAGTGGAATCTCCAGCGGCTTAGGATTCACTTCCCTGTCACTTTTAGTGTCCTCTTCTTCCGAATTCCATTCTTCCTCTGTTTCAGTATCCTCATCAACTAACATCGTCTTCTTACTCTTCTTTTTTGCACTAGAAGATCCTTCTATCTCTTTACCTTTCCTCTGAGATAGTTTCTTTGATTTCTTCTTCTTAGTCAGTCTTTTTGCACGCTCTTCACCAGAAACCGGTACCAATGGAGTACCAGTATCTGAATTACTGTTAGGATGTCTCCACTCGTCATCATCCGGTGCCTTATATCCAGGATTAAGCAAGTAACCAAACAACCTTCTTGTCGGTGGTTTCTCTGCTTTCCCCTTGAAGATCGTCATTCTGTTCAGAGTTATAACATTCATGTGTTCTTGATTCAGATTTTGAGCTGGATCCTTCACTAAATATGGATACTTCTCATCAAAAATCATCTATAAAAATCTTGGATACATAAGAAACTTGTCTGTCTTCGTCCCATCAAAGACCTCCCTCATATGATGGAATAACATGCCAGAAATGTTGATGTCTTCATTCAACATCAGGGCGATTGCCATGGAACAGGTTGTGTCACGAAGGACATCAAACCCTCCTCGAATTGGCGCAAAAACATGAATCACAATGTGTAGCAAATATTTGAAAGGCGCACACACGTTGGATTTGTTAAGCTGACAGTCGGTTATCTTCCCAAAATACTTTGCCCTAACAAAACATCCTTGATAAACCTTCCAGGATAACCTGGTCGGATCAGATGGCGAATCATTCAGTCTTAATACCCTCTTGAAATCTTCTTCTGAAACAATCCTCGTTCGATCTTGAACCTTGCTATGAATGACGGTCTTTCCATAAAAGAAGTCTAACTTCGCATTCGCCCATAACTCCTTTTGGTGGTATTTGTTTATAGTATGCGGCTATGAAATGGCATAGACAATTCTTGATCTGCGAAGATAGTCGATAATGCCTCAAAACACTTCATATTTGTTATCAACCTCTCCCAGATATGCACAATTGTTGTGTTTATTCTCAAATTTTAGTTCTGACATTTCTACACACACATAAACAATCAAGTCATTAGACAGACAATCGGATAAAATTTTCAAAATTTTTGATCATTTTTCTTTTTATTCGACCTATCGGGGGTACGAATGAAAAAGCACGAGAACGAATGAACCATTAAAATTCTCATTCGTACCCTCAGTTGGCACGAATGGAATTGGGATAATTTTGAAAAATCAAACTGCTTTTTTGGTCATTTTCACCACTGAATCTTGTTGAGTTTTGGCCTAAAACCAACGATCAACCTTAAACAATCATCAATTTCCATTTAAAGTCCTTAATCGATTGTTTTCAATTAAAATTAGGGTTTATAAAAATTAAATCTTCATTAAACTGTTTGAATCCTAATTTTTGATCTCATCTCCCCCTAAAATTATCGAGTAAGTGTTTGCAATGATCAAAACATGTTAAAATGCATCAAACATAGTCCAATTGATCAAAGTAGGGTTCAGTTCACGAAAACCCATTTCTGAACAATCCATCGGTCAAAAATCCTTCAAAATGCACTATGTTGTACCTGTGATGACTAGAAACAAGATTTCAATATCTAAAAATCAAATGCAAAAGGTCGTCTTTAAAGAATGGATCTAAGTAACCCAATTCGTCTATCTATTGTCATTTTTCAAACAAAACTCTGATTGGTATGTCAAACTTCGGAAAATGGCTGTCTTCCGATATCGGTTATCAAATATATAATAGAAATGTAAAATCTTTTGGATTTTCTGAAGTTTATGCTAAAAACCACCAGAAATCTTTTTGAGTTTTGCATAAAATGAAGAAAAACTGAAAGCAGTAAGTTAATATACCTAAACAATTTTTTTATGATGTTGGATCAGTTTGCTCTTGTTTGCTAAGTAAGAACTTGCTATCTTGACACTTAAGTGTTTAGCAAGTCCTTGTAAATCAGATTATAAGCACAGCGGAATGTTATAAGTTAAAGCAACACTTTTTATGCAAAGGCAGAGTTATAACTCCCCCTTGATGTTTGAAACTAATAAATGACAAAGTATTTATTATGAATCTAAGTTGTAAATGAGAATTAGATACTTAGAGAGATTCACAATAAATACAGAAATGGAATATAACAATGAGAGTGTTTGAAGGATTTTTCTGTTGAAAATCAATGTCTAAAATAGAAGGTTGAAGCCTTCTATTTATAGACGATTACATGCATGTATCTTGCCTAAAAAGCAAGCACAGAAAGTCCAGTGACAAGTTGCACAAGTTGCAACATTGAAAGAAACAAATACAGCTAAAAGTAATATTAAACAACAAACTACTGATGCAAAAAGGCGGTGGAAAATATCTTCTGCTAAGTGCTGATGAAGGACAACTACTGAAGAGTAGTTTTGTCTTCAGTACTTCTGAAGTGAACTTGTCTGGTTTGGACTTCAGAACTTCTGCAACTTCAGCACTTCTTCATATCTTCTAATCAGCAGTTTCTTGTCTTCTTTTCAGTACTTCTATACTTAGCCAAAAATGACAGAAGTGAATTAGACTAAGGTTTACAAAAGTGGTTTCACCAATCCTCTTTGTCCTAACAATCTCCCCCTGGATTGATGAAGCCAAAACCTTACTAATTCCTTATGTGTTTCTTCTGTCTTGAACAATCTTCCATATCTCTTTGTACATGGTGTTCTTGAGCTGGTTGTACTGATCATCAGATAGAGATCCTCTCTGTGGTTCTAGATGTTGAATTGTGAGCAGGTCTTGTGTTGACAGTTTCTTCAGATCACTGATCTTCTTGTAAGCCCTGCTTGAGAAGTCTCTTCTTGTCAACAGTACTGAGTTGTTATCAGTAAGTGACCATCTGATGATAGGGATCTTTGACTTGTTAAAGTCAGAAGAATAGGGAACCAGACTTGTCCCTTGGGTTGATGGTCCTGAGTGCTGGATGTCTTCAGTTTCAGATAGCCTCAGGTGGGATTCTCTTCCTTGTTGTTGTTGTTGCATACCAGGCATCTGAACAGTTGGGAGATGGTGTTCAGTCACTACTTTGGTATGCAGCTTTTCTTTGATTGTCTTTTGTATTTGATAAGCAAAAGTGGAAGGATCCCTGAACTGTGTTAACAGAGGTTTCTCCTCAATGTCAAAATCTGAATGGACTATTGAGCTTCCCTCAAGTAGTACCATTTTGAAATCAGTTTTGACATTGTCCTCTGTCTTCTTCTTCTGAGCAGCAGATCTTCTAGATACACCAGAAGTTCTAACTACTGATCTTGAAGGATCAGCAGTTTGAAACTTCTCAGGATTTGCAGCCTTGGCAGCCAAATATTTTCTATAAGTATCCATCAGTCTTTCTTCTTTCCATCTGGATACAGAGGCTTTTGAACCATATCCTTCTGCTACTAGCTCTTCTATTATCTGGGCTCTCTTGGCCTTTCCATCTTTGCTTGTGGCCAGTTTGTCTGCAAGCAGTTGTGCTCTTCTTGTCAGCTCTTGCATAGAGAGTCCTTTGAGTGTAAAGGCTTTAGTCTTGCTGTTCTTGGTAATATAAGACACCAGTTGTTGTCTTTTATCCTGTTCAGCAATCTCATCAAGGCTAGCCTGCCTTTGTAGTTCAGCTGCATAAGCCTGAAGTTTTTCTTCATGGCTTAAGTCCAAATCATCCCTTTCTTCCAGAGATTTCCAAATCTGATCTTCTCTGGCCTTCTTGTTGGCTGCAATTAAACTCTTCTCTAATAGTTCAGCTGATTGAGAGATAGGAGAAGGGTTTAATACAGTCATTGTAGTAACAGATGTAGGCCTGATGGGATCAGATGTTGGTTGAATGGGAGCAGTGGTTCTGGAAGGTTCAGTTGTTTGAGGTTGGGAAGTGTTAACTTCTGATGTGCTGACAATTGCTGATGGTTTGTCAGCTACTGAAGGATTGTCTTCAGTACTTTCTGATTCTTCATCAGAAGTTTGGTCATCAGAAGTTTCTTCATTACACCTTAGGGAATCTTCAGAACTTTGGGTCTCATCTTCTTTCTCAGCAGCTTCAATTTCTTCAATTGAGACACCAAACTGTTTGGCCAATTTTTCTTTCCTGGCCTGATCTTTCAGATCTCTTTCAAGGAGTGCCACTCTTGCCTTTACTCTGGCTTGGAATGACTCCTTAGGTTCCCTGATCTTCTCCCCCTTTTTGGATTCATCAATTTTAACCCTTGAAGCAGAGGGTTGGGAGAAGTGTCCTTGAAGTTGAGCAATCTGCTGGCTGTTGTAGTCTATTTTGTTGGACAGATCGTTCATCTTGGTTTTAATCACTCCAAATTGGTTCTTGATGGACAGCTCCAAGTCAGCTGTATATGTTTGGAAGTGATTTCTGATGAGTGTATTCATCATGTGGTACAGGGGACCCTCTGGGCTGCATAGTTGGTTCAGGTCTATGCTTGCTTGCCCAGGGAATTGGGTAGGCATTTGCTGTGAAGGGGGTGTTTTTGGGAGATCCTCATGTTGTACAGAGGATGCCACTCTAGGGGTTTTAGGGATTGAGTGGGCTTTAACCTGTGCAGAGGTGACTGGCTTCTTGAGCCTGGATACCTTTGCAACAGGACCTTCAGAAAGTGCCGTCAATTCAGTAGTTTTAAATTGTGAAACATCATCCAAACTAATGGAATCATCTGAATCCCTGATGTTGCCCTCAGTGAGGACTGTCTCAGTTAAATCATGAGCTGAGCCCAACTCAGTTCTCTCATGAACCTCTGTTTCTTGGTACTGAGGATTTCCTACTTCAGGCATTAAGCCTTCATCAGTAGTTGCCACATCTGAGGTCTTAGCTATGTTACTTCTGTCCTCAGATCCACCACTGGGTGGTAACTGAGTAGTAGCAGCCTCAGATGCCCCAAGAGTCTCTAAAATTGGGCTTAAAGACTCTGGTCCACCCTCATCTCTTGGGATAGGGCTAGTGATGTCCACATCCATGTCTGATGTAGTAGTTATGTCCCCTGTTTGTTGTGGTTGATGGGGACTGACATGATCAGATGGGACATTTTCTTTTAGCCCAGAGAGAAGTTTGGCAATTTTTATTGCCTCTTGTTCAGAAATTTGTGGGGATGGTTCAGTAGTTTGGGCAATAGGTTGTTGTTCAGCAGTTTCAAAAGAAGAGTGTGTTTGATATGTTTTTCTAAGTCTTTTTCTTTTGAAATGAACAGATATGGGTGCTCTTGGTGGGGTTTGAGATGGATGAGACTGAGAGGGTGTTTCAGTCTCAACAATTTGAAGAGCAGAATGCTCAAGAGCATGTTCAGGCATCTCAACCTCCTGAACAGCTTTTCTTTTGGGTTGGTGGGTTGCAGTTTTTGTTGGCTTGGGCTTTTTGGCTTTTGGTGGTGTGAGTTTGGAAGATGTGGGCTTCAGGGGGACTTGTTGTTGTTCTCCCTGATCATCTTCTGGCCAGGCAGCCGGTTTGTTAAGTCTTGAGTATGCTTGTGATGTTAAAGGGTTTAAAGTTGAAATTTTTCCCACAAGCACCTCATTACCCAGTTCCCCTATTATGCATTGCATAATGAACCTTGGGTACAACAAAAACTTTTTCTTGGTATTATTGTGATGTAACACCAACTCATTGAAAAACAGTTTTGATGCCCTGAATTTAGTTTCATTCACAATGGAATGAAATATTGGTTGAAAAGTGGAGGGCATCTGGTCATAAGACCCTGTTTTTGGACTCAAACACATAATTATATAATGAAACAAAAGTTTGTATTTTGGTTCAAAATATTTTTTGAATATTGTAACATGGGAGAGAGTACCTTGATAACCACACTCAGTCATGGTTAGATGAATATCTTTGTTAGCAACATGGTCAGGGGCAGCTACATCATCCAGACCCAGTCTTGTTGCTAGTGTGGCCGGTGTGATGGTCAGTTGTTTCCCTTTTATCTTTGAGTTGAGGGAAATGACCTCACCACCCATTGTAACCGTCTCAGCATTTGCCCAGAACTCATTCAGAGTTTCAGTGTGAATTGGTGGGTTAATTGTGAGAGCAGTAAAGTATTGGGATTTGACGACAAGATCAATGATCTCATCGTATTGGGACCAGCCTTCTTGTTTTTCAAGAAAGGCTCTTTGATTGTGTCCCTGTTTTAGAACTAGAGCCATTTTGGTTGGGTGTTTGATCGAACAGTGAATTTGCAGGTATAGGTTTTGAGAGAGTTTTGAGAGAGAAGGAGGGATATTTTTGAGTTTTGAAAGGATAAGTGTGTAGAAAAGGTATTTATATGGAGTTTTAACCGCTTGAATCTTCTTTATTAGAAGTTTAAAAACCGCCTTTGGTTAAAAATCTCTTTATCAGAGGTTTTAAACTGATTAGGTCAAACCTCTGATGATGGGAAAAGTCAGATTTGCCCTTTTGACTTAAACTGCTGATGAAGGATTACTTCATCAGTAGTTCCCATTTTCTCTTCAGTAGTTTTAACATCTGATGAGAAATGTTTTTATAAATACTTTATTCATAACTTCTGAAGTTTATTTTATCAGAAGTTACACACTTTTTCAGAAAATTATCCCATACTGATGATTTTTGTTCATCAGTACTTTCTCTCATACTGATTTTTGTTTAATCAGTACTTTGTTTTTCAGAAGTTTTGTTGCAGACTTTTGTCATTTGTAAGTGGAAACCAGAAAAAAGATGGAAAAGGTTAACTTGAAATCCACCAAGGTAAACAGGATGGAATCAAGGATGGAAAAAGGAAAAAAATTTTTTTTTTCATTTTGATTCCACCATGGTAAACAGGATGGAATCAAGGATGGAAAAAGGAAAAAGAAAATTTTGATGCATAACAGTAGTGATTGATGTAGAAGTTTGATGTAGAGTTGGGTAGAATCAAGTGTTAAATTGGATTCTAACTGATATGCAGAAAAAAAAATAAAATAAACACTTACAAATTTAGCATTCCAAGCATGGATACTAACTTCTGAAATGTTGATGTGTCAAGGGGTTTAGTGAAGATGTCAGCTATCTGATTAGCTGTTGCTACATGCTTCACCTCAATCTTGCCTTTTTCATAGCAATCTCTTATGAAATGGTACCTGATCTCAATATGTTTAGTTTTTGAGAACTGTACCGGATTTTGAATGATGCTAATGGCAGATTTGCTGTCTACAAACAAAGGTGTCTTGGTCTCTTTGATTCCATAATCAAGAAGTTGATATTGGAGCCATTGTATCTGTGATGTACAACTTGCAGCTGCAATGTATTCAGCTTCAGCAGTTGAAGTTGCAACAGATGTTTGCTTCTTTGATTGCCATGACACTAGACAGTTACCCAGGAATTGACAACCACCAGATGTTGACTTTCTGGTCATCTTACACCCTGCATAGTCACTATCTGAAAAAGCTGATAACTTGGTATTGCTTGAAGCAGGATACCAAATTCCCAGTGTTGGAGTTCCTTTCAGATATCTAAAAATTCTTTTGACTGCAATAAGGTGTGATTCCCTTGGTGCTGATTGATATCTAGCACAGACACATGTTGAGAACATAATATCTGGTCTAGAAGCAGTTAAGTATAAAAGGGAACCTATCATGCATCTGTACATGGTTTGATCAACCTGTTTTCCTTGATCATCAGGTTCAACTTGTGTGATAGGTGTCATGGGAGTGGAACATGATTTACAGTCATTTAAAGAAAATTTGTTCAATAATTCTTTAACATATTTTGATTGATGTATAAAAGTTCCATTTGTTTGTTGTTTGATCTGCAGTCCTAGAAAGTACTGCAGTTCTCCCATGGTACTCATCTCAAATTTTGATTGCATGAGTTTCTTAAAATCATCACACAATTTTGTGTTTGTTGAACCAAAGATGATATCATCAACATAAATTTGAACAAGTAAGACATGATTTCCAACATGTTTAATGAAAAGTGTTTTATCAATGGCACCTCTTGTAAAGTTATTTTTGAGTAAAAAGGTGGAGAGTGTATCATACCAGGCTCTTGGAGCCTGTTTGAGCCCATAAAGAGCTTTATCCAGTCTGTACACCCACTCAGGATGAGAAGGATCCTCAAACCCAGGTGGCTGACAGACATACACCTCCTCCTTGATTTTTCCATACAAAAATGCACTTTTCACATCCATTTGATAAACTTTAATTTTGTTGGAAATGGCATAGGCCAGAAATAACCTGATGGCCTCAAGCCTTGCAACTGGAGCAAAGGTTTCATCATAGTCAATTCCCTCTTCTTGAGAGTACCCTTGAACTACCAGTCTTGCCTTGTTCTTGATTATCATACCAGCTTCATCTTGTTTGTTCCTGAAAACCCATCTTGTACCAATTGGTTGCTTGTTTTGAGGTAAGGGACAGATTTCCCAGACCTGTTGCTTGTTGAACTGTAGTAGTTCATCTTGCATAGCCTGCACCCAATTATTGTCTTTGAGGGCTTCCTGGTACTTCTTTGGTTCCAACTGTGAAATAAAGGCTGAGAATAGGCAAAAGTTGGAGAGCTGGTTTCTGGTCAGAACACCTGTAGCTATATCACCCATGATTTGATCAAGTGGATGATCTCTGTGTTCAATCAGTTGTTGTAAACCACTGACAGGTGTAGGTGGCTCTTATTCTTCAAACAAACTACTGAGGTCTATGATATCTGGTTCAGCAGTTGCAGCTTCTTCAGTAGTTGCAGGTGCTGAAGCAGATGTTTGAGTTTGGCCTTCAGTATTTGTTTGATCAGAAGTTTGAAAAACTTCTGATGGTGTTGTAGTTGACTTAATGACTGTTTGAGGAGTCCATGGTGCAGGATCCTCATCTTCAAACCTTTGATCACCATAATAAGTAGGTTTGGAAGAAGTAACAGCCTTTTCAGGTCCAAAGTGAAAGTTGTCAAGGTCAAAGAGTTCAGCAGGATGTGCTGGAATAAGAGTGTGTTTTGACTCATTGAACTTGACATTCAATGTTTCTTCTACTATCCTGGTGTGAGAATTAAAAACCTTGTAGGCTTTTCTAGTTGAAGAGTAACCAAGAAAGTAACCTGAGTCAACTTTGGCAGCAAACTTTGAAATAGATTCCTTGATGTTCAAGATGAAACACTGACACCCAAAAGCCCTGAAAAAGGAGATAAGGGGCTTCATGCCATGAAGAACTTCATAGGCAGTCTTGGAATGTCTCTTGACCACAAGAACTCTATTCTGAACATAACATGCTGTGTTAACTGCTTCTGCCCAAAAGTACAATGGCAGTCCAGAATCAGCTAACATTGTTCTTGCTCCTTCTATCAATGTTCTGTTCTTCCTTTCTACTACACCATTTTGTTCAGGAGTTCTGGGAACACTGTATTGTCTAATAATCCCTTTAGACAAACAGAATTCATCCAGAGTTTTGTTCCTGAACTCTGTCCCATTGTCACTTCTAATGGTTTTGACAGATAGAGAATATTGTTTCTCTACTTGTAGAATGAAGAACTTGATGATTTCAGCAGCCTCATCCTTGGAAAATAAGAAGAATACCCATGTGAATCTTGAGTAGTCATCAATGATGACTAAGCAGTACTTCTTTTTACCAAGGCTCATAATCTTGACAGGTCCAAATAAGTCCATATGGAGTAGTTGAAGACATGCAGTTGTTTTTGATTCTTCAATAGACTTATAGGAGGACTTATGCTGTTTTCCCTTTTAACAGGATACACAGTGTTCTTGACACTGGTATACTTTCAAAGGTAGACCTCTGACCAAGCCCATTTTTGTGACTTTATTTATGGTTTTAAAGTTCACATGGCCAAGTCTCCTGTGCCAGAGATCTGTTTCTGAAGTTGATGCCTTTGAGAAGAAACAGGCAGTGTTGTTCAATACTTTGTCTTTCTCAATGTCCACTGCATAGACATTGCCACATCTTTTGGCAATCAGCAAAGTATGATCTTCTATAATCTTCTCAATCAACTTCTGGCCTTCTGGTGAGATGATCTTGCAAGCTGTCTTTGTGAAAAAGGAAGAATATCCTTTATCACACATTTGTGACACACTCAGCAAGTTGTATTCAAGGTTTTCCACCAGATTGACCTTGTCAAACTGTATTTTGCCAGAGGAGACATTGCCATGTCCTAGCACATATCCCTTAGCATTGTTCCCAAAGGACACAGATCCTTCTCTTTGGCTGATAAAATTGTTTATCAGGTATCTGCATCCAGTCATGTGCATAGAGCCTCCACTATCAACATACCATATGCTGTTTAAGCCCCTGGAAACTCTCTGCACACAAAAGCAAATTAGTTAGATTTGGAAACCCAAGCCTGTTTGGCTTTGGGTTTGCTCTTGAGAACAGTTACAGTTTGTTCTTGACCAGGTTGAGAAATCCATGTCTTTTTGGCAATGGATTTTTCATGAAGAACCATGGTGGTATTCTTTTTAGGACCACCATCAACCTTGGTCATCAGTAGTTCTACCATGTTCTTTAGATTTTGAATCTCAGCAGTTTGTGAAACTGCTGATGATTCTGGTCTAACTACTGACAAGGAATTTTGAGAAAAAGATTTTGGTTGAGATTTTATCTTTTTCTGAGAAAAGGTGTTTTCAGGTTGTTGTTTCTTGGGTTTAAAGACTTTTTCATAATCATTTCTGATTTGATTTCCCACAACCTGTTGTTTAAATTTTTGATTGAACTGAATTCCTTTTCTGTATCTACAAAATTCAGTTTTGTGGTTGAACAGGCCACAAATTTCACATTCTTTTGCCTTAAGTTTTTGATCAGAAGGCAAATTTCTGACAGTTGTGAAAAGATTTTGCTCATCAGTAGTTTTCAGGGTCTCAACTCCTGAAGTAGATGAAACTACTGATGGCTTGTTGTCAGTTTTTGTAAATACTTCTGAAGTACTTTCTTTAAAAATGCCAGGATTTCTGTTTAGAAAGTTTTCATGGAAAGATGTGCATTCTTTCCCTTCAGAAGTTTCATTTGAAACAATTCTTCTCCCATCTTCAGTAATTTTGGGAGAAAAATCTGTTGGTGTTTCAACATGATGGTATCCTATGCCAAACTTAACATTTGAAGCACTTTGTTTGTTTAGCAGTAGTTGATACCCCGTACAAGATTCCACCCATTTTTCACAAGTGATCCTGGTGTCAGCAAGCTCTTGTCTGACATCTCCCAGGTCATTTAGCATCATTTTGATTTGTGCTTGGGTTTCAATAGCAGAGTCAGTTAATTTAGAAACCTCTTTTGTTTTAGCACACAGTTTTCTTTCCAAATCACATTTTATCTGTGTGTATTTTCTTTCTAAATCATTGGCTTTGCCTTGTAGGTGCACGTTTGTCTCTCTTATGAGAGCAAAAGTTTCTTTGCAAGAGTTTGAACATAGTTTTGTCAAAGATTCTTTTGATACCTGAGACAATGCAGATTTTGAGGTACAGCCTTCAAATGCCATTAAGGCAAAGTTCTTTCTGCCATTGTCTGGTTCTCCCCAGTTGATGTCAAACACTTTGTTGTCTGCATCAGGATTACACTCTGTGGTGTCATAAGGGAGACTGCTCCAGTCAACATACCCCGAGGTAAAGAGACTTTGTTGAGGGGGTTGTTGAGGCTGTGGAGGAAGTTGAGCAGCTGGAAAGGGAGGGATTGATTGTTGGCTCTGCATCTGTTGAGCAGGCACTTGAACATATTGTACTTGAGGCATATATTGCTGTTGAGGAGCTTGTGCCTGTACAAAATGAGCACTCCCTTGAGTTCCATTGTTCCTATTATAATTGGGGTTATAGTTATTTCCAGATTGTGATTGGTTAAAGCTAGAGCTTCTACATTCTCTAGCAAAGTGTCCCAACTTCTGACACTTGTGACATCTCAGTTTAGATTTGTCAAAACCAATTTTTGTATTACTGGTCAATCCTGGAAATTTCCTTCCTGACCTTTTATAAAACTTGTTAGTTTTAATGCTTAGCATGGCCAGTTGGTGTAATATGTCCATTTCTTCCAAGTCATCACTGCTAAAATTTTTCAAATCATCCATGATAAAACATAGATTATCAGCAGTTTGACTTTGGTCATCATTGTCATAACCTGGGAAAGATCTTTCTGATGAGATCCCAGTGGTTATGTCAATATTGTCATAAGATCCATAGGAACAAGTTGGCGAATCTTGTCCCAAAAGTGCTGTACTACCTGGTAGGTAGTCATCAGCAGTTTTACCAGAAGTTTGTAATTTCTTCTTTTGATCGATTTCTCTCTCAAAAGTGAGTAATCTCCCATGGAGTTTTGTAAGAGTGAGGGAGCTAAAATCTGGTGAGGATCTTAAGACAATGGAGTAAGTTTCCCATTTGTCAGGTAGAGACCTTAAAAATCTATGTAACATAGATACTGTTGTATAGGTCTGACCATTTAACTTTAGCTCAGAGATTAATGAGGAGAATCTTTCAAATTGTTGTGTCAAAGTTTCCCCATTAATATAAGCAAATGTTTCATATTGTTGAGCCAAAATTTCTCTGGTGTTGGCAATCACCTCTTCAGTTCCTCCAAACTGTTCTTTAAGACAGTCCCAAAGTTCTTTGGCACTTTCACAATGTAAAAGGCCAGAGTATATTTCATTTGGGAGAGCCATTGCCAACATAGAGAATGCTTTAGCATCTAGCTCAAGTTTTAGGAAATCCTCATCTGTATAGTCTTTGGGATCCTTAGGAATCCCTTCTTTAGTTTCAAGATTTATGTTTACTGGTTTGTGTGGACCATATATCACAGATCACCAACAACCTGTGTTGGTTTGTGACAAGGTATGTGCCATTCTTTTCTGCCATATATTGTACTCATTTCTCACAAGCATGGCAGGTTTGGTGGCAGAACCAGTATTATGTGGATCCATTTTTAAAGAGTATAGATTTGTCTGATGACTCTTTTAAGTGATGGATATTGATAAAAAGTGAACTTTTGATCTTTTTATTGAATATCAATAAGAGCTTTGTGTCTGATTCTCAATTTGTTAGATTGATATGTGATCAGATAAACCAATGCTCTGATACCAATTGTTGGATCAGTTTGCTCTTGTTTGCTAAGTAAGAACTTGCTATCTTGACACTTAAGTGTTTAGCAAGTCCTTGTAAATCAGATTATAAGCACAGCGGAATGTTATAAGTTAAAGCAACACTTTTTATGCAAAGGCAGAGTTATAACTCCCCCTTGATGTTTGAAACTAATAAATGACAAAGTATTTATTATGAATCTAAGTTGTAAATGAGAATTAGATACTTAGAGAGATTCACAATAAATACAGAAATGGAATATAACAATGAGAGTGTTTGAAGGATTTTTCTGTTGAAAATCAATGTCTAAAATAGAAGGTTGAAGCCTTCTATTTATAGACGATTACATGCATGTATCTTGCCTAAAAAGCAAGCACAGAAAGTCCAGTGACAAGTTGCACAAGTTGCAACATTGAAAGAAACAAATACAGCTAAAAGTAATATTAAACAACAAACTACTGATGCAAAAAGGCGGTGGAAAATATCTTCTGCTAAGTGCTGATGAAGGACAACTACTGAAGAGTAGTTTTGTCTTCAGTACTTCTGAAGTGAACTTGTCTGGTTTGGACTTCAGAACTTCTGCAACTTCAGCACTTCTTCATATCTTCTAATCAGCAGTTTCTTGTCTTCTTTTCAGTACTTCTATACTTAGCCAAAAATGACAGAAGTGAATTAGACTAAGGTTTACAAAAGTGGTTTCACCAATCCTCTTTGTCCTAACATATGATTTTCCGATAAGAGGCTCATATTAGTTTACAAGAAATCTAATCACACCATTGTTCTTTTTCATTTAAATTTACTGACTGTGAGACTTGCCAATTGCTGATATTGTTGTCCATATAAGCTCACATGCAAACCGTTATGTGGTGCTTTAAAATGATACACTTTAGGTGTGTTAATAACTAACTCACCCATGGTTCCCACGCACACGACATACTCTCGTATCGAGGAATTTGCACAAAGATTCATCATAACGTGTGATTATGCCGTTGTTATCTGTATATTACAAGGTATGAGGCACAGAGATATACAAGTCAGCAAATCAATGCTACAAAGTAACATGTACACACTACCAGGGTGAGGCTTATATCAATCATGATTTTCATCATAGATATGATACTATGCATTAGATAATCTTTGATTATCATCATATATTTTAAGTTCCTCATTCGGTAACTTCGGTTTTGGCATTTAAGGTCTTTTAAGATACCCTGATTGAATCTAGGTCCGTAAATCAATACGACAAAAGATCAGTCAAGCTACCTCAGATAACAATCAACATAACGACCGAAAACCTCCGATTTTGGCAACCCTATCAAGCGAAATTACGGTACTAAGACCATATGCCCATGAGGTGTTCAGCCACATAGCAAGCAGTTCGCTATGTTTGTATCACAAAGGCACACATTAATAGGTCTACGAAGCCTACCAACACATCACACAAAATCATCACATGTCAAATTTTATGACATTTCAATTCTTTAGCATGTGATAGATCCTCACTGATGTACTATCGTTTCCTCTTTTTCTCCAGGAAAAATCATTTTGGATTTTCTGATTTTTATGGCTTTTCAAATTTTTTTAATTTTTTTGGTTTTTCTGAAAGAATCTCCCCCTAAAATTAAAAACATATTTTTGGATTTTTAATTTTTGAAAACAGAAAAACTAAAGAAAATTTGATAAACCGATGAGGAATCTAATTTTTCTTTTCTTTGATACCGTTAACTTTTAATAAAAATTTAAATATTAACTTGTCAAAAGCTTTGGTAAAAAGATCGGCTCTTTGATACTCAGTGTGGATCTTAACCATGTAAATCAATTGTTTAGCATAGCAATCCCATATAAAATGATAACGGATGCGAATATGCTTAGCCTTAGAATGATGAACGGTATCTTTTGTGAGTGTAATGGCTGCTTCATTATCACAATGAATGGAGGTTTTAAGAAATAGCAAACCGTAGGCACACATTTGTTGTTGAATCTAAGGCACTTGTGAACAGCAACTCGAGGCCGCCACATATTCAGATTCATACGTTGATAATGAGACTTACGTCTGCTTCTTGCACTGCCAGGTGATTAGCTTACTCCCCAGAAATTGACATCCAGCCGTTGTGGATTTTACATCAATATCACAACCACCAAAATCTGCATCAGTAAAACAATGAGATCAAAGTTATCATCATTAGGATACCATAACCCGCGCGATGGACAACCCTTCAGACAATGTAGGATTCGTTTGACTGCCATGAGGTGAGATTGTTTTGGCTTCGACTAGTAACATGCACAAAGGCATGTAGCAAACATTATATCTGGTTAGGAAGCAGTCAAATACATCAACGATCCAACAATGGCTCTGTAAATGTAAGGATCAATGAGCTCCCCCTTAGGATCAACTCCAATCTCATGATTAGGTTGTATAGGAGTAGCAATCGGCATAGAGTCCTCCATCTGGAATCGGCTCAAGAAAGAATTGCATCTCTCCCATTGAGCTCATCTCAAATTTCTCCTCCATGACCTTTTCAAATTCCTTGCCAAGACTTTCGTTAGTCGAACCAAATATAATATCATCTACGTAAATCAGTACCAAGAGCAAATCACGATCTGTTCGTTTCGTACACAGGGTACAGTCAACTTGTCCTCTCTTGAAACCTCTGGAAAGCAAGTATGTGCTGAGCTCTTCGTACCACTGTCGAGGGGCCGTACAATGCTTTATTCAGTTTGTAGACCTTATCCCGGTGGATAGGATCCTCAAAACCCGGTGATTGCCCTACATATACTTCCTCCTTCGCCACATCATAAAGAAAAGCACTTTTGACATCCATCTGATACACCTTAAATTTCATGTAGGATACGTATGCTAAAAACATTCGAATAGCTTCTATACGTGTGACTGGTAAATATTCTTCATTATAGTTAATTCCTTCCATTTGACGAAAATCCTGTACGACCAATCGAGCTTTGTTCCTTACGATCACTCCTCGATCATCTTTCTTTCATTTAAACACCCATTTTGTTCCTATCTTCTTTCGATCGACAGGTAAATCAGTTAAATTCCACACTCCAAGCTTCTGAAATGTTGAAGTTCTTGTTGCATCGCGTACACCCATGATTCATCATCCAATGCTTCTTTGTATGACTTTAGTTTAACCTGCGAGATATAACAAGCAAATGACGAATCATTTTGTACACCTGATTTCTATATTTTTGAATAAAGGGCTAGGGAGCCAATGTTTTCATTTGATGAGGCACGTCACAATTGTCCACGTGTCATCACACTACTACTAGGATCACCAATGACTTGTTCCAACCGATAATAAGTGTTGATCCGTGATTCCGGATGTGCTGGAACAGGAATCACCATTTGAACATTCACGTTCTCTATTGAATCCAGATCATTACCCACATTTGAAGTAGAAGGTACATCTATAGATACAAACTGATTTGGGTTCACTAGAGGTGATACAGTAGTCTGATTCAAGACTGCTTCACTTGTGGCTTCATCATCGTCTTTCGACTCCAAAGAATCAAAAGTATCAGAAACATCTTGAATACTTCTTCTTCTGTTGTTGTAGTGGCAGGAGCATTGGTATCATTAAAAGCTGCTGCAGGAGGAGCTAAAGTGATCGGACCATCAATGGTGAAGTGATTGCGTTCTCACATTTGTAATATAAACGTAAAACAGCTTCTTCAACCAAGCTTTCTAGATTAAATGACTCAAAGAGTTCTTTGTAGTCAAATATCCAATTAGGACCGGTACCAGGAGCATTCTTCGTATATCTTTGAACGTCAACAATTGACCATTCTTCAACACACTTTGTTCTTTTGTTGAACACCCTTTTGTTAGGAGTTGTGTATCCAACAAAATAACCTTATTCTGTTTTTGCTCCAAACTTCTCATTTGACTGTAACATCGTACACGGTGCCCTAAATGGCTCTAGAAACTCTAGGTTCGGCTTTCTACGGTTGAGAAGTTCATATGATGTCTTTCCAAACTTCTTCTCCGTTAGAACTCGATTAAGTGTGTGATAAGCAGCACGAATCGCCTCATTCCAGAAAATAACCGGAAGATTTGAATCAGTTAGCATTGTTCTATCCGTTTCTATTAGAGTCCTGTTCTTTCTTTCTGCAACACCATTCTATTGTGGAGTATAAGGTGCACTGTATTCATGATGAATACCTTTTTCCAAACACAATGCATCCATCAAGGAATTCTTAAACTCCATCCCGTTATCACTTTGAATCCTTTTGATCTCCAAACCATATATATTCTCCAAACGGGTAAATAGAATCTTCACGTTATCAAACGTTTCGCTATTATGTTGCATGCACATCACCCACGAGAATCTTGAATAACCATCGGTAACCACAAGACATCATAAATCTCTGTTGATGCTTTTTTGATTAATAGGTCCAAAGAGGTCCATGTGGAAATGTTCAAACAGGATACTCAATGAGTTTACTTTCTTGGGTCTGTGGGAGTGTTTGTGCTGTTTGCCTTTCTTACAAGAAACACACTTGTCGTTCAAATGAAAATGCTTCACATTGACACCGTCAATGAGATCTTCACAAGATTTTTCATTTTCCTAAGATGAATTTGCCCCATCTTTCGATGCCACATGATTGATTCTTTTTCAGTAGCCTTCGACAAGAAACATATAACTTGGCCATTTGAAGTTGTCGCTTTTCTCACGTCAAGAGTATACAAGTTGTTAACTCTTGGAGCTTGCAACATTATCCACTCTTTCGGAATTTCAAAACCAGGCTTTTGGATGTAACACGATTTATCATCAAAGTAGACTGAAAACTTCTTATCACGAATTTGCGAAACACTCAAAAGATTGTAGTCTATCTGCTTCACGTATGATATCTTTTCAAAACTTACAATACCATTACTAACACTTCCCCCATCATAAAATAACCACCCTTGTTACCGGCAAAGGCAACATAACCTCCTCGATGTTCTTAATGTCGAAAAGGAGTGTCATGTCCCTTGTCATGTACCCGGAAGCTCCACTGTCAACAATCCAGAGACTGCTAACAGGGCCAGATGGAACTCCTAAGGTTGATGAGTCAGTCATAGCCATTAAAGCGAAATGAGCTTCCTTTCCAAAGAAGAACTTTGAGTAGTCTATCCTGGTACAAGCATCATCCACTATACACGACTTTTTACTAAGAGAAAGTCAGCCTCTACTAGTAACTGATCAAGATCGTTATCAAGTGAATTCAAACTTGACTCCGAATTAGCTTCACTCTCAGAGTCTGAATAATCTAAATCTTGAACATCAGAAACCTCTCCAAAAGATTCATCAACCGTCTCTGTTACGGTTTCTTCAACTACCGGTTCTTCAACCGTCTTAGTCACTTTTTCTTCAACTATCCCTTCTTTCACCGATTCTTCTTCTTTTACTGCTTCAACATTCACAACCTCTTGAGCAAAACATGCAACATTTCTTCCAGAAACCTCTTCGACACCTAATTGAATGTCGTTCCAATTAAACCCTTCATCTTGCTGAATAACCAGCGCCTTGTTATCGTTTTGGTTTTGGTTGGTAGAATTGGTTATTGGAACAATGTTTAGAAGTTGTCCACGTCCCAAACTGGTGTAGCAAATCTGTAGTTAAAGTTTGAGACAACTGCGAGTATGCTTTCTTCTCAGCTGCATACTTCTTCTTTTCTGCATTAGACAAATCATCTAATGCAATTGGTGTGTTCGAGTTCTTGATCATAGGTCGCACGTATCCATGCTGTAACACTTGCTATGCTTCTCCACCATCTAAACCCTACAAATGAATCTTGAACCTATTATGCGACGATGGATATTCTGACATATCCATCAACTTTGGTGGTCGGTTCTCATTTCAGGTGGATAAGTCATTCATCAAAGTTGATATGGTTGTTGTTGTCTGATTTTGAACAGTTGCGGCTACTGCAACACCCCAATAGTCTGGCATTAGTTGAGTAGGAGGTCGCACAACGGGTTGAGTCGGACATGAAACAACCCAGTAATTAACCATCAGTTGCGGTTGTTGTGTGTTTTGTTTCCCTCTCTCTGCTACAATTGCCTAGGGACTCATCAGCGTTTGTTACTGTAGATACACGAAGTGCGACTAATGCTATTGAATTGCAAATCTTATTATGTTTTGATGTAGTCGAGTGGTCGAAGGTGGAAATCAGAAGGTCGAAGGTAGAATAGTTTGGTCGAAGGAAGCTCTGGGAGGTCGAATGAAGTTTTGGATGTATATATGTCTTGGTTCGCCCACCTTAAATGGTCGAACCTGCACATTCGACCAAGTCAATTGGGCGAATGTGCAGGTCTATATAAGGCTGAATCATTTTTGAATGTTTAACTTTTGGTCATTTTGTTTCCCTCTCAGAGTGTGTGTCTCCCTAGTGTTTTTGTCAAGTCTGTAATTGAGTTTAATCATTATAAACAAGCTTTGTAAGGATTATTAACAATGTTTATGAATGAAATGAAAACGTTTGTGATGATTTGTGTGTTTTGCAAGTTTTATTATCATTTCGTGATCAATTCAGGGATTCCGCACCTGAATTGAACTTGTTTGATCATATTCTTTGTTTGAATAGCCGATCCTATACACATACAAATCTGTGATGTTATATTAGTTTGTGTGTTCATAGGACATCCCCAAATGTTATCCATGATTAAGAGTTTCAGCACTAGAAAAATATTCAAACCTTTCTATTCGATATATCGTGAGCACAAACCAAAATATGAATGTTTGGTTCGACCTGTCAAATAGCACGAATGAAAAGAATTGTCTTTGATTCGACCTAACAATGAGCACGAATGAGAATTGAGAACTGTATGCGCTTAGGATCGTCAAATCTACAAAGAGATTGATCAAACAAGTTTGATTCAGGTGCGGAATCCCTGAATCAATCACAATTATGATAATCAAGCAATCAAAACACAGAAATCATCATTTCAAAGGTTTTTCTCATTAATAATCAACTCAAATTACGCGTTTAGATAAAGATTACAATCAGATATGACGTGAAAATAAGTTGACAAAACACTAGGGAGAGACACAAAACAGGAGGGAAATGAAATGAACAACAACTAACTTTCAAAAATGGCTTAACCTATTTATAGGCCTGCACATTCGCCCATATTGAATGGTCGAATGTGCAGGTTCGCCCAATCATATCGTGCGAACCAAGCAATACAAAACATAAATTCTACTTTCGCACCCCTTGTCTCTCCTTCGTATGTCTTTTCTCCTTCGCACCTCTTAATTTCTTCCTTCGCCCACATTCAAACTCCTTCGCCCATTCGACAATCATCATTAACATATGTTTATGGTAAATCCAAAGCATTAGTCGCACAATAATGCATCTACAAACTCCCCCTCGACTATTGCTTGGATTGTTTAAGCCTTCGTTCTTCATGCATTCTCTTGTTCATCAGCTTTATCCTCAAAAGTTTCTTTTCTTCCAACGTCATCACTTTCTCAAATACTTGCTTCGGCTTTTTCTTCTTCGCTTCAGGAATCTCTTGAGCTTTAACAAACTTGCCGAGCTTCTTATCATAGTCGCATCGGCGTTGATATCATGAGCAAAGCACAGAAATACCACACGATGGTATTTACTTGCTTGTTCAACATCTTTCACATCGCTGAAAATTGGATTGTAATACAACATAATAATATCCTCATGTGAGCAATTCACCAACCACATGGGATCAAAAATGTATATTTTCTTGAAACTCTTTTCACCATCCTTCAAAACTATTATAGCTTCTGCAATCTTCCAATCATAATACCACCAGATAAAGTCTTTAGCAAAATGTTGAGGAATCTGCAGCAATGGAATATGCCTCAACACTTTTGGTGGTTTGTACTTTAAAATCACCTGGGGCAAACCGGTAATATCATCAATGATTTTCTTGTGAACAATCTGCTTTGGATACTGAGGTTCAAAGAGATTCCACCTCGTCCTGCTTTCTCTAGCCATCTTATCAGCAAAGTAGGCAATCTGATCATTTGTCGTTCCAGTCAACTTGTGACGACAAATATCACGAATGGCCCAGTATGGGAGAGTCTTCAAATCATGAAATCTATCAAAGTAGAGTATCCCCTTCTCCCACTTCACTGCAACACACTTCAATTGCTTTATAAATTTCCAACCCAACGCTTTTCCTTTAAACATATCGTTGTGGAATTTATAAAAGCTACCCTGAATCTCAGCTTTAGGACGATTAGCCTCTTTCTATTTTAATTCCCTCAGTAACTCTTTTAAGCTATCGGATTGTCTGATATGCGGTTTATTATGCCCTCTGAACACTTCATCAACAAACATATCGCTCTTCTCTTTTGCAAGTCTCTCAGCTTCCTTTAACAGTTCATCAGTGAAAGCAGTAAATCCAGAATCTTTGTCTCTCTTAAAATATTCTGGATACTCTTCACTAGTCACATCTTCAACTTCTATATCCTCGAACCCAGGTACGTCACGATCATCAGAATGATTTCCAGCTTCCTTTTCAGGTAGATCAGGAATCTGGTTATCAGCTAACAGTTCTTCTAACGTTTTACCAACTTGTTTCGCTAAACCTTCAAAGATCTCTTTAGTCATCGCCGCCGAGACTTCACCATCTTCCAAATCTGGATCATTGTATTCTAATTCAAACACCCTGTCACAAGATTCAAAGATCTCAGAAAATCTGCTAGTAATGCCAATCTTCCAGACTCGATCAGTTAGCATCTGGCGATACATCTGTTTATCATCTTCAGACATAAACTTCAGCTTTTCATTCCAGAAGATCGTATCATCATCCTCTGATCCTCCAGGGGCTTTTGAACTAGATTCTCCTCCTTTTCCAGATTCTCTCTTCTCATACTTATACTTGTCTGTATCGTCATCATCATTGTCATCATCATCATCATCAAATGCAGAGCTGCTATCGTCACCAGAACCATCATTCGAACGATCATCATCATCATCCTTCTTCTTTTTAGGAGCTTTACCAGCATCTTCATCATCCTCCTCATCATCATCAGATAGTTCAAAATCAACCTGCTCCTCTTCTAGCTCTTTATCCTCTTCACCTTTTTTCAACTGAGGAACTCGAGAGTATAAATCTTTGATTAGATTATCCATGTTTTTATTACTCTCTTTCAGCTTCTTATTCTCTACCTTCAAAGCTATAATCCGTCTGGTGTTCCTTTGCTCATGTTTCAACAGCTTCTTATTATCCTTCTGCAACTGTTTGATCTTGTTTTCAATTCCTCATTATTCTCATGTGATGTAACCACTACATCCAACATCTTTGAGTCATTTTGTCTGAATTGGGCAATCTCAGTCTGCTGCTTGTTTATTAAGTTCATCATTTCAGCAAGTTTCCGATTAACAGTGTTCATCACACCACTATCCACTGTAACCTTTTTAGTGGAAACTTCAGCAACCTCTGGCAGTTTACCCTTCTTCATCTTCTTCAGTACGTTATCTAATGCTTCATTAAATGCATCAACAGGTATATCAGCTCTCTGTTCAGTACTGGAAGTAGTAGTGGTTTTCTGCTTTTTTGAGGCCGGAGCAGCAACTGGTGATTTTGATCTAGAAGCAGGTGGCAACTTCTTTCCTGCTATCAACGTTTCAATCTCTCTAGCTCTCTTCTCTGCGGGCTTTACAACCTTTTCTTTCTTTTTGAATTGAGGCTTCTTTGGTTTCTCCCCTTGAACTGGCGAACCAGGAAAGTCTCCAGCTCCCAGACCTAAACCCTCACCCTCTTCATCCAATCGAACAGGGCTATTCATTCTCTGTTCCTCCACTGATCTATTCAAACTGGCAGACTCACCAGCCACAGTGGCCTTGGGCGTGGTAGTCTTCAAAGTCCCAGTCTCAGAATCCCAGTGTTCATCTTCCTGCGTCTCTTCAGAACCAACCGACGCTTCATCAACAATGTGTAATCCTTTCTTAGCCATGGTCTTATTCCTTCTCGGTGCACTCTTCTTCTTAGCAGGCTCAGGTACAACATCTATCCTGATTTCTTTCTCTTTCCCTTTTCCACTTTTAGCTCCCACATTAACAACCTGTCGCTTTCGCTTTGCATCTGGATCAACAGGATGTAATGGATTGTCTTCGTTTGAATCACTATTAGCATGCCTTACTAAACCTTCACCAGGATCCTCATAGTCAATCCTCGCCAAATGTCCAAATAAACGTCTAACAGGTGGACGTTCATTCAACGACAAGCCTTTATAAGCTTTCATTCTTGCTAGTGTATTGATGGACATATGTTCTTGAACTACAATCTGCTTCGGATCCCTCTTCAATTCTTTATACTTGTGATCAAAAATCATCTGAAGGAATCAAGGATACAACAAAAACTTCAGACTCCTTGTGCCTCTGACAGGTTCCAACAGATGTTCCATCAGCGTCCCTGATACATTGAACGGTTTGTTCAATATCAGTTCTACCATCATTGAGCTAATACTCTTTCTCATCAGATCATAACCTCCAGCAGCTGAACCGAATACATGAATCATCACATGCGCCAAATACTTGAATTGTGGACACAACTTTCCCTTGTGCAACGAGCCATCAGTAATCGGCCCGTTGTATTTCATCCTTAGAAAGCACTTTCTTTGTTCCATAAAACTAAGCTCTCTGGGATCAGTCTTTTCATCTTGAAGATTCAAAGCTTCCCTGATATCTTTCTCTGAAACGATGACCAACTTTCCTTGTATCTTGATCACCAGAGACGATTCACACTCCCTGAAATCCATCTTAGCTTCCGTCCAAAACTCTTGTATTATGTCTCGATAGATAATAGCAGGTGTAGCAATTGCATCTATCACCCGACTTCTCTTCAGAAACTCTATAATCTCTGTGAATTCAGTATGCTTCTTTACGTCCCCAAGATATGCACAACAGTTGTGCGCATTCTCGAACGGCAATAGTTCTTCTTTTCCTTTACCAGCGGCTTGTGAAGATGATCCAGCTTGTTCAGTAGGTTTCTCCTGTTCAGACATGGTTTAAACTGCAAAATAAAGCAAGTAAACATGTTAAAAATCGACAAGATAAACAAAGTTTGAAAATTTGGTATTGTAACTACTCATTCGCCCATACGGAGGTGCGAATGAGAAATTCTTGGTACGAATGATAACTTTCATAGGTACGAATGTAAAATGTTTTTGAAAAATGTTTCATTCGCCCATTTGTGTTCATTCGCCCAGACAAAACTTACTCCTTCGCCCAATTTTACTCTTTCGACCGTTCGAAAGGGGTGAAGGAATCTGTTCTTCATTTCAAATTTTCAATTTTGAAAATCAGTGGATTTCAGCTTGTTATTTTGATTCATTAGGCTCCTAAAACCTCCGATTAACCTTTCCTAACAAACAATTTTATCAGTTAAACATTGATTAAGTGTTTTTAATCAAAAACTAGGGTTCTATGTTTTTAAACAATCGATTACCCAAACTGTTGATGTTTAAACCTAAGTTTTTGGATAATCTCCCCCTAAAACACTTAAACAATGAACCCCTAACACATTTAAGTTCAATTATCAAGTATAAAACCCTGTTCAATAATTTGAGGATTAAACAGTCAAATCTTGATATTAACCTGTAAAAGTTATTGCAAAATGATCAGAAGAATCAAGCAAACACAATGGTAAGATCTAAATAACACGAGCAACAAGTGGACTTTAATTCAGAATTTTTGAAATTTTTTTATAAGGGTTCGAATGAGCAGATAAGAATATATATAGGCTTCTCATTCGTCCGTTTACCTTGGTCGAATGTGAAGCTTATGTCTCCTTCGCCCCTAATAAAAGGTACGAATGAGACACAAGGGTTCGAAAGAGAAAACAACTAAAGAACTCTCACCTTCGCCCAAAATAAATCGTACGAATGAAAAGAAAAATTCCTCCTTCGACCCAATCGAATGGGTGAAAGTGAATCAGGAATTTTTAAAATTTTACCAAATCTCAAAATCGAGTCCCGTTCAAAATATTTTCCAACTTTTAAGCATCCGACAATCATATTTCTTCAATTAAAGATGACAAAGCTCAAACGGTTCATCAAGGTTTAGAAAATCAGCATCAACCACCATCAGCTATCAAAAATAAGATAGAAATGTAAAATCTTTTTGGATTTTCTAAAGTTTATGTTAAAACACACCTAAAATCTTTTTGAGTTTTGTAATTTTTGACGAGAAAATAAAATGCAGAAATGTAAAGAGAAAACAGAAAATGTTTTGGGATTTCCGGTAAAGGGATCATATCAGTTATTGAGAAATCTGATCACACCATTGATCTTTTGAATATTATCATTAAAGACAATGTGTGATCTGGCAACTGCTGATATTGTGATCCACATAAACTCACATGCAGACTTTTGTGCAGTGCTTTAGACTGATACTATTATGTATAGTATAAACATAATTGTCTGTGGTTCCCACGCACACGACATACTCCCGTATCAAGAAATAAATGCACAAAGACTCATTGTAAAGCGTGATTATGCTTTCGTCGTCTGTAATTTACAAGGTATAATGCACAGAGGTATACAGGTCAGCAAATTAATGCAGCAAAGTAACATGTGCACTTTACCAGGTTGAGGACTGATATTAATCATGATTTGCATCAGTGATTAATACGATGTAATAGATAATCTTTGATCATCATAAAACATAGAAAGTTCCTCAATTCGGTAACTTTAGGATTTGGCATAAAGCTCTTTTATAAAGACACCCTATCTGATCTAGGTCCGTAATGACTTACAGCAGAAGATCATAGAGGCTATCCCCAGACAACTAATAACATAACGACCCTAAACCTCCGAGTTTTGTACAAATACCCTATCAAACGAAATTACGGTACTAAGACCATATGCCAATGAGGAGTTCATCCACACATCAATTCGTTTGATATGTATGTATCAGGCACGCAGTAATAGGTCTACGAAGCCTATCAGCACATCGCACAAACTCAGACACACGCCCTATATAGCATTACATTTCTTAGAATGTGTCAGATCCCCACTGATGTACTATCATTTCCCCTTTTTCTCCAGGAAATCATTTTTGGTTTTTTTTCTGATTTTTATAAATTTTTGAATTTATTGTTCCCAAGGATAAGCTGGAGCATTTCAAATATGTGACTGCCCAGATATTGTTTGTTCACAGAAATCTGACGACGTTAATCTAAGGGAAGAAGATATAGCAGTCAACAAAGAAATTTTCTAATTTTTTTATGGATTTTGAAATTTTTCAATGTTTTTGGATTTTCGAATTTTTCTGAAAAATAGTAAAAATTAAACTAAAAAGCGATAAACTGAGGTGGTGATCAATCTTGTTTTTCTTTAATACCATTAGCTTTCAAAAGATATTCAAATCTTGATTTATCAAAAGCTTTGGTAAAAAGGTCTGCGCGTTGGTAATCAGTGTGGATTTTGACCATGTCGATCAACTCTTTAGCATAACAATCGCGGATAAAATGATATTTAATCCGGATATGTTTAGCCCTTGGTTGATTTACTAAGTCTTTTGTTAATGCGATTGCGGCTTCATAATCACAGTAAATAGGGGTTTTATGAAATTGCAAACCGTAGTCCACCATCTGTTGTTGGATCCAAAGAACCTGTGAGCAGCACCTCGATGCTGAAACGTATTCTGCTTCACATGTTGATAGTGTAACTGCGGTCTGTTTCTTGCATTGCCAGGTCACGAGCCTGCTCCCCATAAACTGACATCCAGCCATTGTGGATTTGCTGTCTTTGTCATAGCCGCACCAATCTGCATCACTAAAAGCGATTAGGTCAAAATTATCATCATTAGGGTACCAAAGTCCTCTCGACGGACAACCCTTCAGATATCTAAGGATACGTTTGACAGCTGCAAGATGACTCTGTTTCGGCTTCGACTGATAACGTGCACAGAGACATGTGGCAAACATTATATCAGGTCTGGAGGCAGTGAAATACATCAGAGATCCGACGATTGCTCTGTATGTAAATGGATCAGTTAGCTCCCCCTTAGCGTCAACTCCAATCCCGTGATTAGGTTGTATTGGGGTATCCATCGGCTTCGAATCATCCATCTGGAATCGGCTCAAGACTTCAGAAACATATTTCGTCTGGTGAATAAAGATCCCCGTTGGTCTTTGTTCCACCTGCAAGCCTAGGAAAAACTGCATCTCTCCCATTGCGCTCATCTCGAACTTTTTCTGCATAACACGTTTAAGTTCTCTGCACAGAAGTTCGTTAGTAGACCCAAATATAATATCATCAACATAAATCTGAACTAGAAGCAAATCATCGCCTGTTCGTTTAGTGAACAATGTGCAGTCTACCAAACCTCGCTTGAATCCTTTTGAGAGAAGATATGTGCTCAGCTCCTCATACCATTGCCTCGGAGCTTGGTGCAACCCGTATAGAGCTTTGTTCAGTACATAGACCTTATCCCGGTGAATAGGGTCTTCAAAGCCTGGTGGTTGACCTACATATACTTCCTCTTTGACCACACCATAAAGAAATGCGCTCTTGACATCCATCTGATACACCTTAAATTTCTTGTATGATGCAAATGCCAGAAACATTCGGATTGCCTCTAGGCGTGCAACTGGTGCATAGATTTCGTTGTAATCGATTCTCTCAACCTGATGAAATCCTTGTACAACCAAACGAGCTTTGTTCCTTACGATCACTCCTCTATCATCCTTTTTGCACTTAAACACCCACTTAGTGCCAATCTTCTTTCTTCCCGGGGGCAGATCTGTCAGTGTCCAGACGCCAAGTTTCTGAAACTGCAACAACTCCTCTTGCATTGCTTCCACCCAAGCATCGTCCAAAAGAGCATCCTTGTAAGTTCGCGGATCCACCTGCGAAACATAACAAGCAAAAGACCAGTCATTTTGAAAACCAGATTTTTGTATTTTGGCATATAAAACAAGATTGCCAATGTTTTCTGGTGAGTTCGCATTCCTCAATTGTCCTCTTGTCATTACACTGCTACCAGGATCACCAATAACTTGCTCGATTGGGTGATTTCGATGTATCCGAGATTCTGGATAATCGGGTACTTGGACTCCCGTCTGAGTAGTTAAGTTCTCTGCAGAGACCAGATCATTACCCACATTCGATGTTGAAGCACCATTTGTAGTTGGGTTCACTGGCGATGTCACTGTAGCATGATCTAAGATAGCTTCGCTTGTAACATCATCATCGTCATCTTCAGATTCTGATGAATTTAACGTTGTTGAAGCTTCTTGAAATACCTCTTCTTCGACGACCGGAACATTGGCATCATTAGAAGCTGTTTGAGGATTCACGGTAATCGGACGCACTAACGGTGAAGTCACTGCGTTTTCGACCTCGTAATATAAACGTAGTACAGCCTCTTCAACCAAGCTATCTAGATTAAATGATTCATAGAAATCTTTGTAATCAAACATCCAGTCTGTACCGCTTCCTTGTAAATTATGAGTGTACCGTTGCACTTCAACGTTAGCCCACTCCTCGACCTGACGAGTTCTTTTGTTGAATACCCGTTTGAGCGGGGTTGCATATCCAACAAAATATCCTTCCTCGGCCTTTGGTGCGAACTTCTCAGATGGATTAAGCATGGTACAAGGAGCTCCAAACGGTTCAAGATACTCTAAATTCGGCTTGCGACGATTCAACAGCTCATAAGAAGTTTTCCCAAAATTCTTCACCGTTAAAACGCGATTGAGAGTATAACAAGCTGTGTAAATTGCTTCGTTCCAGAACATTACTGGAAGATTTGAGTCTGCAAGCATTGCCCTTGCCGTTTCAATTAGAGTCCTGTTTTTACGTTCCGCGACACCGTTCTGTTGTGGGGTATACGGAGCACTATATTCATGATGAATTCCTTTGTTTTCACAAAGATCGTCCATCTATGCATTTTAAAACTCCGTCCCATTGTCACTCCTGATCCTTTTGATCTTTAGACCATAGATATTTTCCAGACGAGTGAACAGAACTTTCAAGTTGTCAAATGTGTCGCTCTTCCTGTGTAAGCACATTACCCATGAAAATCTTGAATAATCATCAGTCACCACAAGACAGTGTAACTCCCCAGCATGACTCTTACGCTTGACCGGTCCAAACAGATCCATGTGCAAACGTTCAAGTGGCAGCCCAACGGAATTAACTTTCTTTGGTCTATGGGCTTGTTTGTGCTGCTTCCCCTTTTTGCAACTCACACACTTGTCATTTAGGTGAAAATGTTTGACGTTTACGCCTGTGACAAGTTCGTTTTTCACCAATTGATTCATCTTTCTGAGGTAAATGTGTCCCATCCTCCTGTGCCACATAATGGATTCTTTTTCTGTAGCCTTGGAGAGGAAACACGTGACTTGGCCTTGGGTGGTCATTGCCTTTGACATATCGAGAATGTATAAGTTGTTCACTCTCGGCGCCTTTAGCATCACCCACTCTTTTGGTAATTTAAACCCCGGCTTGAGTATGTAGCAAGATTTGTCGTCAAAGTACATAGAAAATTGCTTGTCGCATATCTGACTGACACTCAACAGATTGTAATCTATCTGCTTCACATAAGAAATTCTTTCGAAGCTCACAATCCCATTACTCACACTACCCTCCATGGTTATATAGCCTCCTTTGTTCCTGGCAAACGCTACATAGCCTCCATTGATATTTCGAATATCAAACCGTAGCGATAGATCCCCAGTCATATGGCCAGAAGCTCCACTGTCAACAATCCATAGACTTCTAACAGGGCCAGCTGAAGCTCCCTACACATATCAAGTAGAAAAGTTAGATTTTTCGGGGGACCCAAGCCTGTTTGGTCTTGGGTTTTATCAACCGCTTTCTTTTCACACAAATCTTTTGCTTTCTCAGATTTCACATTTTGTGAAGTTGAAGCACCCTCAGAACCCTTTGATGACCAAGACTGTTCAGTTCGTTTCAAGATCCGGATCTGAGATTTTGAGGTCTCAGCCGGTTTCTTTACTTCGTCCTTGAATGTTACTTTCTTGGTTACCTTCTCTGATTTAACAGAGACAGGTCCAACTGCTGGTTTGACATTAGGTTTAGCAGGAACCTTTTTGTTTTCAGCAGTTGTGTTCACCAATGGTTTCTTCAATGGTTTCTCAGTGGCTATTCGTTTGCGTTTATCATAAGTCATCGGACGATTTTCCCTCCTTTTGAAATAGTTGTTTTGATTATAAGAAGGTGCTTGTTGAGGGAAAAACCATCTTTGTGGATAACTGTAATTATCAACCGGATAGTCATATCTTTGCTTCATCTCCACCTCGTGCCTCTTGTGTCGTACATACGGGCAGGTGGCAAGTAAATGTCGCCTTTCCTCGCACTTAAAACACGCATGGTACTCTTCATAGTTTTCCTTGATATTCGACTTAGAATAACTAGCAATGGGATATTGATCAACCATACAATGTCTTCTTAAACTCTCAGGAGCCGGGTCCTTTGAGTAAGCCGGTTCAATAAAACTATTTGACTTGTCTGTTGGTTTAATGAATTGTGTGACATTGACCTTTGGGTCTTTAGAATTATCCGTATGAATTTTCTTTAAAATGCCTGGAGGAATATCATTGGTTCGTTCATGTTTTGGGAACCAAATCGTACTTTCCTGCCAGATCTTTTCAATTTTGGAATAGTTTGCAAATTGAATTGGATATTCTTCATCAGACATAATCTTATCGGAGCCTTGCATCCGATAGAAAACTTTCACAGGTTTATCACACGATTCGTTTTTCACTTCATTTGACTTTTCAGTTTTATTTTCTATTTTCTTTTCAACAGATTTAACAACATTCTTCTCAACTTTCTTAATCACTTTCTTTTCAACATTCTTATCAACAGACTTCTCAACTTTCTTAGCAACATTCTTTGCTGATTGATTCTTTCTGTGAACGTAAGCCATAGGATGGACAATCTGAGATGGTGAGACCGGTTCAGTAGTGATGATGTGATTTTCATCAGGAATATCACTCACTTTTTCAACAACCGTCTCAGACTGTTCATCCTCTTCATCAGAATCATCAGCAGCAACCACACCTTCATTGTTTACCAGAACAGGTCTAACATCAGAATACGGGTCTCCGACACTAGATGTGTTGGACTCGTTATGTGATTTAGAGTCAGATTTGACTAAGCTCTCCGGTGCTATCGCATGCAAATTATGGTTTTCGAACAACACCGGAGCTGGGACAGCTTTGTAGTTTGCACTACTCGACTGTGAAGGTTCTTCTATGATGTGGTCAACTACATAAGCAATGTACTTATAGCTTTCAAGCTTTTTTTTCACTTTCTCGGCAAAGCACTTGATGGTGGCCATTTCCAATTTTGTGTTTTCTAAATCGTTTATATAATTGTTTATGGCCAATTGCTTTAAAGACAAAGTCTTTTTCAATTCAGAAATATCTTTCTTATACCCATCAAGTACTCTGTTGAATTCTTTTGATTCCTTTTGATATAATTGACAGTTAATTTTTGCACTCTCAAGTTGAAACTTGAGTTGCTTGTTTTCATCTGTCAATTTATCACAAGATTTGCAACTTTTAACACAAGTAGAATTAACAGTAGATTTGGTACTTACCTGCTTAGGTGGTTCTGTCATGGCCATTAGAGCAAAATGAGCTTCCTTCCCAGCGAAAAACTTGGAGCAGTCGATTCTGGTGCAAGCATCATCCACCATGCATGATTTCCGAGTCATCAAGAAATCAGCTTCAGCTAGCAACTGGTCAATGTCCTCATCCAGTGAGTTAACACTGGATTCAGAGTCAGAATCACTTTCTTCATCAGAATAAGTGGAATCAAACTGTTCTGGAATATCAGCAACAGTATCCATAACCATTCCAGTCTTCTTTTCAGCACAATTCACATCAACATTCATCTCATCATTCACCTCTTCAATCTTTAACTCACTCATTTTCTCAGACACAACCTCTTCTTCAACCTCCACTGGTTCATCTAAGTTCATCTTCTGTGCCACACAAGCCACATTCCCTGCTGTAATTTCTTCCACTCCCAACTGCATACCGGTCCAATCGAAACCCTCATCCTTCTGTATCACCAAAGCTTGGTTTGGGTTTTCAGTTTGGGTTTGTGTGTTTGGTGTAGATATGGGAATGATTGTTCGGTTTGAGTTCTGTTGTGTTTGATTTTGGTTTTGGGAATTGTATTGTCTAGCATTGTTGTTTTGTTGGTTATTTTGGCGGTTTTGATAGTTGTTGTGAGGTTGAAAGCTTGAGATATTGTTGGAACTTTGGTATGATACTTGGTTTTGGTTTTGAGTTTGACGGTTTTGGTATGAAGAGTTGAATGGATTACGATTACCTTGTTGTGCTGGCTGTGTGCACTCTCTTTTAAAATGACCTTTTTCACCACAGTTGAAGCAAGTTACTTTGGCTTTGTTGAAGCCATAAGTGGTGTTAGGAGAAGTTGAAAGATCCGTTCTCCCGGTCTTCTGAATAAAATCAGTGGCTCTCCTCATGATGCTTGCAAAATCCCACTGTATATCCATCAATTCCATCTCTTCCTTGTCGATCTGTGCATAGTCCTCATTGGTCAAATTGTTGTTTCCAATTTGACTAGCAACCAGACCGTTGTATGATGCCACCATCGCCGAAACTAATGCTACATGTTGATGAGCAATCTCAATAGTAACATTATTCAGATTAGAAGTCTCCAACACAATCGCGCTTTGGTTTGATTGGTTTTGGTTAAGTTGAATTTGGTTCATTTGTGGGTTGTAAGGTTGTTGTTGTTGTTGAGGTTGGCTGGCAGAATAACATGCGGCTTGTTGCATGGGTGAGAATGGTGGAATATAGGTAGTTGTTGTAGGATATGATGGTGAGGTATATGCAGATGTTTGAGCAAGGTAGTTGATTGGTTGTTTGGGTGGTTCAACGATGTTGGATACGCACGCAATGTGTGGAGCAACGTTGGTAGTAGAACTGGAAGTAGTATAAGAAGAAGATGTACCACCAAGATAAAGTTCCGGATTCTGAGGAATTTGAGCCCTCTTTGCTTTCCTTTTCTCCTCCATCTCTTTGTTCTCCAATTTCTGTATAAACTCGTTGATCGTCCAATACTGGTACGCATCCTTCTCTTTCAACACTTCAATATGCTGGTTCCAATATGGTGGCAACGCATCGGCAAACTTGTCCACCAGTTCGGACATAGGTATGCTAATCTCATAGCTTGACAGCTCTGTGAGTAAATGGCAATACCTTGGAACCAACTCTTTCAAAGTTTCGTTACCCATGTAACTAAAATTCTCAAACTCTTTGCGAAGCTCCTTCATCCTTAGCTTCTTTGTCTTCTCATTCCCATCATGTCTGTTTCTCAACATGTCCCATAGCTGCTTAGAAGTTGTGCACGAACCAAACTGATGCAGCAAATCTGTGTTAATAGCTTGGGATAATTGAGAAAACGCCTTTTTCTCAATAGCAAACTTTTTCTTCTCATCGTCTGCTAGATTCTCTGAAGGAATAGGCTCTCCAGTGTTCTCCAAGACCGGAGCAGCATAGCCTTTCGCAATCATTTGCCATGCCCGAGTACCCTCTAAACCCATACCTTCCAAATGGATCTTGAATTTAGTCTTCCACGTATTGTAGTCGACCATTTTCCATCAGCTTAGGTGGTCGGTTTCCACTTCCAGATGACAAGTCTTGAATAAGCGTTGATATAGCATTGGTCCTCTGTGTGTGAACCGCTGCTGCTGCTACTCCCCAATAGTCGCCAATCGGTTGCGGTTGTGGTTGCACAACATGTTGAGGAATAGAACTAGTCATAGCCATATAACTGATAGGTTGTGATGGTTGACTAGTCTTTTGGGCAGCAATCGACCAAGGATCCATGGTTGTCTGCTGTTGTGGTGTCGTGTTGGGTTGTGGTGTAGTCGAAAAGTTCCACATCTTTACCTGAAAATGTTTAAACACGAAAAGATTAGAAAATTTTAAAACAGTTTACTCCTTCGTATGAGTCGAATGGTTGAATGAGAGAAAATCTTCTCCTTCGACCGTTTTCAAAGGTACGAATGTAATCTATAACAAACACAAATCTCATTCGACCGTATGAAAATCTCCTTCGACCGTTCGAATGGTCGAATGAAACAAGTATGATCGAATGAACACCAATACACTAACAAACTCTTGGTTCGACCACTGAAAACACCACCTTCGACCAAAAATCCTTTGGTTCGACCATTTAACACACACGTTCGCCCATATCTCCCTAGGTTCGACCCTGAACTTTTCAAAAACGGTTATTCTTTGAAAATCAGTTGATTTTGATCAAATTTTTCAAAAGTTGAAAGAATTTGATGATATTAATCAGGTTTTGATTCGGATTTGATTTGGAACAAGTTTTTCAAAGAGAATTATGCATTTTATCCTTGAAAACAAGCTCTAATAAATCAATTTATCACCAATTCAATGTTATCAATGAAAACAGAAAGTTTTTGATCAAAATAGGGTCCAAATCTGCTGTAAAATTATCAAATTGTGGTTGTTTGATCCATAATGGCTCTGATACCACTTTGTATGCGCTTAGGATCGTCAAATCTACAAAGAGATTGATCAAACAAGTTGGATTCAGGTGCGGAATCCCTGAATCAATCACAACTATGATAATCAAGCAATCAAAACACAGAAATCATCATTTCAAAGGTTTTTCTCATTAATAATCAACTCAAATTACACGTTTAGATAAATATTACAATCAGATATGACGTGAAAATAAGTTGACAAAACACTAGGGAGAGACACAAAACAGGAGGGAAATGAAATGAACAACAACTAACTTTCAAAAATGGCTTAACCTATTTATAGGCCTGCACATTCGCCCATATTGAATGGTCGAATGTGCAGGTTCGCCCAATCATATCGTGCGAACCAAGCAATACAAAACATAAATTCTACTTTCGCACCCCTTGTCTCTCCTTCGTATGTCTTTTCTCCTTCGCACCTCTTAATTTCTTCCTTCGCCCACATTCAAACTCCTTCGCCCATTCGACAATCATCATTAACATATGTTTATGGTAAATCCAAAGCATTAGTCGCACAATAATGCATCTACAAGAACACAAATGAAAATCTGATAGCACAAATGTGATTGAAAAGGTCCGAATGAAAATGGAAAACTCTGGTTCGTGCCAATATTTAGCACGAATGAGTATCAAAAAGTGCCATTCGACCCATAGTCAATTTCCATTCGACCTGTCCAGAGATCGTGACCATATTTTCTTTAAAAACACACAATTTTAATCTGATTCTTAAAAATGTTATCAATTATGATCACAATTGTGAAGGTTTTGGATCGGATTATATATAGAACAACTTTTGTGAAAGTTGTTTTTTATTTTGTCCACAAATCGACTTCCAAATCAATCCAAAACCATGTTTATTGTTTAAAACCTGAAAACAGCAAAAGTTTTGATGATTTTGGATAGAACTCTTTGAAATTTTTATCAATTTGCAATCGTGTGATTGAGCAAAAGCTCTGATACTACTTTGTAGGATCGGTTTTCACACAATCAATATGTAATCAACACGAATACTGAAACACTAGGTGCGGAAGCCCTAACGCTCATGCAAAATATGAAAATTCAGATCAAAACACTAAAGATTTCATTTTCAAATCTATCCATTAATCATTAACCGTTTTATAATCAATACAGACTCCGTTAATGCAAAAACAAGTTTCTGGAACTCTCTGGACAGAGAATAGACAATAATGGAATTGACACAAATGACCAAAAACTTAAGATCCGTCACAAACTAACTTCTATATATAGGCAATCTTCATTCGACCTATTGTGAGATCGAACCAGTCCATTCGTCCCATCGTTTGTCCAAATCAAAACTTTCTATGTTGGTTCGTGCCTTCGTTTTCCCAAACCAAAATCTTAGATGCAAAACATAAACTTAAACTCGCCGTATTATCATCTGGACAACCCGAAAGCTACAGACACATATATAAAATATGCATCTACATAAGGCGAGTAAAACAACTTTAAAGTATCTGTTTGCACTACACGTACCTAAAAGCTGAACAGCCTTGACGACCGAAACACTCACTAATTAAGACCTATTAGAGGAAATAACACATTTAAATAAGAAACCAAAGAAATGCAGCTTTAAATGATCTATAAACAGGGACTTGCCTAAATGAAGCATTGATTAACCATAATAAAACCAATCATATATATTTGGTTAACACATCAACATATATTTTAACACTAAATAATTTGAAATTTTATATTAATGACACCAACTTTCGATATATATTGAATTTGTTGATATCACTATAGCTCGATTGTAGTAATGGTTGCTATGCGTAAATGGCACTGACCCGTTTCTTTTTTTAAGCTTGCATTTAGCATGTTTCTTTTATTTTGTCTTTAATATTATTTTAGTTATTTGAATCATTTGGGATAAATCATTTAATCCATGTTAACTATGTTTTGGTTGTTTTGTAGATTGAGAAGTTGAACGAGGTTATCAATTAAGATAAAGTGGAGAAAGATTCTATGCTCGTTTGGTTGATGAACATTGAAGCTATGTTAATAACTTTAGTTAAAAAAAAATAAGCACATGTAGTTTAAATGTTTGAAGTTGGATGTTTATTATAAATTTTGAAATTTCATCAAATAGTTACATTTTTAAGTACTCGGGGTATATGTATAAATGGATTAATGTAGGCATAATAAATGGATATGGTAGCAAAAAGTAATAAAAAGATAGAAAAGCGGTAATAAACTAGCGACAAAAAGCGGTAGCAAAATGGTGACAAATATGGTAACAAATGGTCACAAAAAAACGGTAGCAAAATGGTGACAAAACAACTGTAGCAAAACGGTGACAAAAAGCGGTAGCAAAACGGTAGCAAATGAACGGTTGCAAAACAATAACAAAAAATATAACGGTAGCAAATACGTAGCAATAGGGCAATTGATTCATGTGTTTTTGTTACCAAGTTTTTGTGGCAAAATGGTATCAAAAAAGCAATTACTACCGTATTGCTACCAAAATTATGGTAGCCAAAACCCTATTCTCTAGTAGTAGTATTGCGGCAGGGAACACAACACTTCAGTTGGTGATTTTAAGGGTGTGCGTAGTTTGTTTTTTTGATTTTGTTTGGTTTTAGGCCACAAGGATAACCAAAACCCAAACTTTTAATTAGCATTTTCAAAAGCTGATGGTTTCATTTATTTCTGTTTGGTTAATTGGGTAGGACACTGGGTCCGGTAAATGGTGTGCTTGCATGCAACACACATCCAATGGCGGAAACATTCGGGCGCCAACGATTGTCCAATAGATCATGATCAACTATTAAAATTTAATAATTTATTTATTCAATTAAAACTTTCATACAAGAAAGAAGATTGAAAATTTGTTCAAATGAACCACACAATTTTGATTAAAATTAATCTAAGTCCAAAGCTCCTATGTGATCTCAATCTTAAAAATACTTCAAATAACATACCCTGAAGCATGTGGAATAATAATTTGGGACAACAAAGATGTTGGTGAGAACACATAGTTTTGCATATGATAATAAAATCTTGTGAAGCAAAGTCTTGCTTTTTCCAGATTTCTTCTTAGCAACACTCTTTTGTCTCTTAGGTGCAGCTTCTACAACCTTAGCTTTGCCTTTTCCAAACTTCGCACCCTTGTTTTTAAATAAAATCTAGGGTTTATAGAGTTTGAATCATCAATCCAGTCCATTAATGTGTTATAACACTAGATTTTAGAAAATTCTCCCCCTAAAACAATCGAAAACAGTTTATCATTCATCAATTGATCCAAAACAAGTCTGAATAATGTCCAATTGAAGAACCTAGGGTTTCAGAACAAAATCGTTGATTCTGAACTTGTTATCCATCCATTAATGATCAGTATAAGGTAAGGAACAAGATGATATGGTCTAAATTTCAAAATCAACAATGTCTCCCTATCTTAGAATTTTGAAATTTTTTTGTGAGGGTTCGAATGAGGATTACATATATATATATATATATATATATATATATATATATATAGACTCTACATTCGACCCTAGTGAAAGGTTCGAATGAAGCAGAAGGGTTCGAATGAACAAAGTTCAATAAAACACTCTCATTCGACCACATTTTTAAGGTTCGAATGAAGACACAAATGTTCCTTCGACCCACCGAAGGGGCGAATGAACATTTGGAATTCTGAAAATTTTGCCAAATCTCAAAATCGAATCCCGTTTAATCATTTTCAAACATTCATTATTTTCCATTTAAATATCACAAAACTCAAATTGGTCTGTCAAACATCAGAAAATCATCATCAATCACCATCGATTATCCAAAATAAAGCAGAAATGTAAAATCTTTTGGATTTTCTGAAATGTTTGTTAAAACACACCAAAAATCTTTTTGAGTTTTTGTATTTTTGAACTAAATCAACAGAAAGCAATACAATTTTTGTGATTTTCCGGTAAGAGGTTCATATCAGTTTTTGAGAAATCTATCACACCGTTGATCTTTATAGTTTATTATCATTAAAGACAGTGTGTGATTCGGCAATTGCTGATATTGTTATCCACACAAACTCACATGCAGACTATTGTGCAGTGCTTTAGATTGATACGGTTATGTATATTATAAACTAATTCATCTGTGGTTCCCACACACACGACATACTCCCGTATCAAGGAATTTTGCACAAATACCCATTGTAACACGTGATTATGCTTTCGTTATCTGTAATTACAAGGTATGAGGCACAGAGGTGTACAGGTCAGCAACTCAATGCTACAGAGTAACATGTGCACTCTACCAGGTTGAGGTCTTATATCAATCATGATTTGCATCAATGATTAGATACGATGCATTAGATAATCTTTGATAATCGTCATACATTTAAAGTTCCTCAATTCGGTAACTTTTGGTTTTGGCATTAAAGCTCTTTTATAAAGACTAGTAAGAAACCCGCGCGATGCGGCGGAGGCGACAATTTTCAACATCTTACTCGTTTTCTTTTAGTTTATCAATCGTCTCGTAATATATTATTGTATAGGACTTATCTTAGTTTTCTTCTATGTTGAAAAAAAAAGTTAGTTTTCTTAGTCACGTAGTATGTTACAATCCAGTTAAGTTAATTTATCATCCGCCACGTCCTACATCTGACATGCATAAGTATTCTTATGTAAATCTTACGTAACTCCGAAGTAAACAAAAAAAGAGTGCATTTTCTTCAATCAATATAAGGAATAGTCTTCTTTCACCAGTGATCGGTCATATGAATTGTACCCAACAAAATAACACAACCTATCAAACTGCATGTTGCGTAATACCAAAAAAATCTTCAACAATATCACCGTCATCCATTATATGTTCCATGACTAAGTTGAAAGTAACAAAATTAACTAATGGCAAGAGGAATAAGTTTTAATAATGTAATATTACATTACAATATAAAGTTTTTCCTAACTTTTTGTTGCAAATTTTAATTTTGACGATGTATGTAGAGAACAATAGTTTTATTTGTTTTATTAAAGTGATTAAAAATAAAGTTCATTATATCTTTTTAGATACAAACTAAAATGTAAAGTATGCGATGTTACAAACCCCTTTATCTAAAAAAAATGTAATACTATTGTAATAATTTATATATATGCACAACACAGATTATTAGTGGATCTTTTTCTATAAAAGGTAATTCGGGTTAGTCCAACTCACAAAAAGATTTATCACTATACACTCCATTTGACTCACGTGTTTTGTCACTTCTAGATAGTTTTTTTATTCGTGTAATATGTTATAACTCAATTAGGTTAGAATCCTCGCGTGCTACAATTAACGTGCATATATTATCTTACGTAGAACCAAAACAAACAAATAAATAAATAAGCTAAATTCATATCAACCAATATCATATATAGTCTTCTTTCATAAGCGACCGACTATATATACATTTTATCAAAAAAATCGCACAGTATACCAAACTCCATGTTACATAAGAAGCAAGAAATCTTCAACAATGTCATGGTCATCCATTATAGATTTCATAAAATGCGCCTATAGCAGATATGAGGAGAAAGAAAATATAAGACGCAAAAAAGGTGCAAAAATACAAGGTACAAACGTAGATCCTCAGGCCTAAAAGCATCGGTTTCATATACTAAAGCTGCAAAGGATGAAGTAGATGGTCCAAGAAATATGATTCCTTTTAATCATAAGCCTTGTAGAACTTAATTACCTAATACATATTTGTTTGCCCACCATTCTTCATCATACACATCATAGGCTTCTTATGTATCTTGCTCTGTCACTGGTACACTTGTCGGAGGATTTTTTTTTTCCAGTATCTCTTTCTCCCTCACTTTTACACCTACTGATAGATTTGTTCCATGTATCTTACACCCTTTTGTCGCAAAAATAATATTCAATATGTTACATGTCTTTTTTCTGATCTTACACCCTTTTGTCGCAAAAATAATATGATTTTATTTTTCAAGAAAAAAAATTTCAGATTCTATTAATCTAATTTAACCAAATGCTTTGAGATGGAGGCTCTCACATTCTATATTTAGTTTGTGTTTTATATTTAAGATCCGATTTTATGAATCGAATTATTTAATATCTAAACAAATGTATTTTTGTTACACAATGGTTATGAACTTGTATATATTTATGTATTACCAAGTCCCTTTAGGCCCTTAGTAAGAAAATTTAGTAATAAAAGAAGCAACCACATTGTGAAAAATCCATATGAAGGTCAAACGTCAACATTGCAAAACGTGAAATGTGGTATATCAAAAACTCAAAACCTACAATGATCATATTCACAACGTGTTCCAACTTCCAAGTCTTAACAGGTTATATTTTTGCTTTACACAATTACAAAATAATTTAAGTGTTCATGTGAAAATTGATTACAAAATTTGATACTTATTTGTGTTCTTTAAATGAAGCGTTGGTCAGTAACAGTAGGTTGTACTTTGCCTTGCAATTGCTGAAGCTACTGCTGTTGGGATAAGTTAATTATAGTATTCTTTGAAACATAGTTATTCAGTGTGACACCCCAGGAAAATCCCACATCGGCCGTGGCTAGGAGAGATCCTTAGTTCATAAGTAATGTCTTGCCTCTTAAATCACCAACGCGTTTTGGGGTTTAATGTTAGTGGATGAAAGGAGAACTCCACAGTTAAGCGTGCTCAGGTGGGAGAAATTCCAGGAAGGGTGACCTCCTGGGAAGTCTCCACTTGGGCAACCAAAAACAAATCCGTGAGCTCTAGATGGCAAAGCGGACAATATTGGTAGTGAGAGGGGCCGGATGTTATAGATGGTATCAGAGCCATTCCTGTGTCGTTCGGGATGGTGGGTGCATACCTCATCGGGGACGATGAGACTCTAACAGGGGTGAATGTGACACCCCACGAAAATCCCACATCGGCCGTGGCCAGGAGAGATCCTTGGTTCATAAGTAATGTCTTGCCTCTTAAATCACCAATGCGTTTTGGGGCTTAATGGTAGGAGCAGTTTCAGGATGGGTGACCTCCTGGGAAGTTTCCACCGGGGCACCCAAAAACAAATCCGTGAGCTCTGGGAGGGCAAAGCGGACAATATTGGTGGTGAGAGGGGCCGGATGTTACATTCAGCATGTATACAAACTGACTCTCATGAAAGCATTACATTGAATTATTTTACAACTTGCATCTTTAAGTCAACTAATGTAAATAACATACATCTACTAAATTCTATTACAATACATGATACCCTAAAATTAGTATTATTTATGATAACATTACAATTCAACGCTAACTCAATATGAAGATAAAATTTCCTCATCAAATTCATACCAAGCAACAACCAACACATTCACACAAACATTGTAAGCACTTGTATCTATTTATCATATCTAGGGCTGGTCAAAGGTTCTCAAGTCTTGATCCTTAGAAACCCCTTAGAAACCACCCTGACTCGAAACCGGGACAAGGAATGATCAACATCTTAGAACCATAACCAGACCCTTATATAAAAAAAAAATATAGTTTAGGGCTGGTCAGGGCTGCAACATATGATGTTTAAAGGGTTACTTTTGGTTCAGCTATAAAACGGGCCAAATAGAATCGCATAAAGAGCTTTTGACCTTGCTAAAACACTGTTGTTGCAGTGACCAGTGTGAGAAAACCTTTTGGCAGTGTGTACAGACCATTTCCATTCTGTAGTCTTTATCATTTTTTAAATCAGTTTCAGCAGACTATTTCTGTAGCCTGCATTCTTTCACCATTTTGTACTCTGCACTCTTTCATCATTTTCTACCATCTAAAAAGGAATCAAAAGGTTGATTTCAAATGTAAGAAATAGCTACTGGTTTGAAAAAAAAGGTGGGAAAAATATAAAGAGAAATAACTATCAAGTCAAAAATAGAAATGAGTTAAGTTATTTAAAAAACTATCATGCAACACGAATGGGTTGGGTAGGTTGGATAATGGGTCAAATTACAAACGCTTCTTTTTCCTTTAATAGAAGAAATATTTTTACATAATTAGATCCTTAAACATGATTGTGTAAGGTATTTCGTTACAATGAAAAAAAATAATAAGTAAGGTGGTTTTATGCATAAAAGGACCAATTTGAGCATTTTCTTGTTTAGCTATCTTATGTACCTAGCCTATTTGACTCGTTTAAGATAATACATTAATAAAATTAAATCACTTGTAAGTAAAAATTTTGAGATTTTATTTAAATAAAATAGAATTACCTATCAAGGCTTCTAGTTGGAGCAGGAGTGGAGTGCACGGTGGTCACATGACCCTCATTGATACAAAATCTGTCATTTATAACTACATTGTACAAATGGAATTAAGTAAAGGGTCAAATACTAACGAAAAAACATTAAATTGAATATTGACTAAAGAACAAGAACCTTGTCCAAAGGGGGCAATGAGCAAATCCTAATATGAACTCTTAAATCGAACTAATCACAAATTCATTTTCCTTTATACAAAACTGGCCAGATCAAGATTAGAACCAAAGGTCAAATGGTAAGAAAGTTATGTGGTGTATACATATGCCAAGAAAAAAATAATAAAGATGTCACTTAATTAAGATCCTTGATGTTTACCTGAGAAAAGTAATAATAAATATGTTATATACAAGGATGAATTGGAATATTTCACAAATAAATATAATAAAATAGATGGTTTGTGGAAGATGAACTCGGGTACTGATCAAATCAATGATGAGTTTCATTTTGTGTTTTTGGCAAGCTGAAGTGGGCAGCCTTCTCAGTTCAATGGGGTGTACTCAACATAAATATAGCCTATTTTTTGTTAAAAAAACATTAATCTTGCCATTACAATTTTATAAGATCCAGCCTCACCCAACCATATTTCCACCCCTAATAATTTTGGTTTCATTAACACTAACATACCCAATAATAGCCATTACTCCATACAACATGCTACCGAGTCACCAGAACCTCGAATGAAACTGAACCTCAAATGAAACTCTACTAAACATGTAAAAAATCTTCCTAAATGAAAGGATAAGAGAAATCAAAGCCAACAATCTTCATAGAACATAGTAGTTATCAACATTATCACCCAACCATACCTTCACCTGAACAAAACATTTAACTTTGGTACAAATTAATTAATTAAATAAGACAGATGGCCAAACCTTAGTAACAGTTAGCATTCTCCTAAGCAAAACTCTATAGAGAACATAGTAGTTATCCACATTATCACCCAACCAAATTTTCACCCGAACAAAAATGCAAAACCAGGAATAATTTACCTTTTATGTTTTCCGATTATGAGGGAATAAACATTTATTATGTTCCAGGGCATTCAGAATGGATGCATAGAACCATCCCAGGCAAACCAATCAGCATAAGGCTGCATATATGGCAAAAAGTTAAAACAAAATGGGCCATAGAAGACATGAGTTACTAATAAAAATCAGATATTTGTTTCAGGGACTTGGTTTAAAAAATTGTGAGGCGCTCCGAGGCATTATGGTTCAAAAAGCCGAGTCGCAAGGGGAGAGCTTCACGTATGTGAGGCGCCCAAGGTAAAAAAAATTAAAAAAATATTTTAACAAGTCAATACGACATATTCTACTTGTTAATTAATGCTAAACACAAAAGCATAATTATAAAATACACTTAAACACTTTATTAAAACATACATTGAAGCCAGAAACACACTTAAAAATCTTTAAAAATACCCTGATTTTGACTGAGGTGGCGCCTCATGCCTTAGGCGCGACTCATTATGAGCGCCTCAGGCCAAAAAATGCGCTTTTCCAAGCGCCTCGGGCACTTTTTCAAAACCAAGCTCCGGGAACTTGCAGACAGAAGCGTAGTTATGAATTGACCGTGGAGGATTGGAGTACGGTAGCTGTCAATGGTGTTATCACCTTAAGTCACCTGAAAAGGCAAAAAAACCCATTTGAGTACAGATCAAAGCCCAAACAGGGTCATCGGTAAAATAACTCAACAAAGTCAGAACCAATCTGTGGAAAAAAAAACATAAAGATTTTAGTACCAGGATATTACCTTTAGTATTTCCATACTATACGACCTAACTTACTTTTACCCGTTACTTTATCTGCATATTACCTTTAGTATTTCCATACTTCTGGTTATTCAGGCCTGCCTAAGCATCTTATTTTCCAGTTAAGCCAAGCCTTCGAAATAGCAAGCTGTCAAGTGTTGCAGATCTATCATTGACATTGCCATCAAGATAAACATACAACTCGTTTTCCTACAAACAAACCTTAATCATTTGAGTTTTTTCTTTTCTTGAGAACTACTATAGAAAATCAAAAGAACAATGGGTCGACTTGAATTAGCTTATATCTATAATGGCTCTAATGGGTCATGGAAAAAATTAATCAAAATAGTTTATATGGTTGAAATTTTTATGAGATTGATGTAGAATTAATTGCGAAATACTATTTAGTGCATGTGATAATAAATAAAAGAATCTCTATATTTAGTGCAGATATGGCCTTATGAAAGTGACCCAAATAAAGAATCTCTATATTTTGCACAGATCACTTATTTAAGCTATACAAAAATCATGATATATCATTATCTGCGAGCAAGTTTTTAAATGTTAGTTTCACCTATTCTAAAAAAGTATTGTTTTCTCAAATAAAAAAGTTTATACATAAACTGCAATGAGTACATACAGAGTATAAACATGATAAAAAGTTTTACCAGGCACAAATTAAACATAAAATATAGATAAATGGCTAAATAAGAGTATGGTTTTGCTGTAATGAAACAATAAAAATTTTCCTTTTCTTAAACAATTTGATACTCAAAAGCTAGAAAAAGAAAATAAAATAAAATAAAAGCTAAAAAGAGAATCACAAAGCAAAATGAAAGTAAGGATAGAAAAAACACCATATAAGTTCAGAATAAAGTAGACTTGTTCTAGAAATCTTATTGTCTTACAATCTGCTGGTATTTGTTGAACATAACGCCTTCATACTTCACCTGGAACCGCTTCATTAAATCATCCTTCGTTGTGGATATTGATAAATCTGAGATAAACATATGTTATCTATATATTTTGAAAAGAGGAAACCAAAATCATAACTTACTTGTAGCTTTAACAAGATATCTGAGATTTCTAAGTGGATGATTGATTCCATGATGAAATTTAAGAAAACCGGGATAGCTGTGAGATGAACTACAGACTCATGATAACATAGATTAGCATTACGGTTACATCTCAAACAACAAAAAAAATATTCATGGTTTGACTTCTGAAGGTCAACTTTATAGCATTAGGTTCTTTCAACAACTTTTATAAAGCTTAATGCAGTTGGCAAACTTTTATTTAAACATACAACAAATCAAACCACATATAATGAGACCTGAAAATAATACCTTAGTATCAAGCTAGTGGCTCATCCACAATGAAACCAACATCAATCTTATCGGCCATTCGGGTTTAGTCTAATCGCCATCATGTACCTTTTTTGTCATATCTAATAGAAGATTTAGTATAAAAAAAGTTCATGGAAAAGAATAAAGAAGGTTAACGGGTCAACCAACCTCAACCTTTTTAACCTTGAGTAAAAGATGCTCTTTATGACCAGAAACCTCAGACCTTCAATGTAGCTAGAAAACAAACCGTTCCATCTTCATTTACAACAAAACAACCAAAATATATATAAAAAAAAGGACCATAGATATAAGAAAATTTGAGCAAAAAATAAAAATCAAACGTACTTGGATCTTTTTCCCAACTAAAAATGAGTATCGCTAATACTAACATTTTTTAGTCACAAATAAACATTACTACCAACGATTTCAGTCCATTGCGTTCATACAAGATTCAGATCTGCATCAAAATCACACATCTAACTGATTTTTGTACAAAATCAATACATATGGAACCAAACTCAGACTATAATAAGTAAAACAAATGATTATTGGTACCAAAAATTTCACAAAATCATCCTGTTGTAAGAAATAAACACAAAGTATGACTTACCCAGTCGACTCTTCTTCGATCTGTTGAAATAGTCATCGATCCTGTGACAAATGAACTTTTAGTCTTCGTCCTGGATTTGAATGACGAAATAGTGTTCAAAATCAATGCAGAGTAGTGTGACTTACCATGAAGAATCTGCTGAATCCGGTGACAATCGTGGTGCAATCGTGATGTTCTTGAGTTTGCTGAGAGAACTGTAAGGTGTATCTGAATGGGAGCGGTAGTATTTGATTATGAAATGAATGAAACCCTAATGTGTATCTATCCCATGTTTGTTTTATAAAGGGGTTGTACATAATGCATCATAACTTGCACCCTTTTAAAGTTTAAGAGTTTTGTGCAATGAATGATTGTACAATATGCTTTTGAGGCTTGTACATTTAAAGAAAGTGGCAAATGACCATTTTTGCCCTTCCTATATGCTTATTAATATAGTATAGATACCCTGTCTGATCTAGGTCCGTAAAACCTTGCGACAAAAGATCAGATAGGGTATCCCCAGATAACTAATAACATAACGACCCGAAACCTCTGAATTTTGTACAAACCGTATCCACATAACACACAGTTTGATATGTATGTATCAGGCACGTAGTAATAAGCCTACGAAGCCTACCAGCGCATCACACAGACTCAACACACGCCCTATATAGCATTTCAATTCTTTAGCATGTGTCAGATCCCCACTGATGTACTATCATTTCCTCTTTTTCTCCTGGAAAATCATTTTGGGTTTTTCTGATTTTTATGGCTTTTTGGCTTTTTCAATGTTTTTGGTTTTTCTGAAAAACAAAGACTCCCCCTAAAATGTAAAACATATATTTGGATTTTTTTATTTTTCTAGAAAACAGTAAAAACTAAAGATTAAAAACAAAGTGATAAACCGAGGTGACGATTAGTCTTGTTTCTCTTTTATACCATTAGCTTTTAATAAAAATTCAAATCTTGATTTGTCAAAAGCTTTGGTAAAAAGATCAGCCCTCTGATAGTCAGTGTGGATTTTGACCATATCAATCAACCCTTTAGCATAGCAATCACGTATAAAGTGATAGTTAATCCGGATATGCTTAGCCTTAGAGTAATTGTTCATGTCTTTCGTGAGTGCAATGGCAGCTTCATTGTCACAATGAATTTGGGTTTTAAGTTATTGTAAACCGTAATCGCGCATCTGCTGTTGAATCCAAAGAACCTGGGAACAGCAACTCGAGGCTGCCACATATTCGGCTTCACAAGTAGATAGGTCAACTGTTGTCTGCTTCTTGCATTGCTAGGTCACGAGCCTGCTCCCAAAGAATTGACATCCAGCCGTTGTGGATTTACTGTCTTTATCACAGCCACCAAAATCTGCATCACTGAAAGCAATAAAGTCAAAATTATCATCATTAGGGTACCAAAGTCCTCTCGACGGACAACCCTTTAGATATCTCAGAATCGCTTGACAGCTATTAGGTGATTCTATTTCGGCTTCGATTGGAATCTAGCACAGAGACATGTTGCGAACATTATGTCTGGACGAGATACAATCAGATACATCAACGATCCGACGAAGGCTCGATAAGTGAATGGATCAATGAGCCCCCCCCCCCTTAGCGTCAACTCCAATCCCGTGATTAGGTTGAATCGGGGTATCCATAGGCTTGGAATCTTCCATCTGGAACCGGCTCAAGACTTCAAATACGTATTTCGTCTGGTGTATGGAAATGCTCGTTGGCAATTGATCCACCTGCAAGCCTAGGAAAAACTGCATTTCCCCCATTGCGCTCATCTCGAACTTTTCCTGCATGACTCTTTCAAATTCTTTGCACAAAAGCTCGTTAGTAGAACCAAAAATAGTATCGTCAACATATATCTGAACAAGAAGCAAGTCACCCTCTGTTCTTTTCGTGAACAGGGTAAAGTCTACCAAACCTCGTTTGAATCCCTTGGAAAGTAGATACGTGCTTAGCTCCTCTTACCATTGCCGTGGAGCTTGGTGCAACCCATAAAGTGCTTTGTTGAGTACGTAAACCTTATCCCGGTGGATAGGATCTTCAAAGCCTGGAGGTTGACCAACGTAAACCTCTTCTTTGACCACACCGTACAGAAACGCGCTCTTCACGTCCATCTGATACACCTTAAATTTCTTGTAGGAAGAAAATGATAGAAACATTCGGATAGCTTCTATACGTGCCACATGTGCATAAACTTCATTGTAGTCTGTTCCTTCAGATTGACTAAATCCCTGAACGACCAACCGAGCTTTGTTTCGTACAATCATGCCTCGATCATCTTTCTTACATTTAAAAACCCACTTTGTACCAATCTTCTTTCTTCCTGGAGGTAAATCTGTAAGTGTCCACACTCCCAGTTTCTGAAACTGTAACAATTCCTCTTGCATAGCTTCAACCCAAGCATGATCTAGTACAACATCTTTGTATGTCCGCGGCTCAACCTTCGAAACATAACAAGCAAAGGACCAATCATTTTGACAACCAGACTTTTGAATTTTAGCATACAGGGCTAGAGCTCCAATATTATCATGTGAATTTGCTCGACGAAGTTGTCCTCTAGTCATGACACTGCTTCCGGTGTCACCAATAACTTGCTCAAGCGGATGAATCTGATGAATCTGAAATTCCGGATGATCAGGAACTTGAACTCCAGTATGAGTAGTTATATTTTATGTCGTATCCAGATGATTACCCGTATTTGATGATGAAGCAACATCTGGATTTGGGTTCAATGGTGGTTCCTCCGTAGCATGATCTAGAATGGTTTCACTGAAAATGTTATCTTCCACTTCCGATTCAGATGAGTCAAGAGTAGTAGAAACTTCTTGAAAAACCTCTTCTTCATTTGCAGGAACATTGGTATCATTAGAAGCTGTTGGAGGAGTTACGGTGATCGGACGCACCAACGGTGAAGTCACTACGTTTTCACACTCGTAATAAAGTCGTAGTACAGCCTCTTCAACCAAGTTATCTAGATTGAATGATTCAAAGAAATCTTTATAATCAAACATCCAGTTTGGACCACTTACTTATACGTTCTGAGTGTATCGTTGTACTTCAACATTAGCCCACTCCAAATTCGGCTTTCATCTATTTAACATTTCATAAGAAATTTTGCCAAACTTCTTCACCGTTAATAAACGATTCAAGGTGTAACAAGCTGCATATATGGCTTCATTCCAAAACATTACTGGAAGATTCGAATCCGCAAGCATTGTTCGTGCCGTTTATATTAGAGTCCTGTTTTTCCTTTCTGCAACACCGTTCTGTTGTGGTGTGTACGGAGCACTATATTCGTGATGAATTCCTTTGTCTTCACATAGTGCATCCATTTGTGAATTTTTGAACTCCGTCCCGTTGTCACTACGAATTCGTTTGATCTTCAATCCCTATACATTTTCCAATCGGGTGAACAGAACCTTCAAGTTATTAAACGTGTCACTTTTGTGTTGCAAGCACATCCCCCACGAAAATCTCGAGTAATCGTCAGTAGCCACAATACAGTAAAGCTCTCCATAATGACTCTTACGCTTGACAGGTCCAAAAAGGTCCATATGCAAACGCTCAAGTAGCATATCTACAAAGTTCACTTTCTTCGGTTTGTGGGAGTGTTTGTGCTGTTTTCCTTTTTTGCAACTCACACATTTATCATTGAGATGAAAATGCTTCACATTAACCCCTGCTACAAGTTCGTTCTTCACCAAATGATTCATCTTTTGTAGGTGAATATGTCCCATCCTTCTGTGCCACATTATCGATTCCTTTTATGTAGCTTTAGATAGAAAACACGTGACTTGGCCCTGGGTTGTCATAGCCTGGCTCATATCAAGAATGTACAAATTGTTCATTCTTGGTGCTTTCAACATGATCCATTCTTTTGGTATGACGAAACCGGGTTTCAGAATGTAGCAAGATTTATCATCAAAGTGTACAGAAAACTGTTTGTCACAAATTTGGCTTACACTCAACAGATTATAATCGATCTGCTTCACATAAGATATTCTTTCAAAACTCACAATCCCATTGCTAACACTCCCTTCCATCGTGATATAACCGCCTTTGTTTCCAGCAAACGCCACATACCCACCGTTAACGTTCGTGATATCGAATAGCAGCGTAAGATCTCCGGTCATGTGCCCAGAAGCTCCACTGTCGATAATCCAAAGACTGCTAACTGGGCCAGCTAGAGCTCCCTACACCAATCAAAGAAATGATTAGATCTTTTGGGGGACCCAAGCCTGTTTGGTCTTGGGTCTTTGAGTGTTAAACTTCAAAAATTCATTTTCAGAAACACTTGGTTTTGAATCGATCTTTTTCTGATCATTCAAACCTTTCTCACTCTGAGTTTTGACATTAGCAGTTGAGGTAGAAGCACCTGAAGAACCCACTGGTGACCATGATTGTTCTGAACATTTAAGTATCCTAATCTGAGATTTTTGTGTCTCGGCGGGTTTCTTTGTATCGTTCGTAAAAGAAACATTCTTGGTTACCTTTTCTGATTTAACAGATTCAGGTCCAACTGATGACTTAACAACATGTTTTGGAAAAACCTTTTGTTTATCATTAGTTGTGTTCACCATTGGTTTCTTCAGTTTCTTCTCCATAGCAATCCTGTTTCTATTATCATAGACAAACTGACGATTTTCCCTCTTTTGAAAATACCGACTTTGATTATAAAATGGTGACCTTTGAGGGGACAAAATGTCTTTGTGGATATCTATGATTGTCAACTGGACTTCTATAAGGCTGCTTTTTCTCAACTTCGTACCTTTTGTGTCTCACATACGGGCAGTGAGCAAGTAAATGCCCTAAATCCCCGCATTTAAAAAATGCACGGTATTCCTCAAACACAAGTTTAGCATTCGGCTTTGCATATTAATTGATCGGAAATTGATCATCAGCACATCTACGTCTTAAACTCATTGGAGCGGGTTCCATTGAGTAAGCCGGCTCAAAAAATGCATTTGACTTTTCTTTTGGCTTAATGAATTTAGTGACGTGAACTTTTGATTCCTTAGGAGTATCACAATACAGTTAACTTAAAAGTTCAGGGGGAATATCATTGGTCCTTTCATGTTTAGGAAACCAGATAGTACTCTCCTGCCAAATTTTATCAATCTTTGAATAATTTGCAAATTTGATTGGATACTCCTCGTCAGAGATTATCTTATCGGATCCTTTTATCCGATAGAAAACCTTGACGGGTTTGTCAACTGAATCATTTTTAACATTCTTGTTTACTGATTGATTCACTCTATGTGTATTAGCTTGAGGATGAGAAAATTGAGAAGGTGATATTGGTTCATTTGTTATTATGTGATTTTCCAAAGGAATATCACTACCTTCTTTAGATTTCTCGTCTTCAGTGTCTGAATCATCAGTCACTGCAACCATCCCTCATCGTTCAATCCGAGTATCAGTCTCACATAAGAATGTGGATCTCCAACACTAGAAGTGTTAGATTCACTGTCTGATGCAGAGTCCGATTTTTCTGAACTCTCCGGTGTTACTAAATTTAGACCGTGATTCTCAAATAACACAGGAGAAGGAACAGCTTTGTAGTTTGCACTACTGGATTGTGATGGTTCTTCAATTATGTGGTCAACAACATAAGCTATATGTTTATAGCTTTCCAACTTTTTATTGACCTTTTCAGCAAAACACTTGATAGTTGCCATTTCCAACTTTGTATTTTCAAGTTCATTTATGTAATTGTTAATGGCAATTTGTTTTAATGAAAGGGTTTTCTTTAACTCTGAAATATCCTTTTTGTACCCTTCAAGTGTTTTGTTGAATTCATGTGCATCCTTACGATAAGATTGAATGTTGATTTTAGCACTCTCAAGGTTAACCTTGAGTTGCTTGTTTTCCTCAGTCAATCTATCACAAGTACCACAGTATTTATCACTTTTTATATCAGTTGTAGATTTAAAACTTACCGATTTGGGTGGATCTGTCATAGCCATCAGCGCAAAATGAGCCTCCTATCTAGCAAAGAACTTCGAAAAATCAATCTTTGTGAAGGCATCATCCACAATGCATGATTTCCTTGTCATCAGAAAGTCTGCTTCAGCTAATAACTGATCAATCTCATCATCCAACGAATTAACACTCGCTTCCGAATTAGCTTCACTTTCCGAATCAGAATAGACAGATTCAGGTTCATCAGGAACTTCAGTAACAGGATCAATAATAGTTCCAAAAACCTTCTCAGCAATGCAGCAGGGTAACATAAACCCTTTTAATTCCAATTATCAAAATCGTCAATCACAAAACTAGGTTAACTATCAAAGCCAAAAGAACAACGCCTATCCACAACAAAACAATTTCCAAAACTCACAAAACACCTCTCAAAATACCTCTACTAGACAAACATCTACACCCAACCAAACTCAAACTCAAACTCAAACTCCAACTAACCCAACCAGAACCATTATTCCTATTTCTACACCAAATAGCCAACCTCAAACCGAGAACCAGAATCCGGCATTGGTTATTCAGAAGGATGACGGTTATGATTGGACCGCTATGCAATTGGGAGTTGAGGAGATTACAAGTGGGAATGTAGCATGTTTTGCTAAGAAGATAGATTTAGAGGAGTCGGTGATAGCTGAAGATGTTTTGGAATCTGAGAAAGTATCTGAGGTGGTGATTGAGGAGATAGTTGATGAGTCTCAGGTTTCTGTTGCTGAGGAAGTTGAAGAAACAATTGCTGAGAAGGTTTTAGGAACTATTATTGATCCTGTTACTAAAGTTCCTGATGAACCTGAATCTGTCTATTCTGATTCGGAAAGTGAAGCTGATTCGGAAGTGAGTCTTAATTCGTTGGATGATGAGATTGATTAGTTATTAGCTGAAGCAGACTTTCTGATGACAAGGAAATCATGCATTGTGGATGATGCCTTCACAAAGATTGATTATTCAAAGTTCTTTGCTGGAAAGGAGGCTCATTTTGCGCTGATGGCTATGACAGATCCACCCAAATCGGTAAGTTCTGACTCTACAACTGATATGAATAGTGATAAATATTATGGTACTTGTAATAGATTTACTGAGGAAAATAAGCAACTCAAGGTTAACCTTGAGAGTGCTAAAATCAACATTTAATCTTATCGTAAGGATGCACATGAATTCAACAAAACACTTGAAGGGTACAAAAAGGACATTTCAGAGTTAAAGAAAACCCTTTCATTAAAACAAATTGCCATTAACAATTACATTAATGAACTTGAAAATACAAAGTTGGAAATGGCAACAATCAAGTGTTTTGCTGAAAAGGTCAGTAAAAAGTTGGAAAGCTATAAACATATAGCTTATGTTGTTAACCACATAATTGAAGAACCATCACAATCTGGTAGTGCAAACTATAAAGTTGTTCCTTCTCCTGTGTTATTTGAGAATCACAATCTGAATTTAGTAACACCGGAGAGTTCAGTAAAATCGGACTCTACATCAGAAAATGAATCTAACACTTCTAGTGTTGGAGATCGAAATTCTGATGTCAGACCGATACTTGGATTGAATGATGAGGGGGTGGTTCAGTGACTGACGATTCAGACACTGAAGACGAAAAATCTAAAGAAGGTAGTGATATTCCTTTGAAAAATCACATAATTACAAATGAACCAATATCACCTTCTTAGATTTCTCATCCTCAAGCTAATACACATAGAGTGAATCAATCAGTGAACAAGAATGTTAAAAATGATTCAGTTGACAAACCCTTCAAGGTTTTCTATCAGATGGAAGGATCCGATAAGATAATATCTGACGAGGAGTATCCAATCAAATTTGCAAATTATTCAAAGATTGATAAAATTTGGCAGGAGAGTACTATCTGGTTTCCTAAACATGAAAGGGCCAATGATATTCCTCCTTAACTTTTAAAGAAACTTTATTGTGATACTCCTAAGGAACCAAAAGTTCACGTCACTGAATTCATTAAGCCAAAAGAAAAAGCAAATGCATTTTTTGAGCCGGCTTACTCAATGGAACCCGCTCCAATGAGTTTAAGACATAGATGTGTTGATGATCAATTTCCGATCAATTCATATGCAAAGCCGAATGCTAAAAATGTGGTTGAGGAATACCGTGTGTGTTTTAAATGCGGGGAGAGATGACATTTACTTGTTCACTGCCCGTATGTGAGACACAAAAGGCACGAAGTTGAGAAAAGGCAGCCTTATACAAGTCCAGTTGATAATGATAGATATCCACAAAGATTTTTTGTCCCTCAAAGACCACCTTTTTATAATCAAAGCCGTTATTTTCAAAAGAGGGAAAATCGTCAATTTGTCTATGATAATAGAAACCGGATTGCTATGGAGAAGAACCTAAAGAAACCAATGGTGAACACAACTAGTGATAAACAAAAGGTTTTTCCTAAACCGGTTGTTAAGTCATCAGTTGGACCTGAATCTGTTAAATCAGAAAAGGTAACCAAGAAAGTTTCTTTTACGAACGATACAAAGAAACCTGCTGAGACACAAAAATCTCAGATTAGGATACTTAAACGTTCAGAACAATCTTGGTCACCAGTGGTTTCTCCAGGTGCTTCTACCTCAACTGCTAATATCAAAACTCGAAATGAGAAAGGTTTGAATGATCAGAAAAAGGTCGATTCAAAACCATGTGTTTCTGAAAAATAAATCTTTGAAGTTTAACACTCAATGACCCAAGACTAAACAGGCTTGGGTCCCCCGGAAGATCTAATCATTTATTTGATTCGTGCAGGGAGCTCCAGCTGGCCCTGTTAGCAGTCTTTGGATTGTCGACAGTGGAGCTTCTGGGCACATGACTGGAGATCTAACGCTGCTATTCGACATCAAGAACGTAAACGGTGGGTATGCGGCGTTTGCAGGAAACAAAGGTTGTTATATCACGATGGAAGGGAGTGTTAGCTACGGGATTGTGAGTTTTGAAAAAAAAAAAATCGTATGTGAAGCAGATCGATTATAATCTGTTGACTGTCAGCCAAATTTGTGATAAACAGTTTTCTATACACTTTGATGATAAATCTTGCTACATTCTGAAACCCGGTTTTGTCATACCAAAAGAATGGATCATGTTGAAGCACCAAGAGTGAACAATTTGTACATTCTTGATATGAGCAAGGCTATGACAACCCAGGGCCAAGTTACATGTTTTCTATCTAAAGCTACAGAAAAGGAATCGATAATGTGGCACAGAAGGATGGGACATATTCACCTACGAAAGATGAATCATTTGGTGAAGAACGGGCTTGTAGAAGGTGTTAATGTGAAGCATTTTCATCTCAATGATAAATGTGTGAGTTGCAAAAAGAGGAAACAACACAAATAGTCCCACAAAACGAAGAAAGTGAACTCTGTAGATATGACACTTGAGCGTTTGCATATGGACCTTTTTGGACCTGTCAAGCGTAAGAGTCATTATGGAGAGCTATACTGTCTTGTGGTTACTGACGATTACTCGAGATTTTCGTTGGTGATGTGCTTGCAACACAAAAGTGACACGTTCAATAACTTGAAGGTTCTATTCACCCGATTGGAAAATGTTTACGGATTGAAGATCAAACGAATTCGTAGTGACAACGGGACGGAGTTCAAAAATTCTCAAATGGATGCACTATGTGAAGACAAAGGAATTCATCACGAATATAGTGCTCCATACACTCCACAACAGAACGGTGTTGCAAAAAGGAAAAACAGGACTCTAATAGAAACGACATGAACAATTCTTGCGGATTCGAATCATCCAGTAATGTTTTGGAATGAAGCCATATACGCAGCTTGTTACACCTTGAATCGTGTATTAACGGTGAAGAAGTTTGGCAAAACTTCTTATGAACTGTTAGATAGACGAAAGCCAAATTTGGAGTATCTAGAACCTTTTGGGGCACCTTGTACGATGTTGAATCCTACTGAGAAGTTTGCACCGAAAGCTGAAGATGGATACTTTGTGGGATATGCAACCCCGCTTAAACGGGTATTCAACAAAAGAACTCGACAGGTAAAGGAGTGGGCTAATGTTGAAGTACAATGATACACTCAGAACGTACAAGGAAGTGGTCCTGACTGGATGTTTGATTATAAAGATTTCTTTGAATCATTCAATCTAGATAACTTGGTTGAAGAGGCTGTACTACGACTTTATTGCGAGTGTGAAAACTGATGAGCCGGTCGTCACGGTTCATACAAAGCCTAAATAACCTAAATAGATAGGGTAAGTAGGGTATCAGTCCAAGGAGCGTGTGGTTAGTGAGTATTTCCTAGTTAACTTTGAATTTGTCGTTTATGAAGGTGCTAATTACTTATGTAAATTATGAATTGGTGTTTAGAAATTTGATTGAAAGGTTTGTTGATTAATATGAAGCATAAATTGAATGTGTAAGAAATAATTAACAAGACTTGTAAATAATAAGATAAAGATGATTACACTAAGGATTTGGGCAATTGAACACTAAGGCTTTCTACTATTAGGCATAATTGGATAAACAAAGATAATGCAATTGGTACTAACGGATTGATTGTTCAATAAACTTAGGTATCAAGTTTCATCAACATTCACAATGGACTAAACTATACTTTATCATTTAGAATATACAATCCTATGATAGTGTTGATGCAAGGAACCATGTTCATATCATTTAGAAATTGGCACAAGATCAATTAACTAGAAATGATTTCAACATAAGATTAATCACTAGTCAACACAAGTAATTAAGTACATAAAAACATTAATCAAAAGTTTAAGCAATGCCCAAATGTTAAAGCCCTAGGTATCAAAAACTTACATCCCTAGTGTAATACAAGAGTTTTAGCCAAACATGGCTATGGTGTTCATCATCTTCAAAATATGTTCTTCAATCTTCAAATCAATTGTGTAATAAGCTTGGAGAATATTGTATGATGATTTTAGAGAATGGTGTGTGTTTTTTTTCTTCCATGGTGATGATTGATATAGTGAACTAAAACATGAAACAGCCACCAAACAGGTCTTCCTTCATAAATTTGGCATTAAAACTCATTCCACCAGCTTTGACTTGAAAAAAGGAAGGTTTTGACCGATTTTGACTTTTTGTGTAGGATACGCCACTTTTGGCGTATCCTACGCCAGTTCAGTTTTGCCTGAGCTAAATCCTGCTGGCCTACGCCAGCTTAACTGTCTCTGCCTACGCCAATGGCGTAGGGTACGCCAATTTTGGCGTATCCTATGCCAAAAACCTGTTTCTCGTCGTTTTCGGTTTTCCAACTCGCGTAAGCTTCCGTTTCTTGCCCGAACCGCTCCAAGACATCATATTTGTCCCCTTTAATCATCAAATCCTGAAATACATACTATCATCAAAGCAACACCATTTTGACAACTTATCATTCTTTAAAGTTCACTTAAAGGTGTTTTTATTCACGTCTTTTAGCTAACCCATCACATCCCCACACTTGTCTTTTGCTTGCCCTCAAGCAAATCAATAAATCATGCTCAATCAACAGTTTAACTAATTTCCAACCATTTTATCGATTCTCAAAAACGTCCCCTAGTCATACCCTATTTCACAAGACTTACGCCTGTCAGTAGATTTACATTCCAAGGTTTTTATATGTTTAAAACAAATGCCTAGCTAAATCCAACTAGCTCCGATTTCACACTTTTGCACACCCCTCACAATGGTTCACTCCACTCGGTTTACTATCTCGGCTAGCAAGTAATGTGCTAGTATTTCATATCAATCACTCGAAACCGATCATAGGGCATATTAGCATAAGCTTGCAATTCAATCACCTTCCACAAAAATTTTCAAAAGTGGACACGAGTCAAAAGGTCTTTAAAACGGGTTGTAATGGGGCTAGGCGAAGGGTATGGAATGGAATAATTGAAGTGACTATGGTGATGAAAATTCGACATTTATTACATTGACTAAATACTACTCAACTATAAGGCAATGTTATGCCTTTTATTCAATCTCTAACTCCAGCATATTTTTGTGCTTTTCTATGAGAACTTTCATTTGTTTGTAACGTATTTGTTCTCATGCTTTTCATTTTTTTTAACTAACATTGCAAATCATATACAAAACAAAGCAAAATCCTACAATCGAATTTTCATCACACTGGGTTTAAAAATTGAAAAGGTTAAATGGGTCAAAAGGTTGATATAGGTGATCAATTGAAAAGGTTTCAGGCTCAAGATTGGTTAACTAAGGGATATTGGAATGGGTCAAGGATGATAAAAATGGTTTAAAAAAAAAAAGGTTTAACCTAATGCCTTAATCATTCTTGTGTCCACAATCGGTCTAGAGTGGTAGGCGTATCAAAAATTGCAAGTTCTACCTTATGCGCCTATAATAGTACACTCAATTCAAATGAACACAACATGCCGAAGGATGTGGATAAATATTTGTAGGATATTAGCATGTTGTGGTGGCTCAATAATCTCTTCCTGAACCTAAAGGGAATATGGGTTGCCGATATGCAAAAGTGTTATATTCTTCCTTAGTCTTTTCTAACTAGGCAATCCATATTTTGCAAAAACCATCCTTGGAAAAACACATCAAGGAACTTAAAGAATTATGACCATGACTAGGGGTCGAATTTTGTGATCCAATATCATGGTGAGAAAAAAAATGGTTTTCTTACAGTTTAAGCTTGAAGGTCTTTATTTTTTTTTATTTTTTTATATGGCTATTCCCCCATCCCCACACTTAAAGTTAACATTGTCCTCAATGTGGGTTCTTGCACAAATAAAGTAACTAAATAGCCGATTAATTCAAAAGCGTGAGGATGCTTTTTGTCTTACCCTACTACATTCTTTTCTCAAGTGAAAACTAAAGATCCACCCAAAACTTTATTCAACAATACACAAAAGATTAAAGAATAGAAAGCACCTGATAAGCAAAAGATGTCTCCATTTCATTGATGAATCCTTGCTCTCCATACTTGAATGCTTCCCATCCTCCATTTTTCCTCTTTTTCACTGAACACTCACCGGTGATGCATATCCTAGGCTCACTCTCAAAACATCGACACAAACAAAACAACAAGAAAGAAACTAGAATGCAAAACATAAATTCTAACATACTCAAGCAAACCAAGATAAAGTCAACCAAAACAATAAAAATAAATAGTCTACAACGATACAATTAAAATGTTACCAAAACCATCCATCAGCGGTAGTAGGGGTCATTCGGACCCGGTGGTGGATAAGGAGTATTCGGATGCCCGAAAATCGCATCCATCCACCCATGGTAGTCACTGAGTGGATCGGCAGATGAGGAAGATCCTTCAGCTGGTGGTGGTGGCGGGTGGCGGCTGCGGAGTGGGAAGATAGCTGGATGAGATCCCTTGGGGCCACCTGACCTGATCGATCACCTCCTGTGGTTGTTCCCTTATGGTTGAATAATCAACGTATGGAACAACTGGCACATAAGGACGCCCCGCTATTAGGTCCTGGTGGTGTCTGACCTGCTCAGTCTCTAGAAACCTGTTAACCGTGTCCATCTCTCGGGCATAATTAACTGCCTACCAATGTCTGTCTTCCCGTGCCTTTCTTTCCGCCTCTCTTCTATCCTCTCTTGCCACTTGATCTCTCTCCCGCTGCTCCTCTCTTGCTATTCGCTCTTGTTCCCTTTTGATTGCCGCTTCTTTTCTTTGTCGTGCCAATATCATGTTTCGCATCCCTCGGTCCCAAATATTTTTCTTGAATGAAGTCCAACCATGGAAACCTCCAGGCCTTGCCTGGTTGCTCCCCGCTACCATCTCCATTTCTTGTCTGCTCATCTCTCGAACCGGCCGCTCTCTCACAACTTGCACTTCCTCTTCTACTTCCTCAGCTTCATCCGTGTGTACCTCTTCATCACCTCTATGTTCCACATCTTCTCGCAATGCCATTATCTGTGTGTTACCTTGTTTATCGAGCAAGACATGATACTCTGCGGTCCTCTCATATGTAAACTTGGCCTTGCTAAAACTCTCCCATTTCATTTTCATGATGTTTACTTCAATGGCTGGTGTCGATCGTGTCACCACTCCTTGAGCTTCCATCAAGTATGACAATAGCCTAACATGCGGTATCATTTTCCGCTCTTGGCTTTCTCGGCTATCCCAAACGTTCATCAAGACATAATGCCTAAATGATAGGCGTGGTGTACCATACATGATTGCGTGTAATACTCGAACGTCCCAGCCTCTCACTTTTGATCTATCCCCGAGCCTTGCCATTAAGTTTTCAAATGAGATGCCCAAAAGAAATCTAGCCTCGCATTCCATATCCTCTCTGCAATGATTATTTCCCCTTTTTACTGGAGCCACATTGTCAAACATATTCTGTGGATTGGTTTTTAACTGCGTTTTAGCCCAAAAGAGATGCTCGGGGATATAATAATATTCATTTTCCGGACAAGAGTCAAAATTGGCAATTTGACGCATTGTCTCAAATGATAAGGTCATCTTTCTCTTCCCCACAGTACCAATCAGCTTCATTGTAAGAGGTGGGTTATTACCAAGATCTTGCTCCAGCGTGGACATCCATTGCTCAATTGCTTTCAAGTAAACCTTCCTTCCTCTATTCGCACAAAAGTCTAATACTGCTTCCCAACCAATTCTTTCAAATTTCTGTGTTAATCCCACTAACCGTAACTGCTCCCTATCATATGATCTCTCACAAACCAACACTCCCTCGGTATCATGTTTCAATGTTGACATTTTTTGGTACCACATGGCTGGCCTGATTTCTTCAGGGAAAGCTGACAATCTTTTAGACTTTTCTATCCAAGTGGGAAGGTCAACATCCATTCCTTCAGCACGCTCCGTTCTTTCGCTACGATCCAATTCATGTTGAATTTCATCACCCTCGTCATCAGACTCATCGCATAAATTGGATCGTTTCCCCTTTTTCCTTTTTGGTTGAGAAGATGGTTTAGCATGCTCCTTACCCTTTCTTCTAAAGATGTTCTGCATTCAAAACAATAATGTAGCATTAGTTGCCTAATCCTAATAAGACTAGCATGTACCTTAACTACATTCTACCCAAATACGGCATCCTATGGCTATGAACATACTCTAGCGATTAAGGATGTTGTACTAATCGCCTAAATTCACAACCATATGTTTTACATCTCTACAATCCCCTCCCCACACTAAATTCTTGCTGTTATTGAAAAAAACTCGTTTTTTTTTTTTTTTTTTTTTTTACTATCACAACAAAGGTTTCTACCCAAACAATCATTCCTAAGCATTACTACACATAGCATCAATTTCTCAAACATTCATGAACACATAATATGTAACTGATGAAAATAACAAGGAAAAATTATGAGAAACATACCTTCATGATGATTATTGAGTAGGGAAATAACCACAAGCAAGAAATAAGAAAATAACAAGAACACCACACAAATTTGCGATTTTTCAGCCCTCGATTTGCCCCTCAAAACGTTAAAATTAACAAATTCTAAGTTAGGGGTTTTGTAGATCTTGAAAAACTAAGTGATTTTGATATAAAATTTGTTAAGTTTGGTGGAAGATTGAAGGAGTTATGAAAGATTGAGTGGTTGAAGGTTTGGAGGGTTTTTAGAGGATGGTAGATGAAGAAGATGAGTGTTTTGGTTAAATGTGGAGTTGGTAGGTGAATGGTTTGTGTTAAAGTGGAAGATTTTTTGTTTTTGGTGAAGGTGGGGTCGGTCAACAGAAGTCAACGCCGAGTAAAAGTTTTTTTTTTTCGGTTTTTGGTGTACCCTACGCCAATATTGGCGTAGGCTACGCTACTGGCGTAGGGACTTGATGTTTAGTTAGCGTAGGGCAGGGGAGAATGGCTAAGGCAAACTTTACTTGGCGTACCCTACGCCACTTTTGGCGTAGGCTAAGCTAACCCTCAATTTTTTTTTTAGGGGTTTAAAATAATGGAAAAAAAATCAATTAAAATTTTTAAAATTTATAACTAAATAAAAGACTATAAAATTTTTATACAAATTTTACAACTATGCTTCCCACCCCCCGAAAAAAATTAGTATTGTCCCCAATACTACAATTAAAATACGTACCTGGGATGGGAGTTTTCACCTGCATTTTAATTGATTTCATAAGTTGGTAAGCCCTCTAAGAAACTTACCAACTCGACAATGTTACCATGTTCTGTGGGGTACTCCACGTAGGGCTTCAACCGATGCCCGTTCACAGTTTGCCTTGACCCATCTTTCGGGTCCTCGATGTCTACCTCGCCAAGCTTTCCAACCCTTTTTATGATGTATGGGCCAGTCCATTTGCTCTTGAGTTTTCCCGGGAAGAGCTTCAACTTGGAATTGTAGAGCCAAACTTTTTGACCCACTTCAAATTCCTTTTTGCGAATTTTCGCGTCATGAGCTCTTTTCATTTGATCTTTGTATTTTGACGCGATTTCGTAAGCTTCATCCCTTAGATCTTCTAACTCACACAATTTGAGTTTCCTTTCTCGGCCTGCATCATCATATCGTAAATTAACATTTTTGATGGCCCAATATGCCCGGTGAACTAATTCGACCGGGAGATGACAATCCCTACCATACACTAGTCTATAAGGAGTTGTTCCAATAGGTGTTTTGTAGGCCGTGCGGTAGGCCCATAAAGCATCATTGAGCTTAGTTAACCAATCCTTTCGGTCCGCACGAACCGTTTTTTGTAGAATTTCTTTAATTTGCCTATTGGACACCTCAACTTGTCCACTAGTTTGTGGATGATATGGGGTGGCAATTCTATGGTCAACACCATATCGCTTAAGCAATTTTCCGAATTTTTGGTTTTTAAAATGAGATCCCCCATCACTTATGATTGTGCGAGGTAACCCAAACCTTGAAAAAATATATGTTTGTATAAAATTGCAAACAATGATATGGTCATTGGTTTTAGTGGCGATAGCTTCAACCCATTTAGAAACATAATCTACCGCCACCAAAATGTATAGATTACCGAAAGAATTGGGAAATGGTCCCATGAAGTCAATCCCCCATACATCGAACACATCAACAACCAAAATGGGTTGCATTGGCATTTCATCACGTTTTGAGATGCTTCCTAATTGTTGACAATGTAAGCAATTTTTAGCATACTCAAATGAATCCTTAAAAATTGTTGGCCAATACAACCCACTAGATAAAACCTTGTGACCCGTTTTTTGGCCACTAAAATGCCCTCCACATGCATAAGAATGCACGTGCTTCAACACACTCATGATCTCCTCATCCGGGATGCATCTTCGAATGATTTGATCCGCTCCCACTCTAAATAAATCAGGATCATCCCAAATGTAGTGTTTCACTTGGGACAAAAAGTGGAGTCTCTTCTTCCTCACCCAATGTTCCGGCATTGTACCTGTCACTAAAAAATTAACGATGTTAGCAAACCAAGGTAATTTCGAAACCGCTAATAAATGCTCATCTGGGAACAACTCATTAATTTCATTTGTTGAGTCTTCCTCTTCAATCATCAATCTAGACAAATGGTCTGCAACCACATTTTCCGTGCCTTTCTTGTCACGTATCTCCAAGTCGAACTCTTGTAGTAAGAGTATCCATCTAATTAGTCGGGGCTTAGCATCTTTTTTGTCCATTAAATACCTGACAGCACTGTGATCAGTATAAACAATAATTTTACTAGCCCATACGTAAGACCGGAATTTGTCTAGCGCATACACCACCGCAAGTAGCTCTTTTTCGGTAGTTGTGTAATTCAATTGTGCTTCCGAAAGAGTCTTACTTGCGTAGTATATAGCAACAGGTTTCTTTTCTACCCGTTGACCCAACACGGCCCCAACTGCATACCCACTTGCATCACACATGATTTCAAACGGCAAAGACCAATTGGGTGATTGCAAAATTGGGGCCCCAACTAACTTTTCTTTCAAAATATTAAAGGCTTCAATACATTTTTCATCAAAATTAAATGGAGCATCTTTCAATAACAAATTACACAAAGGTTTTGTTATGTCGCTAAAACCTTTAATGAACCTCCTATAAAAACCGGCATGCCCCAAAAATGATCTAATGCCCTTAATACTAGTGGGATAAGGTAAAGTTGAAATGACTTGTATTTTAGCGTGATCAACCTCAATCCCACGACTAGAAACCACATGGCCCAACACTATCCCCTCTTGGACCATAAAATGACTTTTCTCCCAACTCAAAACCAGATTTGTCTCAACACACCTTTGCAAAACCTTTTCCAATTGACTTAGGCAAGAGTTAAATGATGACCCGAAAATAGAAAAATCATCCATGAAGATTTCCAAAGACTCCCCCACCATATCTGAAAAGATACTCATCATACACCTTTGAAAGGTGGCGGGGGCATTACAAAGGCCAAATGGCATTCGCCTAAATGTGAATGTGCCATATGGACAAGTAAACGTGGTCTTTTGTTGATCCTTAGGATGAATAGCAATTTGATTGTAACCTGAATACCCATCCAAGAAACAATAAAATTTTTGTCCGGCTAATTTTTCTACTATTTGGTCAATAAAAGGTAAAGGAAAATGGTCTTTAGAAGTTGCAGCATTCAACTTCCTATAATCGATACAAATACGCCACCCGGTTACCGGTCGGGTGGCTACCTCCTCACCTGAGTCGTTTTTCACGACTTGAATACCTGCCTTCTTTGGAACGGTTTGAGTTAGACTAACCCATTGGCTATCCGAGATGGGGTAAATGATCCCCGCATCTAACCATTTCAGCACTTCTTTCTTCACAACTTCCCGCATGTTAGGATTTAATCTCCTTTGAGCGTCTCTTGCAGGAGTTACTTTCTCGTCTGTGATGATTTTGTGCATCACAATTGACGGACTAATACCCTTCAAATCCGCCACAGTCCACCCAATAGCAGCTCTATGGGTCACCAACACTTTCATCAATTTTTCTTCTTGCTCCCCAGTCAAGTTTGAAGCAATGATTACCGGAAGTGTGTTGCCTTCACCAACATAAGCATATTTTAAATGCTTAGGCAACTCTTTCAATTCCACTTGTGGCGGCTCGACCAATGATGGTTTCAACTTTGTGTCAATATGATCCGGAAGACTTTCCACTTGGTGAGTCCATGGTGGTCTTCCTTCCTGTACCGCCCTTGCTTCTTGCTTCTTCTCCTCCTCAGCTATGATTTTCAACACTTCCACCTGTGACCTGTCAAACATAAAACACTCCTCTATTGTGTTTTCCTCATCTACAACAGTGTCGTATAGAGGTATACACTCGTCAACAATGTCCGCCATATAGCATTCATCATTGACTAGAGGGTCAGTCCCATTTGAAAAAAAAACATTTAATCGGACCCTACGATTACCAAAGGTCATGTCAAGCATGCCTGTCTTGCAATTAATTTGTGCATTAGATGTGGCTAAAAATGGTCGACCAAGAATAACCGTTGGTTGTTTGGTTAGGTCCATGGAAACATAATCAAGTACTAAGAAATCCACCGGATAATAAAAATCTTCAACTTTTACTATCACGTCGGTAACCATCCCGCGGGGTAGCTTAGGAGTCAAATCGGCTAATACCACCGTGGTATTAGATTCTTGAAGTGGACCAAATTCGTATTGGTCATAAAGGCTACCCGGCAAGATGCTTACACTAGCTCCAAGATCCAAGAGCGCCCGAGTCATTTTAAATTCCCCAACCTGAATGGATATGATAGGTGTTCCCGGATCTTGTAACTTAGGTGGAAGTGAACCCGAAAGAATAGAACTCACATTTTCAGTTAAATCAATTTTCTTGGGTATTTTATGAGTTCTCTTTTGGGTACACATGTCCTTTAGATACTTTGCATAAGAGGGGACTTGTTTGATTGCATCTAAAAGTGGTAAATTAATTTTCACTTGTTTGAAAATTTCCCACAACTCTTCTTGTTGCGGGCCTCTTTTCTTGACCACTTTTTTAGATGGCTCCAACAATGCTTCGGGATAAGGGACGGTATTACCCTCCATACCCTTTTCCTTAACCGTTGGAGCTTGTTTGTTCTCGACGGGTTTTGAATTTTCAACATGTTGTTTACTTTTATTTTGACCCGTTTTCTCCTCACTTTCACTTTCATCACTCACATCTTCCACCTCCCCTTCAACAAATTGGGAAGATGGTGGCTCAATTTTAGTTTCAATTTTATTATCAATAATTTTACCACTACGAAGAACGGTTACCTTATTAATGGGAACATTGCGAGTGTTCTTCGAACTCGAACCTTGATGTTGCGGGTTGATAGTGGTATCACTAGGAAGCTTCCCCGTGCTTCCTCTCCATTGAGCCATTTCTTCCGCTAATTGGCCCACTTGTTTAGCCAAGGCCTCGTGAGATTTATCCCTCACCTCATTCCCTTTCTTCATTTCCTTGATGTCATTGTTGGAGTCTTTCATCATGTTCATTAGTGCATCCAACTTTGAACTCAAGGATTCATCACCACCTTGATTTCCCGAAGAATTTCCTTGATTACTTGAGGAGCCGCCTTGGTTGTAACCTCTTTGATAATTGTTGTTGTACCCTTGGTTACCACCTTGGTTGTAGTTGTTTCTTTGGTAACCGCCTTGATTACCACCTTGGCGACCTTGATATTGTCCACCACCGCTTTGATTACCCGATTGGAAATTCGGGTTCATTTGGTTAGAAGGATTACCATACCTAAAGTTAGGATGGTTTCTCAAGCCTGCATGGTAAGTGTTGGAGTTCATGTCATACTTCCTTTCTCCATACACTTGATTTACCTCTTCGGTTGCTTGACCCATATCACCGGAGCATTCATTAGCTTTATGCCCCAAATCTCCACAATTATCGCACACGGGGTATTGTATCGATGACACCTCCCGTTTCTTCATCCTTGCCAATTCTCTTTCCAACTGAGCAATCCGGTCCTTAGAACTTGAATCTGCATCGGGAAGAGATTTAGAGACCGGGTGTTTAGTTCTTCGATCAGCTGCCTCTTCTGATTTTGAATTCTTCGCCATTAGCTCCAAAAAATCCCAATCTTCTTGCTCCGGATTAGACAACAATGTTCCATTGCTAGTAGACTTGAGATATTTTCTTTCCTCCATGCTCAGTCCATTCACGAAACTGCTAACCAATTCCTAAAGGTCAATATTGTGGTGTGGGCATTTTCGAATTAACTCCTTGAAACGAGTAAAAGCTTCATGAAGCGGTTCCCCTTGTAGTTGTTGAAAAGAACGAATCTCTAACCGCACCGCATCTGTTTTAAAACTGGGGAAATATTCATCCAAGAATACTTGTTGCATTTCTCCCCAAGTGTAGATGCTGTGTGCGGGTAATGTGAGGAACCATGTCTTTGCTTTATCTTTGAGAGAAAACCGGAATAACCTCAATTGTACTTCATCTAATGAAAAATTATGACCTCCCATAGTACCACACATTGCCTTGAATTCGGATAAGTGATCATATGGGTCTTCATTAGCCATTCCATGAAAATGAGGAATGATGTTGATGTAGTTGGGCTTGCAATCAAAGGATCTTCTCCCTGGAGGTGGTGGTACAATAGGTGATTCGTTCTCAGATGCAAGTGGTCTAAACCGACCATTAACTCCTTGCATTGGAACGGGGGGCCTTCGTCTTGGAGCATTAACTTCTTCACCTCTATGTTGTCTTCCCCCATTAGGTCTTCTTTCTGCTCGACCCACAAAATTTCCACCCCGGTTTTGGTGAATATTGGGAAATTGATGCCTTCTTGGGTTTTGTCTTGGTTGATGATTATTAATGACGTGATTGTAATAACCGTCGTTATCCCCATTTCGATTTGCACCCACGTTAGAACTATTATCACCGTGATACTCTTCCTCTTCTCCATAATCATCACTAACATTTCTATAGCCCCAATCCTCATCATCCTCATTGTAATCCCTTTCAGAGTATTCATCTTCTCCCGAGTGGTAGGAATGAACACTAACTCTATCTGATGATTCATAACTTGGTACACTGAATGGGTCATCATCATTAATGTTCACCCTCAATTCTTCAATAGTCTCCACATAATCTTCATATCCGGCTTCATTGTACCGATTGACCGGATCAAATGTGGGATTGCCACGGTTAGACATGGAGGGACCTTGGTTTACATTTCGGGTGTTGGGATTTCGGTTGTGAATTGGTTGGTGAGGTGGGTTTTGTTGTGAATTTTGGGCTTGGTTTTGATGAGGTGGAGTGTGTGGTCTTCGATTTTCACCTGAACGGCGATTTGGGTTTGAGCTTGCCATTTGAACGGTTTCAAAAGACAAAGGTTGAATTATGGGTGGTGATTGGGAGTTAGAAGGAATCGGCTCCTCTAACCGGTGTTGTCAGTTTCTTCTTGCTACTCTCTCGATTTCCGGTTCAAACACTAAAGGAGATGTTCTCCCCGAATGTCGCGTACGCATGCACTACCTGTAAACTGCACAAATAACACACCCCGCGTAACAAGGAAAAGTAGAGAATAAACCAAACAAACAATTAAACAGATTATCACAATATTAACTACTCAATAAACACTAAGCGCACTAGCTCCCCGGCAACGGCGCCATTTGATGAGCCGGTCGTCACGGTTCATACAAAGCCTAAATAACCTAAATAGATAGGGTAAGTAGGGTATCAGTCCAAGGAGCGTGTGGTTAGTGAGTATTTCCTAGTTAACTTTGAATTTGTCGTTTATGAAGGTGCTAATTACTTATGTAAATTATGAATTGGTGTTTAGAAATTTGATTGAAAGGTTTGTTGATTAATATGAAGCATAAATTGAATGTGTAAGAAATAATTAACAAGACTTGTAAATAATAAGATAAAGATGATTACACTAAGGATTTGGGCAATTGAACACTAAGGCTTTCAACTATTAGGCATAATTGGATAAACAAAGATAATGCAATTGGTACTAACGGATTGATTGTTCAATAAACTTAGGTATCAAGTTTCATCAACAATCACAATGGACTAAACTATACTTTATCATTTAGAACATACAATCCTATGATAGTGTTGATGCAAGGAACCATGTTCATATCATTTAGAAATTGGCACAAGATCAATTAACTAGAAATGATTTCAACATAAGATTAATCACTAGTCAACACAAGTAATTCAAGTACATAAAAACATTAATCAAAAGTTTAAGCAATGCCCAAATGTTAAAGCCCTAGATATCAAAAACTTACATCCCTAGTGTAATACAAGAGTTTTAGCCAAACATGGCTATGGTGTTCATCATCTTCAAAATATGTTCTTCAATCTTCAAATCAATTGTGTAATAAGCTTGGAGAATATTGTATGATGATTTTAGAGAATGGTGTGTGTTTTTTTTCTTCCATGGTGATGATTGATATAGTGAACTAAAACATGAAACAGCCACCAGGTCTTCCTTCATAAATTTGGCATTAAAACTCATTCCACCAGCTTTGACTTGAAAAAAGGAAGGTTTTGACCGATTTTGACTTTTTGCGTAGGATACGCCACTTTTGGCGTATCCTACGCCAGTTCAGTTTTGCCTGAGCTAAATCCTGCTGGCCTACGCCAGCTTAACTGTCTCTGCCTACGCCAATGGCGTAGGGTACGCCAATTTTGGCGTATCCTACGCCAAAAACCTGTTTCTCGTCGTTTTCGGTTTTCCAACTCGCTTAAGCTTCCGTTTCTTGCCCGAACCGCTCCAAGACGTCATATTTGTCCCCTTTAATCATCAAATCCTGAAATACATACTATCATCAAAGCAACACCATTTTGACAACTTATCATTCTTTAAAGTTCACTTAAAGGTGTTTTTATTCACGTCTTTTAGCTAACCCATCAAAAACACAGTGACTTCACCGTTGGTGCATCCAATCACTGTAACTCCTCCAACAGCTTCTAATGATACCGTTGGTGGACACTTACAGATTTACCTCCAAGAAGAAAGAAGATTGGTACAAAGTGGGTTTTTAAATGTAAGAAAGATGATCGAGGCGTGATTGTATGAAACAAAGCTCGGTTGGTCGTTCAGGGATTTAGTCAAACTGAAGGAACAGACTACGATGAAGTTTATGCACCTGTGGCACGTATAGAAGCTATCCGAATGTTTCTAGCGTTTTCTTCCTACAAGAAATTTAAGGTGTATCAGATGGACATGAAGAGCGCGTTTCTGTATGGTGTGGTCAAGGAAGAGGTTTACGTTGGTCAACCATCAGGCTTTGAAGATCCTATTGTTGGGTCATAATTAGAGGTTTGCATTTGTCTTGGGCTTAGGTTTGTCTAGTAGTGGGTTTTTGGCCTTCTAGGCCCATGAATGATGAATCGCCTATGTTAAATATAAATAGGGGGTTCATAGGTTGTTTTGGGGTTGCTAGTCTTTTGATATATTCTTCTCTTGTATTTGGCACTGTGTACCAGACGGTTCTTGATACCGTGTGCACTTTGATTAATTCAATCGTTGATTTGGACTAGTTACTTTCTTGTTCTTTCATACAATCATTGTTTCCGCCCTTGGTTGTGTGTGATTTGATACCTGGTAGAGAGGATCTTGGACTTACAATTGGTATCAGAGCCTAAGAAGTCTTTCGAAGGCTTGGTTCGGTATCAAAAGGAGAAGATCAAGGAAGTTACTGCTACGAAAAAGGTTGATTTTATTGATTCGATTCATATTGATTTCATGTTTAAATGTCATGTTACTGTTAGGACAAAGAGGATTGGTGAAACCACTTTTGGAAACCTAAGTCTAATTCACTTCTGTCAAGAATATTCTAAGTATAGAACTACTGAAGAAGAAATACATCAGAAGTTCTGAAGTCCAAACCAGACAGTTCACTGAAGAACTACTGAAGACAAACTACTCATCAGTAGTTTGTCATTCATCAGCACTTGTTCAAGAATCTTTCCACCGCCTTATGTTTCAGTAGTTTATTAGTTTAGTATTACTTTAACTTTATGTACAAGTTCCAAGACTGCAACTTGTTTCTGAACTTGCTTTTTGGCAAGGTTCATGTATTTGTAAAGTCTATAAATAGATGGGTTCATCCCTCTGTTTTAGACATTGATTTTTAATACAGAAATCCTTCAAAGCTTATCATTGTTATTTCCATTTCATTTACTGAGAATCTGTTTAAGTATGCATTCTCATTCAATACTTAGATTCTCATTAAATACTTGTCTTTAGTTTTATCAAACATCCAGGGGGAGTAATAACTCCTGTTGATAAGTGTAGCTTTAACTTAAAACATTCCGCTGTGCTATAACTGATAAAGAACTAGCTAAACACTTAAGTGTTCACTAGCAAATTCATACAAAGAGCAATACTGATCCAACAATTGGTATCAGAGCACTGTTTTATCTGATCACATATCAATCTAACACATTGAGAATCAGACATAGGCTCTTATTAATATTCAATAAAGGATTAAAAGTTCACTTTTATCAACATCCATCACTTTAAGAGATATTTGACAAATCAATACTCTTTAAAATGGATCCTCATAATACTGGTTCTACCAACAAACCTGCTATGCTAGTAAGAAATGAATACAATATCTGGCAAAGGAGAATGGCACATACCTTATCACAGACCAACACAGGTTGCTGGAAATCTGTGATATATGGTCCTCATAAACCAGTAAATATCAATCTTGAAACTAAAGAAGAAATACCAAAAGACCCAAAAGACTATACAGATGATGATTTCCTAAAACTTTAGCTTGATGCTAAAGCTTTCTCTACGTTGGCAATGGAACTCCAAAATGAAATCTACTCTGGCCTATTACATTGTGATAGTGCCAAAGAGCTTTGGGACTGCCTCAAAGAACAGCTTGGAGGAACTGAAGAGGTGATTGCCAACACCAGAGAAATCCTGGCTCAACAATATGAAACTTTTGTTCACATTAATGGGGAAACTTTAACTCAACAATTTGAAAGATTCTCCTCATTAATATCTGAGCTAAAATTAAATAGTCAGACCTACATAACTGTATCTATGCTTCATAGATTTTTGAGGTCTGTACCTGAAAAATGGGAAACATACTCTATAGTCTTAAGATCATCACCAGACTTTAGCTCCCTCACTCTTACAAAACTACATAGGAGATTACTTACTTTTGAAAGAGAAATTGATCAAAAGAAAAAGTTACAAAGTTCTGGTAAAACTGCTGATGACTATCTACCAGGTAGTACAACACTATTGGGCCAAGACTCACCAACTTGTTCAAATAGTTTTGGATCTTTTGACCATATTGACATAACTACTGGGATCTCATCTGAAAGATCATTCTCAGGTTATGACAATAATGATTTTAGTCAAACTGCTGATAACATGTGTTTTATCATGGATGATTTAAAAAAATTCAGCAGTGATGACTTGGAAGATATGGATATTCTACACCAACTGGCCATGTTGAGTATAAAAACAAACAAATTTTACAAAAGGTCAGGAAGGAAATTTCCAGGACTCAACAGTTCCACAAAAATTGGTTTTGACAAATCTAAACTTAGATGTCACAAGTGTCAAAAGTTGGGACACTTTGCTAGAGAGTGTAGAAGCTCTAGCTTTAACCAATCTCAGTCTGGAAATAATTTTAACCCCAGTTATAACAGGAATAATGGAACACAAGGGAGTGCACATTTTGTACAGGAACAAGCTCCACAACACCAATATGTGCCACAAGTACAATATGTACAGATGCCTGCTCAATAGATGCAGAGCCAACAATCAATCCCTCCCATTCCAGCTGCTCAACAACCTCCACAGACTCAGCAACCCTCATAACAAAGTTTATTTACTTCAGGGTATGTTGACTGGAGCAGTCTTCCCTTTGAAACTACTGAGTGTAACCCTGATGCAGACAACAAGATGTTTGACATCAACTAGGGAGAGCCTGACAATGGCAGAAAGAACTTTGCCTTGATGGCATTTGAGGGATGCACCTCAAAATCTGCCTTGTCACAGGTATCAAAAGAATCTTTGACAAAACTTTGTTCAACTTCTTGTAAAGAATCTTTTGCTCTCATAAGAGAGACTAATGTGCACTTACAAGGTAAAGCAAATGACTCTGAGAGAAAATTCACTTAGATGAAATGTGATTTAGAAAGAAAACTTGCTGCAAAAACAAAAGAAGTTTCTAAATTATCTAACAATGCTATTGAAACCCAAGCACAACTTAAAATCATGATAGATGACCTAGGAAATGTCAGAAAAGAGCTTGCTAACACCAAGGTCACTTGTGAAAAATGGGTAGAATCTTGTAAGGGGTACCAACTGTTGCTAAACAAACAAAGTGCTTCAAATGTTAGGTTTGGCATAGGGTACAATCACACTAAAACACCAACAGATTTTTCCCCCAAAACTACTGAAGATGGGAGAAAACTTGTTTCAGGTGAAACTTCTGAAGAGAAAGAATGCACATCTTTCCATGAAAACTTTCTAAAAACTCACAAAGAAAGTTCTTCAGAAGTACTGATAAAATCTGACATTAAGCCATCAGTAGTTTCAACTACATCAGGAGTTGAGAACCTGAAAACTACTGATGACCTAAAACCAATCAATACAGTCAGAAACTTGTCTTTAAAAGAAAAGACAAAAGAATGTGAAATCTGTGGTCTGTTCAACCACAAGACAGAATTTTGCAAATACAGAAAAGGTATTCAGTACAATAAGAAAATTCAACAACTGGTTGTGGGAAAACAAATCAGAAATGATTTTGTAGAAATTTTTCTCCCAGGAAACAACAACCAGTAAACACCTTTTCTCAGAAAAAGACAAAATCTCAACAAAAATCTTTTTCTCAAAATTCTCTTTCAGTAGTTAGACCTAAATCATCAGCAGTTTCACAAACTGCTGAGATTAAAGATCTCATGAACATGGTACAACTACTGATGACCAAAGTTGATGGTGGTCCTCAACAGGATACCACCATTGTTCTTAATGAAAAATCCATTGCCAAAAAGACATGGATTCCTCAACTTGGTCAAGAACAAACTGTAAATGTTCTCAAGAGCAAACCCAAAGCCAAACTGGCTTGGGTTTCCAAATCTAACTAATTTGCTATCTTGTGCAGAGAGTTTCCAGAGGCTTAAATAGCATTTGGTATGTTGACAGTGGAGGCTCAATGCACATGACTGGATGCAGATACCTGATAATCAATTTTATCAGTCAAAGAGAAGGATCTGTATCCTTTGGGAACAATGCTAAGGGATATGTGCTAGGACATGGCAATGTCTCCTTAGACAAAATACAGTTTGATAAGGTCAATCTGGTTGAAAACCTTGAGTACAACTTGCTGAGTGTGTCACAAATGTGTGATAAAGGATATTCTTCCTTTTTCAAAAAGACAGCATGCAAGATCATATCACCAGAAGGCCAAAAGTTGATAGAGAAGATCATTGAAGATCATACTTTGTTGATAGCCAAAAGATGTGGCAATGTCTATGCAGTGGACATTGAAAAGGACAAAGTACTGAACAACACTGCTTGTTTCTTCTCAAAGGCATCAACTTCAGAGGCTGATCTCTGGCACAGGAGACTTGGCCATGTGAACTTTAAAACCATAAATATAGTCACAAAAATGGGCTTGGTCAGAGGTCTACCTTTGAAGGTATACCAGTGTCAAGAACATTGTGTATCCTGTTTAAAGGGAAAACAACATAAGTCCTCCTATAAGTCTATTGAAGAATCAAAAACAACTGCATGTCTTCAACTACTCCATATGGACTTATTTGGGCCTGTAAAAATCATGAGCCTTGGTAAGAAGAAGTACTTCTTGGTCATCATTGATGACTATTCAAGATTTACATGGGTATTCTTCTTATTTTCCAAGGATGAGGCTGCTGAAATCATCAAGTTCTTCATTCTACAAGTAGATAAACAATATTCTCTGTCTGTCAAAGCCATTAGAAGTGACAATGGGACAGAGTTCAGGAACAAAACTCTGGATGAATTCTGTTTGTCTAAAGGGATTATTAGACAATACAGTGTTCCCAGAACTCTTGAACAAAATGGTGTAGTAGAAAGGAAGAACAGAACCTTAATTGAAGGAGCAAGAACTATGTTAGCTGATTCAGGCCTACCATTGTATTTCTGGGCTGAAGCAGTTAACACTGCATGTTATGTTCAAAATAGAGTCCTTGTCAACAAGAGACACTCCAAGACTGCCTATGAAGTTCTTCATGGCATAAAGCCCCTTATCTCCATTTTCAGGGCTTTTGGATGTCAATGTTTCATTCTAAACATCAAAGACTCTATTTCAAAGTTTGCTGCTAAAGTTGATTCAGGTTACTTTCTTGGTTACTCTTCCACTAGAAAAGCCTACAAGGTTTTTAACTCAAGAACCAGGATAGTAGAAGAAACACTGAATGTCAAGTTCAATGAGTCAAAACACACTCTTATTCCAGCATATCCTGCTGAACTTTTTGACCTTGACAGCTTTCATTTTGGACCTGAAAAGACTGTTACTTCATCTAAACCTACTTATTATGGTGATCAAAGGTTTGATGATGAGGATCCAGCACCATGGACTCCTAATACAGTCATTAAGTCAACTTCCAAACCATCAGAAGTTTCACAAACTTCTGATTCAACAACTGTTGATGTACAAACTCAAACATCTGCTTCAGCACCTAAAACTACTGAAGACACAGAAACTGCTAAACCAGACATTATAAACCTCAGTGGTTTGTTTGATGAAGTACAAGAGCCACCTACACCTGTCAGTGGTTTACAACAACTGATTGAACACAAAGATCATCCACTTGAACAAATCATGGGTGATATTGCATCAGGTGTTCTTACAAGAAACCAGCTTTCCAACTTTTGCTTCTTCTCAGCATTCATTTCTCAGTTGGAACCTAAGAAGTACCAAGAAGCCCTCAAAGACAACAATTGGGTGCAAGCCATGCAAGATGAGTTGCTTCAATTCAAAAAGCAACAGGTTTGGGAAATTTGTCCCTTACCATCAAACAAGCAACCAATTGGCACAAGATGGGTTTTTAGGAACAAACAAGATGAGGCTGGTATGATTATAAAGAACAAGGCAAGACTGGTAGTACAAGGTTACTCTCAAGAAGAAGGAATTGATTATGATGAAGCCTTTGCTCCATTTGTAAGGCTTGAAGCCATCAGGTTATTTCTGGCCTATGCCATTTCCAACAAAATCAAAGTTTTTCAAATGGATGTTAAAAGTGCATTTTTATATGGAAAAATAAAAGAGGAAGTGTATGTCTGTCAGCCACCTGGGTTTGAGGATCCTCCTCATCCTGAGTGGGTGTACAAGCTAGACAAAGCTCTTTATGGGCTTAAACAGGCTCCAAGAGCCTGGTATGAAACACTTTCTAACTTTTTGCTCAAAAATAACTTCACAAGAGGCTCCATTGATAAAACTCTTTTCATAAAACATGTTGGAAATCATGTCTTACTTGTTCAAATATATGTTGATGATATCATATTTGGTTCAACAAACACAAAACTGTGTGATGAATTTAAGAAACTCATGCAATCAAAATTTGAGATGAGTACAATGGGAGAACTGCAGTACTTTCTGGGACTGCAGATTAAACAACAAACAAATGGAACTTTTATACATCAATCAAAATATGTTAAAGAATTATTGAACAAATTTTCTTTACAAGACTATAAATCATGCTCCACTCCCATGACACCAACCACACAAGTTGAACCAGATGATCAAGGAAAACATGTTGATCTAACTGCTTCTAGACCAGATATTATGTTTTCAACATGTGTCTGTGCTAGATATCAATCAGCTCCTAGGGAATCACACCTCATTGCAGTAAAAAGAATCTTCATATATCTGAAAGGAACTCCAACACTTGGAATTTGGTATCCTGCTTCAAGCAATACTAAGTTATCAGCTTTTTCAGATAGTGACTATGCAGGGTGTAAAATGTCAAGAAAATCAACATCTGGTGGTTGTCAATTCTTGGGAAACTGTCTAGTGTCCTGGCAATCAAAGAAACAAACATCTGTCGCAACTTCAACTGCTGAAGCTGAGTACATTGCAGCTGCAAGTTGTACATCACAGATACAATGGCTCCGGTATCAACTTCTTGATTATGGAATCAAAGAGACCAAGACACCATTTCTTGTAGACAGCAAATCTGCCATTAGCATCATTCAAAATCCTGTTCAGTTTTCAAAAACTAAACATATTGAAATCAGGTATCATTTCATAAGAGATTGCTATGAAAAAGGCAAGATTGAAGTGAAACATGTAGCAATAGCCAATCAAATAGCTGACATATTCACTAAACCCCTTGACACATCAACATTTCAGAAGTTAGTATCCATGCTTGGGATTCTAAATTTGTAAGTGTTTCTTTTTATTTTTCTGCACATATTTTCATTTTTCACTTACATCTGTTTCTAAGTCTGAAACTTCTGAAAAACAAAAAGAGAGAAACTACTGATGAACAAAACATCAGTATGGGAATATTTTCTGAAAAATGATTAACTTCTAATAAAATAACCTTCAGAAGTTATGAATAAAGTATTTATAAAACATTCTCATCAGTTTTTAACAAACTACTGAAGAGAAAGTGGGAACTACTGATGATAATTGTTCTTCATCAGCAGTTTGGTCAAAAAGGGAAAATCAGACTTTTCCCACATCAGAAGTTTGACCTAGGCGGTTATAAAATTCTAATAAATACCTTTTCCAACACTTATCCTTTCAAAAAGCAAAAATTCCCTCCTTCTCTCTCACAAAACACTCTCAAGACCTAAACCTGCAAAAGCACTGTTCGATCCACACACACACAAACCACATGGCTTTAACACTGAAACAAGGACACAATCAAAGAGGCTACTTCGAAAAACATGAAGCCTTGTCCCAATACGACGAAATCATTGATTTGGTCGTCAAATCCCAATACTTCACCGCCCTCACCATCGACCCTCCAATCCACACTGAAACTCTAAATGAGTTTTGGACAAACGCAGAGACGGTGACGGTGAACAACAAAGTGATCTCCCTCAACTCAACCATCCAAGGGAGAAGAATGGCAATCACACCGGCTACTTTGGCAATTAGGCTGGGTTTGGATGATGTAAACACCCCAGACCAATTTCCGAACTCTCAGATTCACTTAACCATGACAGAGTGTGGTTACCAAGGTACTCTCTCACATGCTACAATTTTTAAGAAATATTTTGAACCAAAGTATAAACTGCTGTTTCATTATATTATTATGTGTTTGAGTCCAAAAACTGGATCTTATGATCAGATGCCCTCAACTTTTCAACCTATTTTTCATTCCATAGTGAATGAAACAAAATTTAGGGCATCATCACTTTTCTTTAATGAGTTGGTGTTACATCATCTGAATACTAAAAAGAAGTTTTTGTTGTACCCAAGATTTATTATGCATTGCATAATAAAAGAACTTGGAGAAGAGGTGCTTGTGGGTAAAACTGCAATTTTAAACCCTTTGTCCTCACAAGCATACTCAAGCACAACAAACCGGCTGCCTGGCCAGAAGATGACCAAGGGGAACCAGAAACAGTCCCCATGGAACCCTCATCTTCCAAACCTACACCCCCAAAGGCCAAGAAACCCAAGCAACAAAAACCCACCAACCCAAAAAGAAAGCCAGTTCAGGAGGTTGAGATGCCTGAACTTGCTAATGTGCAATCTGCACTTGATAAAGATGTGACTGAAACATCCTCTCAGTCTCATCCATCTCAAACCCCACCAAGAGCACCAATTACAATCCTTTTCAATAGAAAGAAATTCAAGAAAATAATCCCAATAGACCCTTCTTTTGAAACTGCTGAACCCATAGACCAAACTACTGAACCAGCACCCCAAACTTCTGAACCAGAAATTGAAATTGCCAAGCTTCTCTCTGGGCTAAAAGAGAGAATCCCATCCGAACATGTCAGTCCCCAACAACCACATCAAACAGGGGACATAGCTTTAGAAATTGACATGGATGTGGACACTCAAAGCCCTAACCAAAGAGATGAGGATGAACCAGGATCTCTAAGCCCAAACTTAGATACTCTAGGTACATTTGAGGCTGCTACTACTCACATACCACCCAGTGGTGGATCTGAGGAAAGAAGTAACATTGCTAAGACCTCATTTGTGGCAACTACTGATGAAGGCTTAATGCCTGAGGTGGGAAATCCTCTGAACCAAGAAAAAGAGGTACATGAGACAACTGAGTTGGGCTCAGCTCATGATGTAACTGATACTGTCCTCATTGAGGATGTAATCAGGGATTCAGATGATTCCATTGATTTGGATGATGATTCACAACCAAACATTGAATTGACGGCTGCTAGTGAAGGTCCTCCACCTGGTGTATCTAAGCTCAAAGAGTTGGTCACACCAGATCAGGTTAAAGTCCACTTGATCCCTGATTCCCCTAAAGTGGCATCTTCTGTACAACAAGAAGATCACCCCAAAACACACCCCTCACTACAAATGCCTACCCAATTCCCTGGGTCAACAAGCATAGACTTGAACCAACTATGCAGCCCAGATGGTCCCTTATACCATATGATGAACACACTCATCACCAATCACTTCAGAAACTACACAGCTGCTTTGGAGCTGTCAGTCAAGAACCAATTTGAAGTGATCAAGACAAAAATGAATTATCTGTCCAACAAAATTGACCACAATTCAAAACAGATCACCATTCTCACTGGTACTTTCTCCAAACCTTCCAAACTTGATGAATCCAAAAAGGGGGAGAAAATTAGGTAACCAAAGGAGTCATTCAAAGCCAGAATAAAAGCAAGAGTGGCTCTCCAAGAAAGAGAACTCAAAGACAAAGCCAGAAGACAAAAACTGGCTCAACAATTTGGTGTCTCTGAACAAGAAATAAAAGAAGCTGAAACATCCCAAGGCCATAATGAAGAAACTTCTGATGCTGAAAGTTCTAATGCTGATGAACGTTCTGATGATGGCTCAGAAAGTACTGAAGACAATCCTTCAGTAGTTGACAAACCTTCAACAGTTGTCAACACATCAGAAGTTAACACTTCCAATATACAACCAACAGAACAGCCTTCCAAACCAACTGAACAACAACAACCAACTCCTATTCCAAGGCCTACTACAACTACAACAATGACTGTGCTGAACCCTTCTCCACTATCAATGTCCAAAGAACTACTTGAGAAGAGTTTGATTGCTGCCGAAAGAAAGGCTAAGGAAGATGAGATCTGGAATGCTTTGGAAGCAAGGGATGACTTAAGCTACAATGAAAAATTACAAGCTTATGGAGCAGAGCTACAAAGGTAGGCTAACCTTGAAAGAGTTGCTGAAGAAGACAAAAGACAACAACTGATGTCTTACATTACAAAGAACAGAAAGACTAAAGCCTTTTCACTGAAAGGACTCTCCATGGATGAGCTGATAAGAAGAGCTCAAATTGTTGCAGACAAACTTGCAACAAATAAAGATGGAAAAGCCAAAAGAGCTGAGATGATTGAAGAACTGGTAGCAAACAACTATGGTTCAAAAGCCTCAGTGTCTAAGTGGAAAGAAGAAAGATTATTAGACACCTACAGAAAATACAAGGCTGCAAAGGCTGCTAATCCAGAGAAGTTCAAAACTTCTGAAGTATCAACTTCAGTAGTTAGAACTTCTGGTGTTACAAGACCTGCTACCAAGAAGAAGAAGAAGATAGAGGACAATACAAAGACTGACTTCAAGATGGTACTACTAAAAGGAAACATAGTAGTCCATTCAGACTTTGATATTGAAGAAAAACCTCTGTTAACACAGTTCAGGGATCCTTCTACATTTGCCTACCAAATCCAGAAGACCATCAAAGACAAACTGCACACTAAGGTAGTTACTGAACATCACTTACCAACTTTCAAACTACCTGATGTGGTGCAACAAGAAGAAAGAAGTGAATCCCACCTCAGAGTCACTGAAATTGAAAACATTCAACACTCAGGAACTTCCCAAGGGACCAGCATGGTTCCCTATACTTCAAACTTTGACAAGTCTAAAGTGCTGATCATCAGATGGTCCTTTACTGATGACAACTCAGTATTAGTGACAAGGAGAGATCTTACAAGCAAGACCTGCAAGTCCTTGAATGAACTGAAGAAATTATCAACTCAGGACTTGCTTACAATTCAACATCTGGAACCTCAAAGGGGATCTCTCACTGATGAGCAGCTGAATCAATTAAAGAATTCCATGTTCAAAGGGATATGGAAAATTGTGAATGACAGAAGAAAACAATAAGGAATTAGAAAGGTTTTGGCTTCATCAATCTAGGGGGAGATTGTTAGGACAAAGAGGATTGGTGAAACCACTTTTGGAAACCTAAGTCTAATTCACTTCTGTCTGAAATATTCTAAGTATAGAACTACTGAAGAAAGAAGACAAAAGTACTGAAGAAGGATTCTACAAGTACTGAAGAAGAAATACATCAGAAGTTCTGAAGTCCAAACCAGACAGTTCACTGAAGAACTACTGAAGACAAACTACTCATCAGTAGTTTGTCATTCATCAGCACTTGTTCAAGAATCTTTCCACCGCCTTATGTTTCAGTAGTTTATTAGTTTAGTATTACTTTAACTTTATGTACAAGTTCCAAGACTGCAACTTGTTTCTGAACTTGCTTTTTGGCAAGGTTCATGTATTTGTAAAGTCTATAAATAGATGGGGTCATCCCTCTGTTTTAGACATTGATTTTTAATACGGAAATCCTTCAAAGATTATCATTGTTATTTCCATTTCATTTACTGAGAATCTGTTTAAGTATTCATTCTCATTCAATACTTAGATTCTCATTAAATACTTGCCTTTAGTTTTATCAAATATCCGGGGGAGTATTAACTCTTGTTGATAAGTGTAGCTTTAACTTAAAACATTCCGCTGTGCTATAACTGATAAAGAACTAGCTAAACACGTAAGTGTTCACTAGCAAGTTCATACAAAGAGAAATACTGATCCAACAGTTACTAATCGGGTTATCTTATGCAACCTGTTTTGTTGATGTGTTCTTGAGTCTAAATGTTTTTTTTTCGAATTATTAAAAAAAATATTTGTTTTTGATCTGTTTTGCTGTAAAGTCAAATGTGTTTGCTAAAATTTAGGAGATCTATGAGAAACTTTTAAAAAAAATGTTTTTATTAATTTAATTTTTTTTAAGATTTTCAAAATCTTCAATTTCCAAATTTTGTGGAGAATTTGTTGCTGATTTTATGCAGGTTTCCTTATTCAAGGTGTGTCCGAGCTCAGAACTAGAATTGTGTCCGACCTTATCTTGTGTCCGACCTCAACCTTGTGTTCGACCTCAACCGTGTGTCCGACCTCAACCTTGTGTTCGACCTCATCCGTGTGTCCGACCTCATCCGTGTGTCCGACCTCAACCTATGTCCGACCCACAAACTTGTGTCCGACCTTAAACCTGTGTCCGACTATAAACCTGTGTCCGACCTCCATACCTATGTCCGAGCTATACACTGACAACACTGTTTCAGACTGAACTGAACATTTTCAACTGGACCGGACAATTATTTTTGGACTGGATTTTGGCAAACTTTGGACTGGACATCAAACCGTCTTGGACTGAATTTAAGCTAAATTAAATTGAACTAATTTTTTAAGCTTCATTTTCAGAAATGGATCAAATTGTTAACCAGGCTAATTTGAATGGACTAAATGCTGACCAGCTACTAGTAGTTGCACAAGTGGACAAAGCTATGGAATTTGTTATTGGCACTCATCAGAAGATACCTGTTCTTCAACTTGGAATGTCCTATTCCGAGTGGAAATTCAGGTTCATTCAGGTCATGAAAATAAAAGATGCAAAGGCCCTAAGATCTATTCTAAATGGTCCATGTGTTATCACGTATGTGGTAAATGAAGTAATTGGAGCCACTACCATCAAACCAAAGAGCATGTACACTGATGAGGATCATGAAAAGGCTGATATTGATGACAGGGCGATTGCTTACCTTCATCAGGGACTTTCACCTGAAGTCTCGATTGGGGTTCGTGATAATGCTACTGCCAAAGAGCTTTGGGAAGCTCTTGAAAATCTGTATGAGGGAAATGAAGAAATGAAAGAAAGCAGAGGGGAAATGCTAAGCCAAAAGTTCAATGCTTTTAATCATATTCCTGGCGAATCACTCGAAAGCCAGATTCAACGCTTTGTGGCTCTAGTAAGTGAAATGAAACCAAATGACATGGTGGTGGATAACTCTGTGATGAACAAGAAGTTGCTTAACACTTTACCAAGGAGTTGGGACTCAAATGTGACGTTAATCAAGAGAACCAAAGATCTGGCAAGATTCACTCTGTCTGAAACCATATCCTTGATCAAGTCCTATGACCTCGATGACTGATGCGCGGTTGCACGCATCATGTTTATTTGCCAGTTTTGTATATTTTTGAGTCGTTTAGATAGTATTTTTATTAGTTTTAGGTCTGTACTCTATTATTTTAATATTGTATATATTTTATTACTTTTTGGTTGTTTTTACTATTAATTTGTTTATTTAGTATTTTTGGTAGGTGATCGCATGGAGCAGGGCTAAAACAGTACAAATTATATTCGAGACCCGAACACCCGAGTCGAAAGCACGGGGTCATAATACCCCTTATAATAATAGTATATTAAATAATAATAATAATAATAATAATAATAATAATAAAGTAAATAATGTAAGCCTAATTAGGCCCATTTTCGAAAGCAGAAAAGAAAACTTAAATTAGGGATTGCTTATTTTTGTTTTTTGGGGGACAAGAGGAGATCGAAATTATTTTCTTCGAAGAGAGGATTATTATTCTAAAGTCAAAGAGAAAGTATTTTTTGAAAGGAAGTACGCAGAAGAGGAAGGGGATTCAAGATCCAATTTTGAAGGAGCAAGCTTTATGGCCATGCTTGGCTAAGACGTTGTATTACACTGGGGATGTAGGCTTTTGATATCTAGGGTTTGAACACATTGGGTATTGTTCTTGAACTTTTATTTATGTTATTGTGTGCTTGAATTAATCGTGTTAATTGGTGATTAATCTTATGTTAAACTCATTGTAGTTAATTGATCTTGTGCCAATTTCTCGTGAGATAAGCATGATTCCTTACGTTAACACAAACATAGGATTGTATGTTCTAGGTAATGAAGTATAGTTTAATCTATCTTGATATTGATAAAACTTGATACCTAAGCCTATTGAACAATCACTCCGTTAGCGCCAATTACATTATTATTATTTACCCAATTGTTGAAACCCTAGTATTCAATTGTCGAATCCTTAGTGTAATCATTTTTAATTAAATTGTTTACAATCTATATTATTTTTTATTCTTATAATTTCAATTAAATTCTTAGTATAATAAACAATAACTTTTCAATCAAACTCTTAAATGATAAACTGCAATCTTCATAAGCACCATTGTTTAATCAACTAAATATTATCCACTAACCACACGCTCCTCTGGATTCGATACCCTACTTACCCTAGCTACCTAGGTTAATTAGGTTTTGCATGACCCGTGACGACCGGCTCATCAAATGGCGCCGTTGCCGGGGAGCTAGTGCGCTTAGTGTTTAGTTTTTAGTTGATTATTGTGATTAACTGTTTAATTTGTCTTTGTTACTTCTTTTTGTTCGTTTTTACGCGTGGTGTGTGAAGTGTGCAGGTGACAGATAATGCATGCATGCCACTTGTGTAAAATCTGAAGATTGGGAATTTAGCAAGACTTGATCGTAATCATCACAATGTATTGGGAAGATGATGATAATACTTGTCCTTGTTGTGGGAGCCCATATCATTTGTGGTGAGATTGTGCAGTGGCCCGTAAGAAAATGAAAGCATTCAAAAAACGACAAGATCGTATTATTTTTGGGCTCGAAAAACCTGGAGGTTCACATTTATCTTCTTCACATCGTCAGTCATGCTATTCAAACTCCCAAGGCTATTATCAGTTAAATAACAGGTATCAAGGGAGTTCATTTAGCCAAAGGACGCAACAATATCGAAACCATGAGGAATATGATGACTACTATACTAATAGCCCTCAACCGGCATATGAAGAACCTCAAAACTCACTAGATTCCAAGTTTGATTCTATCATAAATATGATGAAAGAGTCGCAACAGCGAAATGAAGTGAGAGACAGAGCTCATGAAGCTTTGGTCATGCAGGTTCATCAACTAGCCGAGGAATTTGCCCAACTTAAACGTGAGCATGATGAGTTGGCTAGTGGTGTAGTGGTAGATGCTGATATAGATGAAGATACTGCAAGTCTTTCTGAATGGTTAAACCCAACTGAAGACTTAGCACCTCATGAAGATTTGGTGGCTGAGGTGAAAGTTCATCACGAATCGCATCCCGTGTTGATTAAGGCACCCAATAAAGAGGAGGATGAAGGTTCAAAGATGAAGAACAGGAAGGTGAGCTGGGAGGACATTGGGCAATTTATTGTAAAACAACCCCGCAACAAGAATGACTCAATTCTCATGCCAATAACTTGGAAGCAATTGTGGATTTGGCATGTGAACTACCGAGTGTATGTTGGAAACTCGGTAGGAAAATGTGGGATAAAACCTTCATGCTTGGACTCGATGGACAAGTTGAAGGAGAATGAACAGATTGGGGCATGGCATGTAAATTACCGAGCATACATTGGAAACTCGGTAGGCAAATGTTCTTTGAGACCACCATGAATGAATATCAGGTATGATTCTTGTACAGTTTGTATATTTATTTAATTTGTTTTATTTTTCTTTTATTTTTAGTTAGTATTTTGAGTCTCTTTTGATTTCTGGGAATGCTTTGAGTTTAACTTGCAATCGCATAACTTGCCTGTACTCAATCTCCATTCAGGCAGGGTAAATCTGTACACCATCGGTGTATCAGGCATCCCAGAATTTTACGTTTTTATTTTTCTTTGAGTCTTAGTTTCAGGTTTGTCTATCGGCCGCGAATGAAATGCTATACGGTTCGATTGGGAGGAATTCTAGAGACTCATACGCGCACTGCCTATATCCAGGGGAGTCTGTTCCTTTTACTGTTGTATTTTATTTTTATTTCTGCTTTATTTTATTCCTAGCTCACATTGAGGACAATGTGTTGTTCAAGTGTGGGGGTGGGGAAACTTCGTTTTTATTTCTTTTGTGTCATAAAAAAAATTTCAAAAAAAAATTGAAAATGTCTTGAAAATTGTTCCTAAAAAAAAACATTCTTATCAGACATAAAAGCAGTTTTTTTCGGTACCTACCAGTTGTTTCTTGATTGTTTTGGCAGTAGATCCTTAGTCATGGTCTAATTTGTGGAAAAGTAGTATGAACCGTTTTCAGCAGGTGTTTTTAAGAAAAAAGTTTAGAATTGTCTGACTAGATTTAACAAGCTATTGGTAATAAATGCATGCACACATCAGTAACCCATTTCCTCACTTTTGAGAGATCTTGAGCCTACTAGATGATAGATTGACTTATATATATATTTTTTTCATTTGTTGAGAGTAGGCCAGATGTTTCTCTGTTGCAGAACTTGTGTGATTTGATACATGCTGAGGTTGTAGGCTATATATGCACATAGATGATAAAGGCGATTTAGGATTCCCTTTTTGTTTGACACCTTTTATTTGTTTTGTGTTAACCGGTTTACCCAAGAATATTACCATTAGTAGCAAACTTTGAGCCTTATACCCTTTCGTTTGCTAAACCACATAATCACCCAAATAAACCAGTACCTTTACCAAGTGTTGATGACATCCAAAGTGTTAAGTGACTGTATTTATGTTAGAAAAAAATATATGTGTGAAAAAAAAACAAAAAAAAAAGAAAAAAAAGAGAAAAAAAGAATACAAAAATAGAAGTATGTGTTATGGGTCAAATATGCCCAAAGTTATGTTTATTTATGTGTATTGTGAATAAGGATTGTCAATCATGTTGGTGTCACCATTTTATTTTAGCCACTTGTTAACCAAATATTTCCTACCTTTACCCTAAGCCCAAAACCCGTAAGTCCTTTAGATATGTGCATTGCCTACAGTTGAGGTGTGATTGTCATACAAGCCTATGATAACACAGTTGCATACTTGGATTTTGAGTGATTAATACTAGCGCATTACATGCTAGTCCAGATATTAAACCGAGTGGAGTGAAAAATTGTGAGGGGTGTGTTGCATGAAAATAAAAACCGGAAGCATGTTAGATTTAGTCGGGTAAATTCTGTTTTAATTGAAAATCAATTTGACTTGCTGAATTAACACATCTAGTGCTGATCTATAAATGGAGTATGACTTTGGACCTTAGCTAAGGTATGATAGGGCGACTGGGCTGCTAGTCGTGATAATGTCTTGAGCAGAGTGTATATAATTTTTTCGAGACGAAAAAAGATAAGTGTGGGGGTGTGATGCGCGGTTGCACGCATCATGTTTATTTGCCAGTTTTGTATATTTTTGAGTCGTTTAGATAGTATTTTTATTAGTTTTAGGTCTGTACTCTATTATTTTAATATTGTATATATTTTATTACTTTTTGGTTGTTTTTACTATTAATTTGTTTATTTAATATTTTTGGTAGGTGATCGCATGGAGCAGGGCTAAAACAGTACAAATTATATTCGAGACCCGAACACCCGAGTCGAAAGCACGGGGTCATAATACCCCTTATAATAATAGTATATTAAATAATAATAATAATAATAATAATAATAATAATAATAATAATAATAATAATAATAATAATAATAATAATAAAGTAAATAATGTAAGCCTAATTAGGCCCATTTTCGAAAGCAAAAAAGAAAACTTAAATTAGGGATTGCTTATTTTTGTTTTTTGGGGGACAAGAGGAGATCGAAATTATTTTCTTCGAAGAGAGGATTATTATTCTAAAGTCAAAGAGAAAGTATTTTTTGAAAGGAAGTTCGCAGAAGAGGAAGGGGATTCAAGATCCAATTTTGAAGGAGCAAGCTTTATGGCCATGCTTGGCTAAGACGTTGTATTACACTGGGGATGTAGGCTTTTGATATCTAGGGTTTGAACACATTGGGTATTGTTCTTGAACTTTTATTTATGTTATTGTGTGCTTGAATTAATCGTGTTAATTGGTGATTAATCTTATGTTAAACTCATTGTAGTTAATTGATCTTGTGCCAATTTCTCGTGAGATAAGCATGATTCCTTACGTTAACACAAACATAGGATTGTATGTTCTAGGTAATGAAGTATAGTTTAATCTATCTTGATATTGATAAAACTTGATACCTAAGCCTATTGAACAATCACTCCGTTAGCGCCAATTACATTATTATTATTTACCTAATTGTTGAAACCCTAGTATTCAATTGCCGAATCCTTAGTGTAATCATTTTTAATTAAATTGTTTACAATCTATATTATTTTTTATTCTTATAATTTCAATTAAAATCTTAGTATAATAAACAATAACTTTTCAATCAAACTCTTAAATGATAAACTGCAATCTTCATAATTAATTTAGCATCTTCATAAGCACCATTGTTTAATCAACTAAATATTATCCACTAACCACACGCTCCTCTGGATTCGATACCCTACTTACCCTAGCTACCTAGGTTAATTAGGTTTTGCATGACCCGTGACGACCGGCTCATCAATGACAGACAACGTAATCTGACTCAAACTGCAAGCTACAATAATGCCATCATCGCTACTCCTAGTAATGCTCTAATGTCTCAGCAAGAGCCTCAGCGTCTTTCATTATACTCTTATACTGCCAGTAGATCCTCGAACCCACCAATTTTTGCACCCAGCTCATCCACCAATCCAGCTATCTCTGCTTCTCCAGTGGTTGCTGCTGCATCCACATCCTCTGCATCACCACTAACACCACCATCTGTTGCTGCACCCCAGCCAACTGTTAAAATTCCAAAAGAGCTCGAAAATAACATAAGTTTGTTTGCTAGATTTATGAATTGCAACAACGCATTTTTAACAGGACAACTTACTGCAAAAGATGTTGGAGCATGTGATTTAAATGATGTCAATCAAGATGATATCGAAGAAATGGACTTGACTTGGCAAATTGCTATGGTGGTACATAGAGCAAAGAAGTTTGTGAAGAAAACTGGGAGAAATGTGTGGGAGAACCCAACAAAGAATCTGGGGTGGGATAAAACGAACATGCGTTGCTATAATTGTGATGAACCCGGTCATTTTGCCCATGAGTGCACCAAGCCAAAGAGGGAAATAGGCACTCCTGATCCTGTAATTACTGCTTCCGCATCTACTCCTGGAACTCATGCATCTATCACTCGCACTGAATCTGCGTCTTCAAACTCAAATAAAGCTATGGTTGCTCAATCAGGAGGTGGATGGGATTGGTCTTCTCGGGTGGAAGAATTGAAGATTGTTGAAGATTTTGTGTACAAAGCACTCATGGCCCAGATGGATGATGATTATGTTCCGTCTGCAGCTGAGGTACATTCTGAAATTTTAGCTGAATCTTGTTGCACTGATAAGTGTAGACTAAAAATTAAAGGCTTTAGAGAAGAAACTCTCTCCGTATACAAGCAGCTTGAATACGAGAAAATGGCCACTTGGGATATCAAAAAGAAATTTAAGTCTTATAAAGAAATGGTCGAAAAACAAAAACTCGATATCACGCACTTGCATCAGGAGGTAAGTGATCACAAATGTCGATACTTACACTTCAAAAGACTGTCTGATACATTAACTGCGGAATTGATCAGTTTAAAATCACAATTTGAAAATGTTGATTTTCATTTCAAAAAATTCGATTGTTCAAGTACGAAAGTCAAAAAATGTCAGGACAAAAAGGATTGGTGAAACCACTTTTGCAAACCTTAGTCTAATTCACTTCTGTCAAAATATTCTAAGTATAGAACTGCTGAAGAAGAAAGATCAAACTGCTGAAGAAGAGATTCCACAAGTGCTGAAGAAGAGAAGTCATCAGAAGTTCTAAAGTTCAAACCAGACACTTCTACTGAAGAACTACTGAAGACAAACTACTCATCAGTAGTTTGTCATTCATCAGTACTTATGTGAAGATCTTTTCCACCGCCTTTTTGTATCAGTAGTTTATTACTTTAGTATTACTTTTTGCTTTATGTACAAGTTCCAATGCTGCAACTTGTTGCAACTTGTTTCTGAACTTGCTTTTTGGCAAGGTTCATGTATTTGTAAAGTCTATAAATAGAAGGGTTCATCCCTCTGTTTTAGACATTGATTTTAATACAGAAATCCTTCAACACATATTATTGTTATTTCCATTTCATATTTATTGAGAATCTGTCTAAGTGTTTCATTCTCATTCAATACTTAGATTCTCAATAAATACTTATCATTTATTAGTTTTTTAATCCAGGGGGAGTTATAACTCCTGTTGATAACTGTAGCTTTAAACTCATAACATTCCGCTGTGCTATCACTGATCAAGAACTTGCTAAACAACTAAGTGTTCACTAGCAAGTTCATACAAAAGAGCAATACTGATCCAACAATTGGTATCAGAGCACTGGTTTATCTGATCACAAATCAATCTAACACATTGAGAATCAGACACAGGCTCATATTGATATTCAATAAAGGATTATAAGCTCACTTTTATCAACATCCATCACTTTAAGAGATATTTGACAAATCAATACTCTTTAAAATGGATCCTCATAATACTGGTTCTGCCAATAAACCTGCTATGCTAGTAAGAAATGAATATAACATCTGGCAAAGGAGAATGGCACATACATTATCACAGACCAACACAAGTTGTTGGAAATCTGTGATGTATGGTCCTCATAAACCAGTAAACATTAATCTTGAAACTAAAGAAGAGATTCCAAAAGACCCAAAAGACTATACAGATGATGATTTCCTAAAACTTGAGCTTGATGCTAAAGCTTTCTCTATGTTGGCAATGGCACTCCCAAATGAAATCTACTCTGGCCTATTACATTGTGATAGTGCCAAAGAGCTTTGGGACTGCCTCAAAGAACAGTTTGGAGGAACTGAAGAGGTGATTGCCAACACCAGAGAAATCCTGGCTCAACAATATGAAACTTTTGCTCACATTAATGGGGAAACTTTAACACAACAATTTGAAAGATTCTCCTCATTAATATCTGAGCTAAAACTAAATGGTCAGACCTACACAACTGTATCTATGCTTCATAGATTTTTAAGGTCTTTACCTGAAAAATGGGAAACATACTCTATAGTCTTAAGATCTTCACCAGACTTTAGCTCCCTCACTCTTACAAAACTTCATGGGAGATTACTTACTTTTGAAAGAGAAATTGATCAAAAGAAAAAGTTACAAAGTTCTGGCAAAACTGCTGATGACTATCTACCAGGTAGTACAGCACTATTGGGACAAGACTCACCAACTTGTTCAAATAGTTTTGGATCTTTTGACCACATTGACATAACTGCTGGGATCTCATCTGAAAGATCACTCCCAGGTTATGACAATAATGATTTTGGTCAAACTGCTGATAACATGTGTTTTATCATGGATGATTTAAATAATTTCAGCAGTGATGACCTAGAAGAAATGGATATTTTGCACCAACTGGCCATGTTAAGTTTAAAAACAAATAAATTTTACAAAAGGTCAGGAGGGAAGTTTCCAGGACTCAACAGTTCAACAAAAATTGGTTTTGACAAATCTAAACTTAGATGTCACAAGTGTCAAAAGTTGGGACACTTTGCTAGAGAGTGTAGAAGCTCTGGCTTTAACCAATCTCAGTTTGGAAACAATTTTAACCCCAATTATAACAGGAATAATGGAACACAAGGGAGTGCACATTTTGTACAGGCACAAGCTCCACAACACCAATATGTGCCACAAGTACAATATGTACAGATGCCTGCTCAACAGATGCAGAGCCAACAATCAATCCCTCCCTTTCCAGCTGCTCAACAACCTCCACAGCAACAGCAACCCTCTCAACAAAGTTTATTTACTTCAGGGTATGTTGACTGGAGCAGTCTTCCTTTTGACACCATAGAGTGTAATCCTGATGCAGACAACAAGATGTTTGACATCAACTGGGGAGAGCCTGACAACGGCAGAAAGAACTTTGCCTTAATGGCATTTGAGGGATGCACCACAAAATCTGCCTTGTCACAGGTATCAAAAGAATCTTTGACAAAACTGTGTTCAAATTCTTGCAAAGAATCTTTTGCTCTCATAAGAGAGACTAATGTGCACTTACAAGGAAAAGTAAATGACTCTGAGAGAAAATTCACTCAGATGAAATGTGATTTAGAAAGAAAACTTTCTGCAAAAACAAAAGAAGTTTCTAAATTAACTAACACTGCTATTGAAACCCAAGCACAAATTAAAATCATGATAAATGACCTAGGAAATGTCAAACAAGAGCTTGCTGACACCAAGGTCACATGTGAAAAATGGGTTGAATCTTGTAAGGGGTACCAATTATTGCTAAACAAACAAAGTGCTTCAAATGTTAGGTTTGGCATAGGGTACAATCACACTGAAACACCAACTGATTTTTCCCCCAAAACTACTGAAGATGGGAGAAAAATTGTTTCAGGTGAAACTTCTGAAGTGGAAGAATGCACATCTTTCCATGAGAACTTTCTAAAAACACACAAAGAAAGTTCTTCAGAAGTACTGATTAATTCTGACTTTAAGCCATCAGTAGTTTCAACTACATCAGGAGTTGAGAACCTGAAAACTACTGATGACCTAAAACCAATCAACACAGTCAGAAACTTGTCTTTGAAAGAAAAGACAAAAGAATGTGAAATCTGTGGTCTGTTCAACCACAAGACAGAATTTTGCAGATATAGAAAAGGTATTCAGTTCAACAAGAAAAATCAACAACTGGTTGTGGGAAAACAAATCAAAAATGATTTTGTAAAAACTTTTTCTCCCAAGAAACAACAACCAGTAAACACGTTTTCTCAGAAAAAGACAAAATCTCAACAAAGATCTTTTTCTCAACATTCTTTTTCAGTAGTTAGACCTGAATCATCAGCAGTTTCACAAACTGCTGAGATTAAAGATCTCATAAACTTGGTACAACTACTGATGACCAAAGTTGATGGTGGTCCTCAAAAGGATACCACCATTGTTCTTAATGAAAAATCCATTGCCAAAAAGACATGGATTCCTCAACTTGGTCAAGAACAAACTGTAAATGTTCTCAAGAGCAAACCCAAAGCCAAACTGGCTTGGGTTCCTAAATCTAACTAATTTTCTATCTTGTGCAGAGAGTTTCCAGAGGCTTAAATAGCATTTGGTATGTAGACAGTGGAGGCTCAATGCACATGACAGGATGCAGATACCTGATAAACAATTTTATTAGTCAAAGAGATGGGTCTGTATCCTTTGGGAACAATGCTAAAGGATATGTGCTAGGACATGGCAATGTCTCCTCTGGCAAAAAACAGTTTGACAAGGTCAATCTGGTTGAAAACCTTGAGTACAACTTGCTGAGTGTGTCACAAATGTGTGATAAAATATATTCTTCCTTTTTCACAAAGACAGCATGCAAGATCATATCACCATAAGGCCAGAAGTTGATAGAGAAGATCATTGAAGATCACACTTTGTTAATAGCCAAAAGATGTGGCAATGTCTATGCAGTGGACATTGAAAAAGACAAAGTACTGAACAACACTGCCTGTTTCTTCTCAAAGGCATCAACTTCAGAAACTGATCTCTAGCACAGGAGACTTGGCCATGTGAACTTTAAAACCATAAATAAAGACACAAAAATGGGCTTGGTCAGAGGTCTACCCTTAAAAGTATACCAGTGTCAAGAACACTGTGTATCCTGTTTAAAGGGAAAACAGCATAAGTCCTCCTATAAGTCTATTGAAGAATCAAAAACAACTGCATGTCTTCAACTACTCCATATGGATTTATTTGGGCCTGTAAAAATCATGAGCCTTGGTAAAAAGAAGTACTGCTTAGTCATCATTGATGACTACTCAAGATTTACATGGGTATTCTTCTTATTTTCCAAGGATGAGGCTGCTGAAATCATCAAGTTCTTCATTCTACAAGTAGAGAAGCAATATTCTCTACCTGTCAAAACCATTAGAAGTGATAATGGGACAGAGTTCAGGAACAAAACTCTGGATGAATTTTGTTTGTCTAAAGGGATTATTAGACAATTCAGTGTTCCCAAAACTCCTGAACAAAATGGTGTGGTAGAAAGGAAGAATAGAACCTTAATAGAAGGAGCAAGAACAATGTTAGCTGATTCTGGCCTACCATTATACTTTTGGGCAGAAGCAGTTAACACATCATGCTATGTTCAAAATAGAGTCCTTATTGTCAAGAGACATTAAAAGACTGCCTATGAAGTTCTTCATGGCATGAAGCCCCTTATCTCCTTTTTCAGGGCTTTTGGGTGTCAATGTTTCATCTTGAACATTAAGGAATCTATTTCAAAGTTTGCTACCAAAGTTGATTCAGGTTACTTTCTTGGTTATTCTTCAACTAGAAAAGCCTACAAGGTTTTTAACTCAAGAACCAGGATAGTAGAAGAAACACTGAATGTCAAGTTCAATGAGTAAAAACACACTCTCATTCCAGCACATCCTGCTGAACTTTTTGACCTTGACAACTTCCATTTTGGACCTGAAAAGACTATCACTTCATCCAAACCTACTTATTATGGTGATCAAAGGTTTGATGATGAGGATCCAGCACCATGGAGTCCTCAAACAGTCATTAAGTCAACTTCAACACCATCAGAAGTTTCACAAACTTCTGATTCAACAAATTCTGAGGAACAAACTCAAACATCTGCTTCAGCACCTGCAACTACTGAAGACACTGAAACTGCTGAACCAGATATAATAGACCTCAGTAGTTTGTTTGAAGAACATGAGCCACCAACACCTGTCAGTGGTTTACAACAACTGATTGAACACAAAGACCATCCAATTGATCAAATCATGGGTGATATTGCATCAGGTGTTCTTACAAGAAACCAGCTTTCCAACTTTTGTCTCTTCTCAGCATTTATTTCACAGTTGGAACCAAAGAAGTACCAGGAAGCCCTCAAAGACAACAATTGGGTGCAGGCAATGCAAGATGAATTGCTTCAATTCAACAAGCAACAGGTTTGGGAAATCTGTCCCTTACCACCAAACAAGCAACCAATTGGCACAAGATGGGTTTTCAGAAACAAACAAGATGAAGCTGGTATTATAATAAAGAACAAGGCAAGACTGGTGGTACAAGGTTACTCTCAAGAAGAAGGAATTGACTATGATAAAACCTTTGCTCCAGTTGCAAGGCTTGAAGCCATCAGGTTATTTCTGGCCTATGCCATTTCCAACAAAATAAAAGTTTATCAAATGGATGTTAAGAGTGCATTTTTGTATGGAAAGATAAAAGAGGAAGTGTAAGTTTGTCAGCCACCTGGGTTTGAGGATCTTTCTCATCCTGAGTGGGTGTACAAACTAGACAAAGCTCTTTATGGGCTTAAACAGGCTCCAAGAGCCAGGTATGACACACTTTCAACCTTTTTACTCAAAAATAACTTCACAAGAGGTGCCATTGATAAAACTCTTTTCATAAAACATGTTGGAAATCATGTCTTACTTGTTCAAATATATGTTGATGATATCATTTTTGGTTCAACAAACACAAAATTGTGTCATGAATTTAAGAAACTCATGCAATCAAAATTTGAGATGAGTACAATGGGAGAACTGCAGTACTTTCTGGGACTGCAGATTAAACAACAATCAAATGGAACTTTTATACATCAATCAAAATATGTTAAAGAATTATTAAACAAATTTTCTTTACAAGACTGTAAATCATGTTCCACTCCCATGACACCAACCACACAAGTTGAACCAGATGATCAAGGAAAACAGGTTGATCAAACCATGTATAGATGTATGATAGGTTCCCTTTTATATCTAACTGCTTCTAGACCAGATATTATGTTTTCAACATGTGTCTGTGCTAGATATCAATCAGCTCCTAGGGAATCACACCTCATTGCAGTCAAAAGAATCTTCAGATATCTGAAAGGAACTCCAACTCTTGGAATTTGGTATCCTGCTTCAAGCAATACCAAGTTATCAGCTTTTTCAGATAGTGACTATGCATGGTGTAAAATGTCAAGAAAATCAACATCTGGTGGTTGTCAATTCTTGGGAAACTGTCTAGTGTCCTGGCAATCAAAGAAACAAACATCTGTTGCAACTTCAACTGCTGAAGCTGAATACATTGCAGCTGCAAGTTGTACATCACAGATACAATGGCTCCAATATCAACTTCTTGATTATGGAATCAAAGAGACCAAGACACCATTGCTTGTAGACAGCAAATCTGCCATTAGCATCATTCAAAATCCTGTTCAGTTTTCAAAGACTAAACACATTGAAATCAGGTATCATTTCATAAGAGATTGCTATGAAAAAGGCAAGATTGAAGTGAAACATGTAGCAACAGCTAATCAAATAGCTGACATATTCACTAAACCCCTTGACACATCAACATTTAAGAAGTTAGTATCCATGCTAGGGATGCTAAATTTGTAAGTGTTTCTCTTTACTTTTCTGCACAATTTTTTTTATTTTTCACTTACAACTGTTTTCAAAAATTGAAAAACTTCTGAAAAACAAATAAGAGAGAAACTACTGATGAACAAAACATCAGTATGGGAATATTTTCTGAAAAGTGATTAACTTCTGATAAAACAAACTTCAGAAGTTATGAATAAAGTATTTATAAAATATTTCTCATCAGCTGTTCAAAACTACTGAAGAGAAAGTGAGAACTACTGATGAAAATAATTCTTCATCAGCAGTTTAGTCAAAAAGGGCAAATCAGACTTTTCCCACATCAGAAGTTTGACCTAGGCGGTTTAAAACTTCTGATAAAGAAGTTTTGACCTAGGCGGTTTAAAACTTCTAATAAAGAAGTTCTAGGCGGTTAAAAACTTCTGATAAATATCTTTATCAACACTTATCCATTCAAAACCAAAAATTCCCTCCTTCTCTCTCAAGAAAGCTCTCAAACCCTGAACCTGCGAAAACACTGTTCGATTCCTACACACACAAACCACATGGCTTTAGTTCTTAAACAGGGACACAATCTCAGAGCCTACTTAGAAAAACAAGAAGGCTGGTCCCAATACGATGAGATCATTGATCTCGTCGTCAAATCCCAATATTTCACCGCTCTCACAATAGACCCACCAATACATCCTAAAACTCTCAATGAGTTCTGGGCTAACGCTGAGACAGTGATGGTGGATGATGAGGTTATCTCTCTCAACTCAACAATCAAAGGGAGACAAATGGCCATCACACCGGCCACACTTGCAAACAGACTGGGGTTGAATGATGTAAATGCCCCTGAAAAGTTTGAAAACTCTGCAATCCACCTAACCATGACTGAATGTGGTTATCAAGGTACTCTCTCACAAGCTACCATCTTTAAAAAGTATTTTGAACCAAAATACAAACTTTTGTTTCATTATATAATTATGTGTTTGAGTCCTAAAACAGGGTCTTATGACCAGATGCCCTCAACCTTTCAACCAATTTTTCATTCAATTGTGAATGAAACAAATTTCAGGGCATCAAAACTTTTCTTTAATGAGTTGGTGTTACATCATAATAACACTAAAAAGAAGTTTTTGTTATATCCAAGGTTCATTATGCAATGCATAATAAAAGAACTGGGTGATGAGGTGCTTGTGGGTAAAACTGAAATTTTAAAACAAACAGGCTGCCTGGCCAGAAGATGACCAAGGGGAACCAGAACCAGTCCCCATGGAACCCTCATCTTCCAAACCTACACCCCCAAAGGCCAAGAAACCCAAGGTACAAAAACAAAAACCCACCAAACCTAAAAGAAAAGTTGTTCAAGAGGTTGAGATGCCTAAACAACCTATTGTGCAATCTGCACTTCTTAAAGATGTGACTGAAACATCCTCTCAGTCTCATCCATCTCAAACGCCACCAAGAGCACCAATCACAATTCTTTTCAAAAGAAAAAGACTTAAGAAAACCATTCCTATTGATGCTTCTTTTGAAACTGCTGAACCCATTGCCCAAACTACTGAAGCAGCACCCCAACTTTCTGAACCAGATTTTGAAATAGCCAAACTTCTCTCTGGGATAAAAGAGAAAGTCCCATCCACACATGTCAGTCCCCAACAACCACATCAAACAGGGGACATAGCCTCAGAATTTGACATGGATGTGGACACTCAAAGCCCTAACCAAAGAGATGAGGATGAACCAGGGTCTCTAAGCCCAAACTTAGAAACTCTTGGTACTTTTGAGGCTGCTACTACTCATTTACCACCCAGTGGTGGACCTGAGGATAGAAGCAACATAGCTAAGACCTCAACTGTGGCAACTACTGATGAAGGCTTAATGCCTGAGGTAGGAAATCCTCTAAACCAAGAAAAAGAGGTACATGAGACAACTGAGTTGGGCTCAGCTCATGATGTAACTGATACAGTCCTCATTGAGGATGTAATCAGGGATTCAGATGATTCCATTGACTTGGATGATGTTTCAAAACACCAAACTACTGAATTGACGGCTACAAGTGAAGGTCCTGCACCTGGTGTATCTATGCTCAAGAAGCTAGTCACACCAGATCAGGTTAAAGTCCACTTAATCCCTGATTCCTCTGGAGTGCATCTTCTATACAACAAGAAGATCAACCAAAAACACACCCCTCACTACAAATGCCTACCCAATTCCCTGGGCAATCAAGCATAGACATGAACCAGCTATGCAGCCAGATGGTCCCTTATACCACATGATGAACACCCTCATCAAGAATCACTTCCAAACATACACAGCTAACTTGGAGCTATCCATGAAGAACCAATTTGGGGTGATACAGACAAAGATGAATGATCTGTCCAACAAGATTGACTTCAACAGCAAACAGATTGCTAATCTTACAGGTCAGTTCTCCCAAGCTTCAACATCAAAAACTGATGAAGCCAAAAAGGGGGAGAAATCTAAGGAACCTATGGAGTCACTTGAAGCCAGGAGAAAGGCAAGAGTGGCTATCCTAGAAAGAGATCAAAGAGATCAAGCCAGAAAAGAAAAACTGGCCCAACAATTTGGTGTCTCTATTCAAGAAGTAGAAAATGCTGAAAAGTCTGATGAATCCCAAGGGCACAATGAAGAAACCTCTGATGGACAAACTTCTGATGAAGAATCAGAAAGTACTGAAGACAATCCTTCAGTAGTTGACAAACCTTCAGTTGTTGTCAACCCATCAGAAGTTAACACTTCCAAAACTCAAACTGCTGAACAAGAGCCTTCCAGATCAACTGAACCTACTCAACCAACTCCTGTTCCTCCTAGGCCTATTACCACTATGACTGTACTAAACCCTTCTCCAATCTCTCAATCAGCAGAACTTCTTAAGAAGAGTTTAGTGGCAGCCCAAAAGAAAGCCAGAGAAGATCAGATTTGGAAAACACTGGAAGAAAGGGATGACTTAGACTTAAGCCTGGATGAAAAGCTACAGGCTTATGAAGCTGAATTTCAAAGGCAGGCTAACCTAGACAAGATTGCTGAGGAAGATAAAAGACATCAACTGATGTCTTACATTACTAAAAACAGCAAGATTAAAGCCCACACATTAAAGAGACTCTCCATGGAAGAGCTAACAAGAAGAGCTCAACTTATTGCAGACAAACTTGCAACAAGTAAAGATACAAAAGCCAAGAGAGCTCAGATGATAGAAGAGTTAGTAGCAAATGGTTATGGTTCAAAAGCCTCTGTGTCCAAATGGAAAGAAGAAAGATTAGTGGACACTTATAGAAAATATAAGGCTGCAAGGGCTGCAAATCCAGAGAAGTTTCAAACTTCTGAAGTATCAACTTCAGTAGTTAGAACTTCTGGTGTTCAAAGAAGACCAGCTACTCAAAAGAAGAAGTCAGAGGAGAATGTGAAGACTGATTTCAGAATGGTACTACTAGAAGGTAGTACAGTAGTCCATTCTGACTTTGACATAGAATAAAAACCTCTGATCACACAATTCAGGGATCCTTCCACCTTTGCCTACCAAATTCAGAAAACCATCAAAGACAAACTGCACACTAAGGTAGTTACTGAACATCATTTACCAACCTTTCAACTACCTAATGTGATGCAACAACAACAAGGAAGTGAATCCCACCTGAGAGTCACTGAAGTTGAAAACATCCAACACTCAGGAGAATCCCAGGGTACCACCATGGTTCCCTACACTTTATACTTTGACAAGTCTAAAGTTCCTATCATCAGATGGTCCTTTACTGATAACAACTCAGTACTTGTGACAAGAAGAGATCAGACAAGCAGAGCCTATAGGTCGATGAATTATCTGAAGAAGCTATCAACTAAAGACCTGCTTACAATCCAACATCTAGAACCACAGAAAGGGTCTCTCACTGATGAACAGCTGAACCAGCTGAAGAATTCCATGTTCAAAGGAATATGGAAAATTATGAAGGACAGAAAAGAACAATAAGGAATTAGTAAGGTTTTGGCTTCATCAATCCAGGGGGAGATTGTTAGGACAAAAAGGATTGGTGAAACCACTTTTGCAAACCTTAGTCTAATTCACTTCTGTCAAAATATTCTAAGTATAGAACTGCTGAAGAAGGAAGATCAAACTGCTGAAGAAGAGATTCCACAAGTGCTGAAGAAGAGAAGTCATCAGAAGTTCTGAAGTTCAAACCAGACACGTCTACTGAAGAACTACTGAAGACAAACTACTCATCAGTAGTTTGTCATTCATCAGTACTTATGTGAAGATCTTTTCCACCGCCTTTTTGTATCAGTAGTTTATTACTTTAGTGTTACTTTTTGCTTTATGTACAAGTTCCAATGCTGCAACTTGTTGCAACTTGTTTCTGAACTTGCTTTTTGGCAAGGTTCATGTATTTGTAAAGTCTATAAATAGAAGGGTTCATCCCTCTGTTTTAGACATTGATTTTAATACAGAAATCCTTCAACACATATTATTGTTATTTCCATTTCATATTTATTAAAAATCTGTCTAAGTGTTTCATTCTCATTCAATACTTAGATTCTCAATAAATACTTATCATTTATTAGTTTTTCAATCCAGGGGGAGTTATAACTCCTGTTGATAAGTGTAGCTTTAAACTCATAACATTCCGCTGTGCTATCACTGATCAAGAACTTGCTAAACACCTAAGTGTTCACTAGCAAGTTCATACAAAAGAGCAATACTGATCCAACAAAAAAATTATTAACTCCCAGTTGAAGTTTAGAGAAAAAGAAACGAGGAACAAAGGATTGGGATTTGCAGAAATCCCACCACCTTTTAATGAAAACTATTCCTCGATTCCTATATCTGATGAAGAATTATTGGCGCTACCTGTTAAAGGCTACGACCCCCCAATAGAAGAGCAAATAAATCGAACAGAATCGACACCTCTAATAATCTCTAAGCCTAAGTCAGTCCCAATTAAAATTTCAGAACCCAAAACACAGAAGCAGCAGGCAAAACGATTTTTAGGCAAAGTTTTTGTCAAACCTCAGGACGTTGAAAAACATACTGAGATATTGAATTTTGAGAAAAATAAAGAAATTGATAGAGTCTTTGAGGTTAAGAAGGATGAGGTTCCAACATCAACCAAGTCAAATGAATAATTAAATGTTTCTAAAAAGTCTAAGCTTGACTCAATGCAAGTGAATGAACCTATTATTGAACCGACCAATCAATCAGACTCAAGTGTGCCCTATGAGTTTGATTTTATGAAACAAATTAGGGAACTTTGTCTAAATCAAAGGGCAAACACTAAAAATAGTTCGGCCGTCTCTCAACTTTACTCAGATGATTCAAAAGTGAATGAACCTGAATCCGTCTCTAAGACAGATTTAGTAGACACCAACGAATCAGCTATTAGTCATGTGAAACAGCCGAATCATCCGAGAGCATGTCTGAATTGAATGAATCTGTTTCTGTGTCTGTGTCAGTTCTAAATTCATCTGATTCAGAGAAGGAGAGTTCAGAATCTCCTGCCTCTTCTGTGGCTGAAAATTTTTCTGTCACGAATTGCTTTGATATTACAAATACTATGAATGTTACTAATCCGATTGATTCTTGTGCAGAAAATTTAATTATTGAGGATTTGGTAGATGATGGGGATGAAGTCGATGATTCTGAATCACTTGCATTAAATCTTAAAATTCAGAAAACAATTTATCAATTTCCGCTAAAGACAATAATATTTGTGTGGGCTCGATTGTTTTGAGCATAAAACCTTGTGACATGTCGTCTCACTCTATGTTTGATTATTCAGATTCTGTTATTTTGTCAAATGCTTGTGATACAACAATAAATCTTTTGGTTAAACAAACAGGTACGGGTGGGGCTGGGAAATATCTTCCACCAAAACATGTTTTACCAAAATATGAGAAACAGAACTCTTCAAACCAGGGAAAAAGGCATTCAAAAACAGCATCACACAGACATCAAGCTTTATACAGATCTTATGGATCTGGAAAGCCTGCAAGATCTCAGGGAGAACCACCTGTGAAGCGTCAGATCTATTACACATGTGGAATCCCCGGACACATAGCCAGAAATTGTGAAACTCATCTGAAAAATTTTGCAAGTTGGAAGCATCAGAAGCCTCCAAACGGGAAACCTAATCACTCTAAGCCAATGAAGGTTGAAAAACCTAATGCAATGAAGGGTGACAAATCCAAGGTGAAGCCTTCTGATGGCAATTGGAATAGAAATAAGAGGCTCAATCAACCAGGTAAGATGCCTAAAAACCAAATAGAAGTCCCTAAGGTATCTATTAACTCAAAGGAGAAGATGGTTTCAAAATGAAAATCCTACTGGAATCCAAAAACCTCTAATCCAAGTCCTTCCCCGTCTGTAGGATCATCTTGTTCTGTTAATGACATATGTAATCTATGTGCTACTGTCTCAACTGCTAACATGCATTGGATGGAAGTCCAGTACATGGATAAAAATGGTGTGTCTAAAACGACTATGGCTTGGGTACCAACAACTAATTGATCCCGCATCATGTGCAGGAACGGCTGTGGAGGACTATCATTCGTCTCTATTACATTGATAGCGGCTGTTCAAGGCACATGACTGGTGACTTATCCCAGCTCACTGATTTGGAATACTTCAATGTTGGATTTGTCTCATTTGCGAGAGGTGAAAAGGGTCAAATAACTCAAAGGGGAATAGTAAGAAATGGTGCTCTTCGATTTAATAAAGTAAATTATGTTCATGAGTTGAAGCATAGTCTGTTGAGCGTTTCACAGATTTGTGATAATGGCTACTCAACACACTTCACTGATAAAGGATGTTTAATTATGAAACCTGGAGTTGTGATTCCAGAAAAATGGGTGTTACTAAAATCTGAACGTCGAGGAAATCCTTATGTCATAGACATGAACAGACCTCCATCTGAAAACGTTACGTGTCTCTTTTCAAAAGTTTCTCAAAACAATGCCATTTTGTGGCATCGTCGTCTTGGACACGCTAACCCTAAAAACTTGAACCGTCATGCTAAATTGGGATTGGTAAGGGATTTGCCGGTACGGGATTTCATAACAATTGAAAAATGTGTTGCATGTGCCAAAGGAAAACATCATCGAAAGCCTCATCATCCTAAGTTGGTAAACACTATTGATTCTCTGTTGCAGCTGCTTCACATGGACCTGTTTGGCCCAATGAATGTGCTCAGCATTTCTTGTAAAGCTTACTGTTTAGTGATAACTGATGACTACTCACGTTTTACTTGGGTTTTCTTTCTAGCTAACAAAAGTGAGACTGCAGAAATAGTTAAACAGTTTATCGTGTTGATGGAGAATCAGACCAACATGAAGGTGAAGGGAAACCGTTGTGACAATGGGACTGAATTTAAGAATGCAGAATTAAACCATTACTGTGCTCAGAAAGGGATTGCACAACAATTCAGCTCCTCAAGGACGCCACAGCAAAATGGAGTCGCTGAAAGAAGGAATCGCACCCTGATTGAAGCCGTTCGTACAATGCTATGTGACTCAAAGCTTCCAACATTCTTCTGGGCAGAGGCTGTGAACACGGCTTGCTATGTGCAAAATCGGGTTCTAGTCAACAAAGCACGAATGAAAACACCCTATGAGGTACTATTTGGCGCAAAACCCTCCGTCAAGCATTTTCGTGCTTTTGGTTGTCTGTGCTTTGTTGCATCTGGACGCAACACCAAAGTTTGATGTGAAAGTTGACGATTGCTATTTTGTCGGGTATGTTGGCAAGACTGCATATAGGGTCTACAACAAACAAACTAAGCAAATCGTAGAGTCGTTTGACGTGCATTGGCTCGAGGAGAATGAGACGGATGCTAGAGTGGGCCCATATTGGTTGTTTGATTATGATACTCTGTTTCGGTCTTTCCATATTTTTAATGAGATGTCTAGTGGTGTTAATACAGGTTCTGCAGGTACTTCAATATACGCTACTGGCACCTAATCCTCCTTGGTTGATGATGCAGAGGATGAGGGGGATGTTATACCTGGGTCTTCATCAAAACTTTCCAAAGACCCACTGGTACAACAAACTTCTTCTGCTCTACATAATCAAGCCACGGAGCCTACCACAGCAACACAACAACATTCAGTTTCTGACAAACCCTCTATTGCCACTGTGGATCCTGTGCAACAGGCAGATGACCAAGATTTATCTTCTGATACCTTAGTACCTGCTTTCTATGATCCCAAACCTCTTGAATGTACAGTGGAGCATAATGCTAAGGACGAAGCTGATGCTGACACCGTGGAATAGATTGTAACTGGCAATATCACGTCCTTACCTAGAAATCCTTCAGCTCCAAACAGAGCTATCCCTACAAATATTTAACGGGATCACCCACTGGAAAGTATCATTGGTCCAGTGGATGCTGGTGTCTTAACAAGAAGTCAGACTGTGACATCAACAAATGTTTGTACTCGTGCTTCATTTCACAAATTGAGCCAAAGACTACTGCTGTGGCTATGCGAGAACCAAGTTGGGTTGATGCAATGCAAGATGAACTTAACCAGTTTGAGAAGCTAAAGGTTTGGAAGTTAGTGAAGTTGCCCCTAGGGAAACGACCTCTTGGAACAAGATGGGTCTATCGAAACAAAAGAGATGACAGCGGGGTAATTGTAAGAAACAAAGGAAGATTGGTTGTGCAAGGGTTTAGACAGATTGAGGGGTTAGATTATGATGAAGTATATGCCCAATTGCTAGGTTGGAAGCAATCAGAATACTCCTTGCCTACGCCTCGTTTAAGGGTTTTACTGTCTATCAGATGGACGTCAAGACAACATTTCTCTATGGAACTGTGAAAGAAGAGATTTATGTTGGTCAGCCACCGGGTTTCACAAATCAAAAATATCCAGAGCATGTGTACAAACTAGACAAAGCTTTGTATGGGTTAAACCAGGAACCTCGTGCTTGGTATGCTACCTTAACTAAACATTTGCTTGCCAATAGATACACCCATGGCATTATTGATCAGACCTTATTCGTTAAGAAGGTGAACGAAGATCGAATACTGGTGCAAATTTATGTGGACGACATCATCTTTGGTTCCACTAGTGTTGCACTGTGCAAGGAGTTTGAAGAAATGATGAAGAAACAGTTTGAAATGAGTGCTCTGGGTGAAATGACCTTCTTCTTAGGTCTGCAAGTTCGTCAAAACTCCAAGGGTATCCTGATTCATTAAGGAAAATACGTGGATGACATTCTTGCAAAGTTCGGCTTCAATGATGTAAAGCCAGCCAACACCCCAATGTCTGAGAGACCAGGTCTGACTCAAGATCTGGAAGGAGAAGCCGTGGAAGAAACAATGTATCGTTCAATGATTGGATCACTAATGTACCTGACTGCAAGCAGACCCGACATCATGTTTGCTGTGTGTCAGTGCGCACGTTATCAGGCTAATCCAAAAACTTCTCATTTAAATGTTGTTAAGAGAATCTTTAGATACCTTAAGAGGAAACCCAGATTTGGTCTTTGGTATCCTAGGGATTCTCCCTTTGAATTAATTGCTTTCTCTGACAGCGATTTTGGAGGTTGTGACATTGACAGGAAATCTACTTCTGCTGGGTGTCAATTTCTAGGAGATCGGCTTATTTAATGGCAATGTAAAAAGCAGCAAACAGTCTGTGTCTCAACAGCGGAAGTTGAGTATGTTGCCGTTTCAACGTGCTGCTCTCAAGTGATCTGGACGCAACACCAGTTGGTGGACTACGATTTGAACTTCTCTCTTACTCCCATCTATTGTGATAATGATTCAGCTATCCAAATTGTGAAAAATACAGTTCAATTTTCAAAAATTAAGCACATTGCTATAAAAGAACATTTCATCCGAGACTCTTTTAAACAAAGTTTAATTGTTCCTACACAAATACACACTGACGACAATGTCGCAGATCTTTTTACAAAACCGGTTGATCGAGCTCGTTTTGAAACTCTTTTAGAATTGCTCAAGATGGTCCATTTCGAGGACTGAATTGGTCACAATAATACAAAAATATTTTTCTTGTTTTAGGTTGTAAATTTGCTCTTTAAATTTTCAATTTTAAAGCACAAATTTAGGGGGATGTATCCTTAGAAAAATACAAAAAAAAAAATCTCATACCGTTACGTGAGAAATGAAATGAATTTTCACATATGGATTAAGGCTGACTCATGTAAGACGAGTATCGAAATAGTTTGGCTCTAGTGTGATGTGCTGGTAGGCTTGGTCCTGACGGCAGGAAAAATAACTGATCTTGTGAAGCACTTAAAGATAAGATACGACCTCAGTAAGGAACATCACTTGGAATCAGGTACAACTTCTATTTGAATGCTTGTGTGATGTCCCAAAGCATAACATTGTGGTCTAGGCCTGAAACCTTTTCTGAAAAACTCGTGTATCTCCTCTGTTTCGTGTAAGCAAAGAACTGGAGATGCTAGGCAACGAAAGCTTTTGCTGCATCCAGATATATGCTGACCTAGTTCTTCGTTGTCGCGATGTAGATCATTTTTCACCAAAAGAGACATTTGTGTCCAAAGATGTCCAGGTTGTTCCTCTGCTGCATCTAGATATATGCTGACCTGGACACAATCAGGACGTCATAAAATAGACCCTCTAGAGTCCCAGTCAAGGGACTTGTATATTACACCGAATCTCTCATCGATCTATTCTTTTCTCTTCTCAATCCAGTTGATCTATTGCAAAATACATCTGTTTTCGGCCAATAGTTTATATTATTTTTGAGTCGGTTTGTGTCGTTTTTGTGGTATTTTCGTATTCTATTTATTATTTGGTGTTGCACAGGAGTCCGGACAAGAAAGAAAGTAAAATGGAGCTTAAACGAGAAAAAACGAGCCTCCGGACGAGTCGCGGTTAATTAACTTTCTGTGAAAAAATACTTTTCACGTAACGTGAGGAGTCTGGGCTGACCTGTTCGCCTCATGCGACCAGCTATTACCCCGGAAAGTTATATTTTTTTTTCACCAGTGTCCTTCACATTGAGCGAGAACCGGATTTTTTTTTCTTTCTACCCATTTGGTTCTACCACCATACACCGCCAGTTTTCCAAGCAGGTACGTCTTCTTGTTTGTTGATATATTATGAGTCTAAGTTAGTAGTTTGAGTCTTTTTATTTTTTTGTGTGGTTCGGTATTATGCTCGGGTTTTGTTTGTTTCGTTTTGCGCAGGTTTGGATTGCACCGCCCGTACTCAATCTCTATTCGGGCGATTCCGGAGTTGTTATCATTTATCAAGGCAAGCCCAGAGTTTACCATTGTGTCAGAGCCGATCGCGACCAAAATGTTGTACGATCGAGCTGGATTGGACTAGATTTTTGGAGCTTACGCGTTAATAAACCAGCTAAGTCCTTTCCAATTTGCCCTTTTCTTTTTATTTTTGTATTCGGAATTTATTTTTTGTTTTGAGTCGTTTTCTATTCCTACATTGAGGGCAATGTAGAGTTTAAGTGTAGGGATGGAAATTGTCGTCTAGTCTGTATATAGGGTCGTTTTGAGTCCAACAAATAAAAAAATAAAAAGAAAAGTAAAAATCCAAAAAATAAAAAAATGAAAAATTTGAAAAAAAAATGTCCCTGATTTTGAAGTTTGCATTATATAAAATATGGAAAATGATAGGTAAAGTTAGGTGTCCGGTTTTCAAATAGTATGTATAATAAGAGATTAAAATTGATTGAAAACGTGTCTGATTTGGGATATGTGGGTAGGCTCGGCCAGTAGAAAGGTTTCCTTTGAAAAGTAATAAATTAATTATGTTAGGCTATTTTGTGGGTTCTCATCTAGGAGAAACGGGGAGACCGAAACCGCCAAAAATAGTATAAGAAGCACCGTTATAAGTAGAAAACCGTTAGAATTTTTAATCACTTAAAAAAATTAGAAATCAAAGCAAAAATGCTGAAGCTGAAGGTGCCTGGCCACTGGGATAGCGACTTGGATTGGTCACACCCTCTGAGTTATGTATGCTGAGAAAAAAAAAATGTTGAAGCTTAAGGTGCCTGGCCACTGGGATAGCGACTTGAATTGGTCACACCCTCTGAGTTAAGTATGCCGAAAAAAAAAGTGATTTTAAATTCTCTTGGTTTTCTACATAAGACGGTTGGGAAATGGTCAATTGGTCGTTCCTTTAGCTTCATAAGCTTGAGGTGGGATTAGGAGGAACGGTGGCTTCCTTTGAGTGAGACCCTAGAAAGACTAATCAACATGAACTTAGCATAAATAAAAAGGGGCTTGGAAACCGGAGTTAGTAGATTATTAATTAAGTAACCTATGTTTTGAAACTGGATGTAAACCTAATTGTGATTCCATAGCATAATTCTTTTTCAGGGACGAAAAACATAAGTGTGGGGATATTTGATGTATTGCAAAATACATCTGTTTTCGGTCTATAGTTTATATTATTTTTGAGTCGGTTTGTATCGTTTTTGTGGTATTTTCGTATTCTATTTATTATTTGGTGTTGCACAGGAGTCCGGACAAGAAAGGAAGAAAAATGGAGCTTAAACGAGAAAAAAACGAGCCTTCGGACGAGTCGCGGTTGATCGGGAAGTAAAAAATTGGAAAATTTGGGAAGTTTTGTCCCGTCGCGTTACGCGACGGGTTTGGCACATTTTCGTCACGTAACGCGACGGTGTATTTTCCTCTCTGAAAGTCCGTCGTGCTACGTGACCAGATCTCATCGAGCCCGTCGCGCTACGCGACGGGAGTAATTTCGTGAAAAAGTTGTTTTTGGCCCAATCTCGATTTTAAAAACCCTAGGACGGTCATAATTCGATTTTATCATCACTTTGGACGAAAAGAAGCTGCTCTGGAGCACTAGGAGGTGAGAGAAAGGTCAAGGGTCAAGATTTTGAGCATTTGGATCGAGAGTTTCGGCTTTTAATCATTCGGGTTCTTCTTTCCTTTGTTCTTTTGAGTTGAAAACCATGTTTCAAGAACTTAGAATTGATTTTATTCCTGTTTTGAACATGTTTATTGGCTAGACTTTCATTACTACTTAGGTTATGATGAATACTCATGATTGAATGAACGTTTTTATGGTTTTTTGGAACTTTGACTATGGGTTGATGATTTAGTAAAGACTTTGATTATTTTTGATCTGGTGTATATGCGTACCTAGTTTTGTTCAATTGATAATTATTTACTCCACATGCGTTTTTATGAATGTCTTTCATGTATGAATGCATGTTAGGTTGTGGACTGTGTGTTAGCAACTAGTTTATGGTAAATCTCTAGTGTTTTCCATAGGAGTGGTTTTTGTTGATTGAGTAGTTCTAGGTATTCTTCCAATTCCAATAGCTGTAAGGTGCGGGATTGTCGATATGTCTAGGGTGTTAAATTGCTAGATCTAGATACTTTGTAAGAAGATCTTCCTAGTTTCCTTACCACTACTTGCGTATCGAGTCAGGTCAGGTTTTCTATAGTTACCCCTTGCACTCTTAGTGTAGTGAGGCTTTTGCGCTGTAAGGTAGATTGTCTAGCGGGTACTTTATCATCAGAGTAGGTAAGCCTGTAAGGGTAACCTCTCAATCGGTAGTTTAACGGCTTATAGGTAACCTTAGGTTTCTCCTTGAGAAGGGTCGAGGGTCCTCTAGTTTATCCTGTAAGTTTAGTATCTGAAGATCTCGGTTCCATAGCTAGTTCCATAACCATAGAAGTTCGTAAGTCATGAGTAGGATTCAAACCTAGGTAGTATTTCCACCATCATTTGAATTTGGTTCAGCTCAGTTCACGTCTTTAGTTCAGTTAGTTTATTTTAGTTAATCTTTATTTTTCTTGAATTTAGTTTTCAGTAAAACCCCCACTTTTTAAATAATAAATCATTTTATTCTAGTTTTAGATAAGTTTTCGAGTCTAGTTACCGTTTTCCATTAGAGTCTCGTGGGTTCGATATCCGGACTTACTTTAGCTTTACTAGAGTCGATAGGTTCACTTGCCTGTCACTAGTTTAGTTTTAGAGAGTCTAGAGTATTACTAGGTGTCTAGTTTTAGGTTTAATTTAGTTATTTTTATTAAACTACTTTTAGCACATCAAGTTTTTGGCGCCATTGCCGGGGACTCTTGGCGATTGCGTTTACTAGCTTTGATTACACTTATCTGCCCTATCTGTGCTACTTGTGTTTTATTTTGAGTCTGTCTATTTGTATTATGTGTCATAGGTGTCTACTTTTATGTGCCTTTTATTTCTTTTGAGTCTGTAAATATGTGTGAAATTTGTGGAGGACCTCATTTTACCATTCTATGTCCTCAATATAAGGGGTCCTCCACACATTATTGTGCTAATTCCTTTGTGCAGCCGCAGCCATACTATTCACAAGGTTATCCTACATATTATTATGATGACTCGTAACAGCAGCCACATTATAATCAGTTTTCTGGAAGCACTTTTTGTGAGGATAGTGGTAATGATTGGAGTGAAATCAAAAGTCTGTTGACATTATTAGTTGCTAAAGATGAAAATACCCAGAAAATGTTAGCAGAGCACGACATCCTCCTGAAAAACCGACAGGCTGCTCTTTTGGATCTTCAACGAACATTGGGAGACATATCTAGGAGATTAGATGAAGAAGAAGAAAAAGGAAAAGTTCAGCAAGAGCAGCTGCCTAAAGTTGGTTATACATATGATGAGTAGGGCAACTACCTCGGTTACATGAATGCTCTGTGGGAGTTGTTCCCAACGTTTCCAGAAGAAGGGAAAGAGCTGATCATGCAATACGTTGATGAGTCAGATGAAGAGATCATCCCCATCACGGAGACAAAAATGGACGTTGAAGTCCCACCTCTAGTGCCACAGGTTACTATATATAATTTTGGGAGTGTCTCTGATGAAGAGGACGACGAAGAAGAGTGGGCGGCGTATCAGAGGTCATTTATGAAGAAAGAAGGGATTGAAGAAGAAGTGGAATTGGGAGATTCCATTGATATGATGTTTGGTGTAGAAGAAGACAATGAGATGGGTGAAAAGTTATTGTCTGAGAAGGATGAATTTTTAGATATGGAGTTAGAGGGTTTACCTGCTTATGAAGAAGTAGGGGAGTTTGATCCTGATGGGGATATTGCATACCTGGATGCCCTACTCGAAGGTGAACCGACAGACATGACTGAACCTGCACCAGAAGAAAGAACTAAGTGTGGGGATCATCCCATGGAAATGGTGGAAGAAGAAGCGCACCATAGCTGGCCCGTGGTATTAGTAATAGATGGAACTTCAAAATCAACAACACCACGGGAGAGGGCAAGGAAGAGAAAAAGAAAGGATCGGAATCGGAAGAGGAAGAGGATCAACGGCTGGCACGAGTTGGAGAAGAAGAAGCCAGTGAAAGTCAAGCACGATCAGTCTTCTTGCTACATGCCACGCATCAGGTTCAATCCAGGTAAGTTTAAATTTTGGTGGTCTGACCCGTTAAGAATGCTTAGATTATTTTTCAATTCCACTAATAAATATTCAATTCTTAACGAGGACCGGGTGGAATTAAATGGGTTAGATCGGGTCCAGATAAAAGAGAAGCCCCTGATTAACTTTAAGTGTGGGGAGGCTCTGTAGAGTTTGTAAATTTATTTTATACTTATTTATTTTTTTCTAGCTGTTCATTTTTTTTTATTTGTGGTCTGTCGTTTGGTAGTGGTTCCTAGGTTTTTATCTTTCTATTTTATCTTTGTTTTTGTGTCTTTGAGTCTGTTTGTAGGTTTGCGTGTTTGCTTAGGTAGAGGAAATTTCACATGAGCGGATCCCATGTATTGTCTTTATATATATTTTTTAAGTGGGAGGTTTGGTAAAGGTTTGGGTAATAAGAGAATTTTTCTTTAAAAAAAATTAATTAACTTTCTGTGAAAAAAGACTTTTCACGTAACGTGAGGAGTCTGGGCTGACCTGTTCGCCTCATGCGACCAGCTATTACCCCGGAAAGTTATATTTTTTTTTCACCAGTGTCCTTCACATTGAGCGAGAACCGGATTTTTTTTCTTTCTATCCATTTGGTTCTACCACCATACACCGCCAGTTTGCCAAGCAGGTACGTCTTCTTGTTTGTTGATATATTATGAGTCTAAGTTAGTAGTTTGAGTCTTTTCATTTTTTTGTGTGGTTCGGTATTATGATCGGGTTTTGTTTGTTTCATTTTGCGTAGGTTTGGATTGCACCGCCCGTACTCAATCTCTATTCGGGCGATTCCGGAGCTATTATCATTTATCAAGGCAAGCCCAGAGTTTACCATTGTGTCAGAGCCGATCGTGACCAAAATGTTGTACAATCAAGCTGGATTGGAATAGAGTATTTGGAGCTTACGCGTTAATAAACCAGCTAAGTCCTTTCCAATTTGCCCTTTTCTTTTTATTTTTGCATTCGGAAATTATTTTTTGTTTTGAGTCGTTTTCTATTCCTACATTGAGGGCAATGTAGAGTTTAAGTGTGGGGATGGAAACTGTCGTCTAGTCTGTATATAGGGTCGTTTTGAGTCCAAAAAATAAAAAAAAATAAAAAGAAAAGTAAAAATCCAAAAAATAAAAAAAATGAAAAATTTGAAAAAAAAAATGTCCCTGATTTTGAAGTTTTCATTATATAAAATATGGAAAATGATAGGTAAAGTTAGGTGTCCGGTTTTCAAATAGTATGTATAATAAGAGATTAAAATTGATTAAAAACGTGTCTGATTTGGGATATGTGGGTAGGCTCGGCCAGTAGAAAGGTTTTCTTTGAAAAGTAATAAATTAATTATGTTAGGCTATTTTGTGGGTTCTCATCTAGGAGAAACGGGGAGACCGAAACCGCCAAAAATAGTATAAGAAGCACCGTTATAAGTAGAAAACCGTTAGAATTTCTAATCACTTAAAAAAATTAGAAATCAAAGCAAAAATGTTGAAGCTTAAGGTGTCTGGCCACTGGGATAGCGACTTGGATTGGTCACACCCTCTGAGTTATGTATGCTGAGAAAAAAAATGTTGAAGCTTAAGGTGCCTGGCCACTGGGATAGCGACTTGAATTGGTCACACCCTCTGAGTTAAGTATGCCGAAAAAAAAAGTGATTTTAAATTCTCTTGGTTTTCTACTTAAGACGGTTGGGAAATGGTCAATTGGTCGTTCCTTTAGCTTCATAAGCTTGAGGCGGGATTAGGAGGAACGGTGGCTTCCTTTGAGTGAGACCCTAGATAGACTAATCAACATGAACTTAACATAAATAAAAAGGGGCTCGGAAACCGGTTTGGGTTTAAGAGGATCAATATACCTGCAATCGCATTCATCACGTTAGTAGATTATTAATTAAGTAACCTATGTTTTGAAACTGGATGTAAACATAACTGTGATTCCATAGCATAATTCTTTTTCAGGGACGAAAAAACATAAGTGTGGGGATATTTGATGTATTGCAAAATACATCTGTTTCGGTCTATAGTTTATATTATTTTTGAGTCGGTTTATATCGTTTTTGTGGTATTTTCGTATTCTATTTATTATTTGGTGTTGCACAGGAGTCCGGACAAGAAAGGAAGTAAAATGAAGCTTAAACGAGAAAAAACGAGCCTCCGGACGAGTCGCGGTTGATCGGGAAGTAAAAAATTGGAAAATTTGGGAAGTTTTGTCCCGTCGCGTAACGCGACGGGTTTGGCACATTTTCGTCACGTAACGCGACGGTGTATTTTCCTCTCTGAAAGTTCGTCGCGCTACGTGACCAGATCTCATCGAGCCCGTCGCGCTACGCGACGGGTGTAATTTCGTGAAAAAGTTGTTTTTTTTGGCCCAATCTCGATTTTAAAAACCCTAGGATGGCCATAATTCGATTTTATCATCACTTTGGACGAAAAGAAGCTGCTCTGGAGCACTAGGAGGTGAGAGAAAGGCCAAGGGTCAAGATTTTGAGCATTTCGATCGAGAGTTTCGGCTTTTAATCATTCGGGTTCTTCTTTCCTTTGTTCTTTTGAGTTGAAAACCATGTTTCATGAACTTAGAATTGATTTTATTCCTGTTTTGAACATGTTTATTGGCTAGACTTTCATTACTACTTAGGTTATGATGAATACTCATGATTGAATGAACGTTTTTTTATGGTTTTTTGGAACTTTGACTATGGGTTGATGATTTAGTAAAGACTTTGATTATTTTTTATCTGGTGTATACGCGTACCTAGTTTTGTTCAATTGATAATTATTTACTCCACATGCGTTTTTTATGAATGTCTTTCTTGTATGAATGCATGTTAGGTTGTGGACTGTGTGTTAGCAACTAGTTTATGGTAAATCGCTAGTGTTTTCCATAGGAGTGGTTTTTGTTGATTGAGTAGTTCTAGGTATTCTTCCAATTCCAATAGCTGTAAGGTGCGGGATTGTCGATATGTCTAGGGTGTTAAATTGCTAGATCTAGATACTTTGTAAGAAGATCTTCCTAGTTTCCTTACCACTACTTGCGTATCGAGTCAGGTCAGGTTTTCTATAGTTACCCCTTGCACTCTTAGTGTAGTGAGGCTTTCGCGCTGTAAGGTAGACTGTCTAGCGGGTACTTTATCATCAGAGTAGGTAAGCCTGTAAGGGTAACCACTCAATCGGTTGTTTAACGTCTTATAGGTAACCTTAGGTTTCTCCTTGAGAAGGGTCTAGGGTCCTCTAGTTTATCCTATAAGTTTAGTATCTGAAGATCCCGATTCCATAGCTAGTTCCATAACCATAGAAGTTCGTAAGTCATGAGTAGGATTCTAACCTAGGTAGTATTTCCACCATCATTTGAATTTGGTTCAGCTCAGTTCACGTCTTTAGTTCAGTTAGTTTATTTTAGTTAATCTTTATTTTTCTTGAATTTAGTTTTCAGTAAAACCCCCATTTTTAAATAATAAATCATTTTATTCTAGTTTTAGATAAGTTTTCGAGTCTAGTTACCATTTTCCATTAGAGTCTCGTGGGTTCGATATCCGGACTTACTTTAGCTTTACTAGAGTCGATAGGTTCACTTGCCTGTCAGTAGTTTAGTTTTAGAGAGTCTAGAGTATTACTAGGTGTCTAGTTTTAGGTTTAATTTAGTTATTTTTATTAAACTACTTTTAGCACATCACCAGTCCCAGTCAAAGTTTCAGAATTCTAGAACAAATACTATGAAAAATATGTGGTAAGGAAACTACTTTATGATAGAGTGTACCACTTACGACTCTAGGATTTGATAGTGACTTGCTTGAGTGTTCGTAATTAATACATCAAAACATGATAAAGAATATCACAGATCGTCATACAAGAAGGCCTAAGGGAATAAGTTTAAGTGGACAAATATACTGGCAATTGCTAAGACCAACTTAAGTAGATTAGTGTTCATAAGTGTAGCTCGGCCCGAAACTCAGTGATTTGATCTCGTATAAAAAAAATTGTGTGAAGCTTTGTTTAGAATATTTTATAATATAGATTTTATTTGTTTATTTGTTTATTTTTTTGTTATTCTATTAAAAAAACAAAATCTCGACCAGTTCACAATCTGACTTGGACCCGTTTTCAAAATACACCTCGAAAACATTTAAATGGGTTTGGGATCCGAGCTGGGCCCACCACACGTTTGGTGGGCCACACAAAAAAAACCTTGGTTTGACAAATTAAACAAAAAGAAAGGGAGGCGGCGGTGTTTGTTTTATTCAAAATCAAAAATCATTTCTCTCATCTTCTCTCACACACACAAACACTCCCAAACACCGTTCAACTTGTCTTGTTCATAAAAAAACTCAAGAATTTGAAAGGGTAAATGTTTAAAATAGAAATCTTGTTCATAGGTTGCATCATTGATGGTGGAGAGGTGATCATTCTTGGCAAAACAACGGTCACCGATGAACCACCACAACCAAGTTACTGTTCTTGGCTGCTGATGTTTGAATAATCATGCTCGAAATAGTGTTTTTTGAGGGATTTGCAGGTATAGAAGGATGATATGAACCACAGTGTGATCATCGAAGAAGATAACCATAGGGTTTTATTGGTCTAAATGGCGGTGCGTGGGTCTCACACGCCTGGGAACTCGAACTCAAATGAAAAACAACAATTTTGTCCTCTGAAACCCATGGTCATTGACTAAAATACCCATCGGACACACAGAGAATTACCAAATTGTCCTCGAACACCCTTTCAACACTTGGACACACATGTCTTTGACATGTTTGCCCTCAGACACCCATGGCTTTCGACCAAACTACCCTCGAACACCCTCTCTTCATTCGGACACACATGTTATTTACATATTTGCCCTCGGAAACCCTCTGCTTTTGACCAAAAGGCCCTCGGACACCCTAATGTGACTCAGACACTCAAGTCTGACCTCGGACACACTTATGTTTTGGGCTGTCTTGTGACCCAAAGCCCATATGGTTCTCGAACTCATGTTGAAATGGACCCAGCTATGATCTTAAAATCTCAAAAGGGGCCCATTAAATTATTTTTGATGTTTTTAAAAATTTTATTTACGTTTTGATGTCTAATCTGACTTGTTTTGTGCAGAAATGGCTGCTCACATACCAAAGTTCGAAAGGGATCATAATGTAGTGTGCTTTTTATCTGAGCCTCCCAAGGATCACGTGCAGGAGTTCAAGTCTTTGATCGTGGGCCTCAACACCTGTAGAGTTGCACACGCTTTGAGAGAAAATCCAGTTGTTCTTACAGACTGGATTACTGAATTTTAGGATAATGCAGCTGCACGAAAGACAAACACCTCCATTCGCTCAAGGATTCGAGGAACTGAGGTGGCGATTTCAGAACAAGATATTTGAGATGTGCTACTTTTTGGTGATTCTCCAAATGATCTAGTTAGTTTCACAAAAGAACAAATTGTTCCGGTGCTGAAGAAAATGGGATATGAAGGTGATTTGTCTGCATCTTCGTATGTGAAGAAATTATTTCCGAGCTACTGGAGGATGTTGATTCATATGTTTTTGGCAAGTTTGGGAGGCAACAAGAGTGGATTGGATCAAATGAATTTTTAACAACTAAAGTGAGAGAGGCAGGTAAGGAAGGAATCGATAGTGATGAAGATATTTTTGCTGAAGTGGATGTTCATAAATTGCAGACAAGAGTCTTGAAGTTGGAAACTGAAAATGTATGGCTCACTGTACAAGTACAAAGCTTGATGGAGACTGTCACTGAAAAGAATCAAAAGATTAATGAATTGGAATCAAGCTTAGGTGATGTATCGGCCAGACTGCTCAATTTGACTGAGAAGTTGGAGAATAAGTTTGGAAAGGAGTTCTCAGAGACATCTTCATTTGTTGAGAAGGTTATGACACCTGCTGAGCATGAAAGAGCACAAAAGGAGCATGAAGAACATATGAGTAAGAACTATACCGACCAGATCCCTCGTGTTCGGGATCGTCGTCCAGGGAGTGCATATGTCCTCAAGAATATAGTTGAACCATCTATTGATCCTATGGAAGAACAACCTGAAAGGTTTGTAACAATTACTAGGGATCGGTTTGATACGTATGGAAATCGAACAGGAATAGATTGTTGGAGATACAATGATGATAAAGGAGTGTTCGTTGTTCATAGAGGAAATGGAGCAGTTGAGTACTATGCTTCTACTGCTACATTCAATTCTTGGACCAAAGTTGATCTGGCAGAACTTGCAAAGGCTCCCTTCATTAAACAAGTGAGAAATCCTAGAAATAGGATTGGAATCACTTTTCATAAGAAGATTCAGGAGCAAGCAAAGGTCAATTTCAGAGACATGAAGACTGCTAATTCACTTTTGGTAGAGTATAAAGACGTGTTGACACCAGACGGAAAGCAATTCAAAACTGTTCAATGGCCTCCTACTAAGAAGATGTAAACTATACCGTTATCTAAGCCATTGGACAGAGGATGTTTGAAAGACATGAAGTTTTCGGTTTATGATCCAACTTCTCGATCTGCAGTGATTGTTTGTGATAGTGATGAATTGAGATTTTTTTATGCGAAAGATCTGATGAGCCTGCATTCTGAAGATATTCAAATTCTGGTGAAACATCAGATTTAGTGTGATCCAGATTATGAAGCTTGTGCAAAATCATTTACAGGTGCAGTTACTCAGATAGCAAGATTGGGATTAAAAGCGGATCGTAGAGGAAGAGTGGACACTAGATTGTTTGGTCCATATGTTGGAAAATCAGCTGAAGATTGGAAGAAAGCGTTAGAGAAAAAGAAAAAGGCTTATAAGAGACGCAGCAAGAAGCAGCAGTGAGCTTTCCAAGCCAACACAAACCTAGGGGGATATTGTTGGGTCATCATTAGAGGTTTGCGTTTGTCTTGGGCTTAGGTTTGTCTAGTAGTGGGTTTTTGGCCTTCTAGGCCCTTGTATGATGAACCGCCTATGTTAATTATAAATAGGGGGTTCATAGGTTGTTTTGGGGTTGCTAGTCTTTTGATATATTCTTCTCTTGTATTTGGCACTGTGTACCAGACGGTAAACATTCGTTTAACTATTTTCACATATATCTTTCCATCACATATGCATAATGATTTTACTTTCAAATATCTTTGCACAAAGTTTCTAAAGATTCTTACAATCAAAGGAAAATAGAATTGATGTTTTTCAATGATTCATAGAATCAAAGGAAAACATCAATTCCTCATTTATATTGTATCCGGCACCTCCAGTTCCTTATTTTCAATTTTTAGTTCTTTTAGAACTAGATGACATTTAAATATGAGCTGTTATCGTTTTCTGCTTTTCAGAAAATGGTTTTTAATGTTTTAAAATGATGAAGACCTGTGGAATCTTGAAGTAATCGAAGTGGCACAAAACTGCTTGAGCATCATATTTTGGAGACGAGCATGATATATAATCATGTTATTGCTACCAAAGTATCAACTTAACGATGGATGGCCTCATCAATTCCTTTCGAAAATTTAAGGTCCAATGATAAGTTCGGTGAATATCAACAAAAAAAATATGTAGATCTTTTAGTAAATTTTTGAAAGAGAAGAAGAAAAGATTGAATGAACTGTTGAAAATTTACAGATTAATTAGTGAAATGTATTTGATAATATTATTGCTCTAAATATATTGAATTTTTTTTATATTTTTTCCTGTCATTATATGATGATATATATTTATTTTATGATAAATAGAAATTTGAATACAATACAACTAATTAGTTATATCAATATAGTCTACTGTTAAAATCAACAGATGATTTACTTCTTAATAAACTAAAATTAAAAATGTTAATGATATTTCATTGTTAGTTTCAACTATTTAAGACAAACAATTGGTTGAATAAACCTTTAAAGTAACATATGTTTTTATCAACAGTATTTTAAAAACAGTTTTTTAAGAAAATCTGCTAAATTGACGCACTACTTTTGTGAATGGAACAGACGTTACGAATTCTCAACAGATGATTGATCTTTAGTAAACATATATTAAAAATGTAAATATGTTATGGTTGTTAGTAGGAACTGTTTAAGTTAACAACTCTTTGAACCACACACTTGAATTTACATCTGTTTAATGAACAGTCTTTTAATACAGTCTTTAAAAATTATTGTATATTGACAGCTTTTTTTAAGACGTTAGTTGAAAATTGTAATGGATGATAGTTGTATGACAACATCCGTTGACAAGTCATCAAATATTGTATAACTTGAACTTAGAATAGGTTTCTATAGCAAAGTTATTTTTAGGACATTGAACATAATTATAATATTCATACTAATAATTTAAACAGATGCTTGTAATAACTTAAGTGACTTGTATGTAAATATATTCAGTTTACATATATTAAAATATTAGTTACAGTGAGTATCTTTCATGTTATTTCCTAAAAATGTTTGTCATGGAAATATTATTTATTTAAAACATAATAAGTTGTCATTAAAAACTATAACTACACGTTTTATAGATGGTGATATTTTTGTAGAATTTTTATTGTTATAAAATATATGTTCATTTTTTAAATTATAGGAATAATAAAAGAGTTCAAATCATATGGAAGAACAATTGTTTTAATTTTTTAATTAATATAAAATAATTATGTTTAAATTTATAGTATCTTTCCATATAGACTCTTCGTTTTGTACAGTGGTTATCAAAGACTTTTAGGGCTGTGAAGTTACTTTATTAACATTTTTATTTTATTATTATTGTTTTTTTGTTATAAATTATAATTTCGTTTTTTTTAATTTAAAACATAAGTAAAAGTGTTCATATCATTTATAGATTCAAATGAGTATAAATTAAATACTTTTTGTTTTTTAATAAAAATAATAAAAATAATGAAAATATGTAAATTTGTTGTAATATTTTTAAGTTTTTAACAATAGTAAAGTAAATTACATCTGTCATTAATTACTGTCCATCTACTTCCTTTATGTGAATAGTTGTGCTATTAAAGTCATAAATTCTCGACGCGTTGTAATTGAATTTGAAAAGACTAATATATTCTTTAAATTTAATGTATAGTAGTAAATTCTTTATAACATTATATTTTATTATTTTATTTTTTGTGCTTGAAAAAACTAATATTTTTGTTACTCTATAAAAGGCGAGTAATTCGTCTTTTCAGTTTGTAAGTTTATTTCTCTTTTTTTATAGTGTTGAAGAACAATAGTTTTAATTTTTCAATTAATGTAAAATAATAATTTTTAAATTTATGGTATCTTTCCATCTAGATCGTTCGTTTTGTACAGTGCTCATCAATGACTTTTAGGGGTGTGTCGACTGCTTTGTAATTATGAATTTGAAAAGACTGATGTAATTTAAATTTATAATTATATTGTTAAATATTGATTACAAGTTAAAAAGTCAAGGCCATCATCAGTAACTTTTTTTATAGTGTACAACGGTGAATAAATCTACTTTTGCAAAAGTTAAATTTCAAAAAGTAATTTCCAAGTTTATATTTACTTCAAATCCAACTATTAAATTTGAAAGGATTAATTACATATATTCCTCTATTTTCAACTATAATTACATATATACCCAACCCAAAATTTAAATTACATATACCCCCTACAAAACTTCATAAATTACATATATACTCATTCTATTAAAAATACATCGGAAATTAACTATTGTACCCAAATTCTTTTACTAAACTATATTCACGACAAGTCATACAACACATTCCTTGCATCCTATAGCTTATATCCCATACGATCTTTCCAACTTAGTAAGTTATGAACACCAAGAACATGTAACAAGCAAAATGTTTCCATGCATCCTACAGTTTGATTTCACCGAAACGAGTGTTCAAACACTCTTACATAATCATTACTAAGCTCTCATATCATTAAAGTCATCATAAGATTTAATGATATGAGGTGCTTAATAATAGAATGGGTATATTTGATATTTTTAGTTTTTGGGAATGGAAAATATGTAAAATAAAATTTTGACTTGGGTATATATGTAATTTATGAAGTTTGAGAAGGGGAAATATGTAAATAAAATTTTGACTTGGGTATATATATGTAATTTATGAAATTTGGAGGGGGATATATGTAATTGCCGCAATTTGAAAACCAACTTTACAAATAATTGTTATATTCCAGCCTATAAAAGGGGATAAGTTCTCAATATTCATCTTCAGTATTCTCACTTTACATCTCTCCATTCAATATGCATTATGATATTACTTTTAAATTTGTTTCCACAAATTTTTCGAAAGATTCTTTCAATCAAAGGAAAAAAGATTACCAACTGTTTGTTAGTAAACATCTTCGAATTGACGTTTTCCAATGATTCTTCCAATCAAAGTAAAACATCAATTTATTATAACATATATACATGCAGTTCCTATTTTCAATTTGTTAAGAAGAAAAGGGGAATTGATGTTTTTCGATGATTCGTACAATCAAAGGAAAACATCAATCCATTATTATTTTATTATATATATGCTGCATCAGTTCCTTATCGTCAATCATCTTGACTTTTAGATTTATTATCCTGGATCTTGTATTTTAAATTGCGAAATATCTTGATGAATATTTGCAAGAATCTTCTTGATCTTCGGATAAGTGTGAGAGTCATATTTCCTTTTGGTGGTGACTAACAAAGAGATGTTCCCTTTAGTCGTTTAGTTCTTTTAGAACTGGATGACATTTCAATATATTCTGATAATGCTGGCAAGAAGTAACATTCTCTATGATTTTGTTGTTGGAAATATTTTTTTTATGTTTTCCTTGGATCTTTATGTAGTTTGTAAAGTCACATATTGTAATTTTATTGTCATTAAAGTAGTGTTTTAAATACATTTATATTTCTTTTATTATAAGTCTTGATTTTTTATTTATTTTTCTTAAATTAAATATTTACTCAAATTATTGAATTATAATAATATGGTTGAATCGTATAACATCTGTTTGATAGGGACTTTGTTAAAGAGAAGATAAAAGAATTCATCAATTGTTAATCACAGATTAATTATTGAAATGTGTTTGATATTATTATTGCTCTAAATACAAATTGTGTATAATAAAACAGTCTGCTGTTAAAATGAACAGATGATTTATCTTTAATAAACAAACATTATAAATTTGAATGCGTTATAGTTGTTAGTAGCAACTGTTTAAACTAAACACTTGAATTTACATCTGTTGTAATAAACAGTCTTTTAAATAGACTGTTTTAAAAATTCTAACAATAGATCAACTGTTTTGGAGGGTTTGGTCTGCCGACGCGTCAGTGGTTAGCGTACAGCGGATACTTGTTGGCCGGTTCTTCCCGTGTGTTTCCACACGGGACGTTGCTAAAGCGTTGCTAAACAGGTATTTTAATAAACGTGCTTAATTTATATAATGAACAGAACTGCGAGAGGAACAGACGCTCAATTAAAGTAGAATACCAATTAGAATATATCAATAGTCAATTGTTAAACTGAACAAATAATTGGTATTTAGCAAAAAAAATCATTAAAATTATATTTGATGTCATTGTTAGTAAGATTTGTTTTATGCAACAACTGTTTTGAAAGAAACCGTTAATTAACAACTGTTTGAATCAGACGTTCAATTACAAATAATTGAATTACAAACGATCTATTGCCTCAGTATTATTATGTCACACCCTCAAAATCCACTTGCGGAGTTTTACCGCGAGGCGCATGACAAACCAGGATCCAAACCAACGATCACAATAAACAAGTCTAAATGAACATATGCAATTTCAAAAACATAGTTTAAAAATCCCCAAATATAGCGGAAGCTTATTCAAAACATAATCCAAAATAAACCAAGTGTTCAACGTTTGAAAACCATGCAACCCTAACTAGACGCCGTGCAGACGCGTGCGCCCTAGTCCCGTAGTGCTACCTTAGCGACCTGAGAAAACATGTAAAAGTTTACGTCAGCACAAAAATGCTGGTGAGTTTACAGGTTTTGTAATCGACGTACCAAGTTCAACCTGTCCATACTATAACAAATCGAAAACCCAAGTACGCTAGCTAGGCGTATGTTTTGTTACTACTACGATTGGAAAACCATTACTAACTTGCAAACCAGATGCCGTGCCCGAATAGTAAACCTGTTGTTCCTATTTGAGACAATATGCACTCGCCCGGCCCTCCAAGCCGACGAGCGGGGTTGGTCACTCCCAATAGCGCTATTCACATTTCCCCGTTGTGCTAACCCGCACATTCATGGTTCCCCCCGGGACTTCCAAAGATCGTATAGTAAACCATAGAAACCCATAGTATGACAGTAGTTACCAAACATAAGTTTTAACACATGTTTTCTCCCCCGAAAAGTGAAACCAGTTAAAAGAGGGGCCGTAAACTCACCTTAGATTGCGTTACTTCGTAATACGAATAAACTCAGCAAGCTATGCTAGTCCCGTAAAGAGACGACCTAACATATGACAGTTACAAGTACTTAGACTAATAACCCGCAGGTTAGTTAGTCCCTAGATGTCCAGACCATAACCAAGTTCGCTTGAAAACACCGTGACTGTTAAATTAACCCAAAGTACAAGACTCGACATCCCATTGGTGACCCGAGACTCCCCGTGTTGTACTTGCACTCACAAACATACAATCATGCAACACACACTTAACGTACGTTAAAGTCCAACAAGTTATAGCACGTAGTTCAAGTATCACCTAAATAAGTCCGAACACATGTTACCAAGTTACTAGATATGTTACGGGGTTCCTAGCATGTTCCTAGGTGTCAAATCGGGTCTCGGCATATCAAAATATACTTACAGCAGCAGTACAGGCGATTAGGAAAAGTCAACTAGCGATTATGAAAGTCAACAGGCATTTAGGAATGCTAATTGCCTATACTATAGGCAATTAGGTCATAAGACATGCACTTACTAGCAATTAGGTCATAAGACATGCATTTCACTAGCAATTAGGTCATAAGACATGCATTTACTAGCAATTAGGTCATAAGACATGCATTTCACTAGCAATTAGGTCATAAGACATGCATTTACTAGCAATTAGGTCATAAGACATGCATTTCACTAGCAATTAGGTCATAAGACATGCAACGAAGGCAATTAGCCCCCAATTGCCTATACTATAGACGATTAGGGTGTCATATCAGGCGATTAGCCTCCTAATCGCCTATAGCATAGGCAATTAGGGTTGCTACTCGCCTGCAACATTGCTGTTCCGGTTTTTCGCGCGTTTAACACTCCAAATCAATCCCAGAACGTGTGTAAACATCAAATATCATCCAAACAACTATATCAAACATATTTCCATCAAAATCCTTCGTTTAACCTCGATCTATCAGCCCTGCATGCAACCATGTAATCCAAACACAATACACATAGCATGAAACATTACATTAACATGCATAACCATAACCCTAATGAACAATTACTCAGATTCCATCATCATGCCATCATTATTAATCTGAAACTAACCTAATAACATGTTAATCATCCATCTTGAATCACAAAAACCCTAGCTTTTAATTGAAAACCCACATACATCATGCATGCTATTTAAAATCCAATTAACAATACTTATTAACGATTTTCAGAAAGCTTATTCGTTTTAAAACAGGTCTGGACCGTTAGGGATTTAATAAAATCGTTAGTAAAGATTGCATGGATGAAAATCACACCTTAGATTGTGATAGATTGATGAAATAAGCTTGAAACCTTGTGTTTTGATCCAAAATCACGTTCCAGAGGTTGTGTGTGTGTTGGGGCGGGTTATGGGACGACTAGGGTTGATATTATGAAGTTTAGGAGGTCAAGCATTGTATTTATAGTCGTTTTTAGTCGTCCAGTACGTAACACGTGATTGTGCAGCAGCTATACGCGATTAGGGCTGCTAATCGCATGACATTACATGCAATTAGGCCTAATCGCCTGTTATTACATGCGAGTAGCACCCCAATCGCATGTAATGATCCCCAAATGCATACCCTATAGGCGATTAGCCTCCCCTAATCGCCTATAGGGGTTGGTTCTGTGTATTTTGCGCGTTAAACTCCGTTTTAACATATGTTAACACATATTCACATACCGACAAGTCACATAATGATTGTAAACACATAATACTTGCAAATAAACACATTCACACTCGTTTACCAATTCCCGGGACTCGAGACTTGTATGTTCCCTATGTTCTGACGATTCTACGAATTGTCACCACTTGTACACTTGGTTAAGGACTGACATCTAATGAACCTCTAGATTAACATCCGATGATCCTCTATATTAAACTGATAGTTCCCGTTCCATAACACGACTTAACTAACCCAGTTAAGTACAATATACGCGTGACTCGCTAAGGTAGACTTTCATCTAGACAACGTTGTTAACCAGAATTTGTCGGGTGTCACATATTAACTAATGCTTTGGTCTGTTGATGTGTCAATATAAACAAACGTTTCGAAACAGAGGTTTGGTCTGCTGACGCGTCATTGGTTAATGTGCAGCCAATCTATTGGTTGACCTTAAAGTAGGTTTTGATCTTCCCGTATGTTTTCACACTGGATCTCACCTAGTATATATATATATATATATATATATATATATATATATATATATGGTATAGGTTCTTGTACAAAGGCCAAATGTGTGAGAAATGTGAGAAGACTTCTGGTTGCGACACGTGGCACATGGTCTTTGGGCATTTTAGTAATTTTGACATACTATTAAATAAAGATTAAAATTATAATCATGGTAACTACCATTTATTATCTCTCCCTCTCTCCCATATTTATTTAAGTTATCTATTTCCTGCCGTTCATTCTCTCTCTCTCCTAGAATGTGTTAAGGATCAGAGAACACGATTTTGTATAACCCGAATCTGTGTTATATTCAACACGCTTTTGTAAATTCTTTTCTGGTGTGTTTTGTATTCAAGGTTCAAAGCCATACTTGCAATTCTTTGTGGTGTGTTTTATATTTAACACATCAAACATAGAAACAACATGTTACACAAAACACGTTGAACCTTGGTGTTTTATATTCAAAACATCAAACAACGAACAACAAACATATGTTTTTATATTCAACACATCAAACACAGAAACAATATATACACAAGAACACTATGAACCTTAGTGTTTTATATTCAAAACATCAAACAGCGGATAACAAGCTTATGTGTTTTATATTCAACACATCGAATACAGAAACATATGTATTTTATATTCAACACATCAGTCTAGTGTTTTAAATTCAAAACAAAGTGGTTTAAAATACCATGACGTGATGTTGTGCAACGGGTGTTTCGGCGTGCTTCTTCAGCAACAACCATCTTCGTTTTATCAAGCTTCAATTAGTAGTTTATACAAAACCCAAAACACATCTAGTTTGATTTTCCAGTAAAAAAAGCAAAAAAAAAAAAGAAAGAAAGAAAGAAACACTTATACAATGATCTCACCGTGTTTTGAAGACGTGGATCGATGGTCAGAGTATTTACAAAAACATATGAGTTTTTACACCCAAATAATAGATATGAGTTTTACAAAAAAAAAAAAAGATATTTTTTTGTCTTTGGTGGTACTGTAAATGAAATATATTAACTTAATATTTGCTTTTGTGTTCCATGGAAACAAAAATATGCAGTCCCCCTGGTCATGATTATGCTTTGAGGAAGGTGATATAATGAAGGAGGAGAGAGAAGAAAGAGGTGAGAGATGAGCTTTGTATATAAATGGTTTTAATGAGGTCATTTAATTATAGTGTGTATTTTACTATTCTACCCTTAAATAGTCTAATCAATTAATAAAATTATACACTAATTACAAAAATGCCATCAATTAATCCACACCCTTGATTAAAGTCATCTAATGGTCCAAAACACTTCTTACACTTCTCACAAAAAACACTATTTGTACACGATCTTGACCCATATATATATATATATATATCTGCAACTTAGTCCAAGGTTATAATAATAATAATAATAATAATAAAAAAAATAATAATAATAATCAAATCGTCAGATGAAGAAGAAGAGTTTTCTCCTTAATGGTTGTTTGAGATTTATCAAGTTTACAAATGGCAATCGATATCTTCATCCTTGTTCTTCTGCTTCTTCATTCTTCTCTCTCCCTTAACCCCCCCCCCCCCCCCCCGCTACAATATCAACACTGCTTTATTCCTTCTTTATGTAAAACAACATCACTGATGACGGTTGTAGCTGTGGCTGTTGGTGGTATTGGGCAGTGGTTTTGATTGTGGTGGTTGTGTTAAGGTGGTGGTGGTTGGGTCTTAGAGATAGAGTGACTGGATTTGAGTGAAGAAAGTAAGTGGCGATGGTCGTTGCACATAAGGATGAAGGGATATGTGATGATGATTTGTGGTGGTGGCCGGTTTTTAGAGAAGACAGAGAAAGAGGAGATTGGTAGTGGTGTTTCTGTTTTTAGAGAAGAGGGGAGGAGTCGTGGTGGTGGTGGTGGTTGTGTGTGCTTGAGAGAACTTGAACAAAGGTTGTAGTTGTCTTGTTCCAGATTAAACTATATCCAACCCAGTTCTTGTAAAACCCGACCCGAGTTTTGCATCCAAAGCAGCCATTACCACCACCATCACCCTTGGTAGAAAACCCCCAATTTACAAAACCCTAATCTGAGTTTGGAACTGATACAGTAATCGTGTAGTAGGTAGAAAGCTCCCAATTTACAAAACCCTACTCTAATTCTCTGTCTGTCTCTCTTTTTCTCTCTCTTCTGTTACAGTAATCATGTGGTGGTGGTGGTATAGTAGTGATTAGTGGTTTGGTGGTAGTGGGGTTGATTGGGAAAAGGGGAAGAACTGATGGCTTTTTTTATTAAAATAATCATAAGGTTTCAAATGTCCAATTGTCCTTCATTAAAGTTGTAAAATAACAAAACTACCCCTTACTTTGACGAGATTTTTTTTAACTGAGTTAGTGAAAAGGACGAATTTGGCAAAAAAAAAAAATCAAAACCTCATTGTACTGAAGTGGCAAACTGGACCAAACCTCGGGGACGAATTTGACATTTAACTCTACTTCAATTTAAAGACATTGATAAGTTTTTATAAGATTATTGGGTAAACTGCTAAAATCGTCCCTGTGATTTGGTGAAAGTTGCCACTTACGATTTAGACAAACAATTAAAATCAGTGTACGATTATGACAAAAAATCTCAAGTTTGTACGTAAGTGGCTATTTTCAACAAACCACAGGTACGATTTTAGCAGTTTACCCAAGAATATAAGATGAACATATTGTATAAGAAGTAAAATTAAAAAAGAAAAAGAAAAAGAAAATAAAAGCTTTATATTGTATTTAGTTGAAGCTTAGGGGGACGGGGCGCTACCAGATTTGATCACGGGTACTCCACTACCAGCACGGTAACACCTCCGTCACCCATGCTGATAGGGGTCCTGTGAACCAAATTCTGGTTCTAGTTACCGTGCTGGTAACTGCGATTTCTCTCTCTCATTGTCTCCGTCTCTGTCTCTCTCTCTCTCTCTCATATTTTCTCTTCATCTTCAATAATAATATATATCAACTATATATTATCAAACCTTTCTCTTCAATCTTATTAGATGGTTGGATTAGAAAAAAAAAGGAAAGAAAAAAAAAAGAAAAGGGAAGATAAAAGAATTTAATGAAAGAAAAGAACAGGAGTGTAGAAGAAGAAGACAACAATTAAAAATTAATATTAATTATTTAATGTACTTTTAGTTTTTTTTCACCTTCCTACGTTGTATATTTTATTAGTTTCAAGTTTTTATTAATTATTTTATTTTTATTTAATAACAATTATTATTATTATTATTATTATTATTATTATTATTATTATTATTGGGTAAAGAATCAGTGGAGTGCTGTCTTTAAAAAACGGTTTCAGTAAAGAGAATCAATGAAGTGATGTGACAGTACAAGATTGATAGAAATCATTGAAGTTGAAAATGTTTAGAGGTAGTGCCCCTCCCCCCTTAGAAAGAGTGGGGCATAACAAGTAAACACAATAAAAATGATACATTTAGGAGCCCCATATTTACATGGTATCTATTTCATAACTAAATTGAAAACCTTATTTGACAATCTATATATCTATACCTATAATAAACCAAAGCCATTTTAATGACATGTCATTTAAAGAAGGTATTATCTTCATTGAGTGTGCCATGTGTCATCCTATGTGGCAAGACCTTTATTTTAGGAAAATAATAATTTAAAATTTAAAAACAAAATTAGATTTTTATCTCTAATGTTTTCTCCCATAACTTTTAAACGTTAATATCTTTTATATACGAGATTTTTTAAAGAAAAAAATTACACCAAATTAACGAGCGTTTTATTATCTTTCCAACAGGTACCATAGTGCTATATAAAAAACGGAGAAAAAAACGACTATTTTTTTGTAATCGGACAGGTATTGTGTCAGGTTTGGAATTACTCTTTTTTTTATATTAAAATATGATAACTTATGGCAGAGATTTGTTTAATAATAATAATAATATTCATTAATCATATATTGGCAGATGCCATTTTCATAGTTTAGATCTTCTAATTTTATTCACTTTACTTAGATTTCTCAACCCGGGACGCTCCCGAGGTATAAACTATAATAATATATATAAAAGAAAATGTATATGCTGACGTGGCATGCAATGGAGGCCTCAACCTCCCATTGAGAGTGCCACGTGGCTTAATAAGGTGCAATTTTTTTTGTTTTTTTTAATTTTTTGTTTTTTTATTAAATTAAATCACACAAAACCTAAACCCTAACACATATAATATATATAAAAGAAAATGTATATGCTGACGTGGCATGCAATGGAGGCCTCAACCTCCCATTGAGAGTGCCACGTGGCTTAATAAGGTGCAATTTTTTTTGTTTTTTTTAATTTTTTGTTTTTTTATTAAATTAAATCACACAAAACCTAAACCCTAACACATATTCTCTTGCCTCCATTCTTTGTCATCTACGATCTCTCCTCCATTCTTTACCTCCCTCCATTTTCGTTTCCTGTCTCGATTGACTACATAGAACAGCCATCAACCCCATGTTCAACCATATCCTCCAAATCATGCAACTCATCAGGAAATAATCCGGTTACGACAATCGCCATTAAGATACCCAACTAAATCGTTCACTTAATCAACAAACAACAGAGCATCGAATTAGCCTCCGGTGTCTTCGAAATAATCCGGTTAGAGAGTAAGTATAATATCCTAAGAAAATCTAATATTGTCGTTTGGGTATATTTCAAAATTTTATCTTGCTTAGTCTTTGATTCTTTCTTTGTTACTAAGTTGTGTTTGGCTGAATATGATTTTAGATGTATGTGGTAATTTGTTTTTTTTTAAGATATATGTGATATTTTATTTATGGGGTTGGATATGTTAGTGTTCATTGTTTGATAGTGTTATTATACATGCTTCTATAGAAATATTATTTGAATCTCAATGTCGAATGTGTTGTACAGATGGCATCGCAGGCGGCAAGTCCCGCTGTTGTTCTTCCGAGTGCTCAAGTTGTTGGCAATGCATTTGCGGACCAATACTACCATATTCTTCATACAGTGGCGGTTACAGTAGTTATGGGATCTGGATTCTGTTTATAATTCCGATTAGGACCTGATTATTGTGGTAAGTCCCATAACTTCTCTCCATTCTGTTTATGGTTAGTGTTAAGTAAAATAATATTAGGATTATGGTGTTATCATTGGATTTATAGATTGTTTTAGGTTAGGTATTGAATATTGATATTAGAATTATGTATTTTTTAAGCCTTTATGACATGTATTAATATTAGAGTTATACATTGTTTTAGGTTATGTATTGAATATTGATATTAGAGTTATACATTTTTTTAGCATTTATGATAGGTGTTAATATTAGAGTTATACATTCTTTTAGGTTAGGTATCAAAATTAGTATTGTGAGACTTGGTACATAGATGTGATAAGTTTTTTAATTGTTACAACTTCCATCTTAAGTGATTGTTTAGTTGATTAGGTTAAGAATTATAGGAGCCATTAGAGATTGATGATGAGTTTTTGAATAGTTGTAGCTTACATAAGTGATTATTTAGATGATTACTGATTAGGTTTTACGTTAGGGAATATATGGACATGCAGCGATTGAGAGATTTTGTGGTTAGTTAACTTGAGCCATTTGCAATAGGTTATCACGTAGTGAAATTTTTTAAGTAAGATTGAATATGTTTAAGTTATTTACTCTTTTCGTGATTTGATTTTTCTTTTTTTATCATTTGTTTTATTAAGTCATATTAAATTTTTTAACCCCGGGACCTTCCCGGGGTAATCAGCTAGTATATATATATCGCAAAGGTATTAATCATATATGTCATGCTCTTATGCAATCTCTCATTTGAGAGATGCCACATAGGATGTGATGTGGCAACTCTAAACCAATTAAAAAAAAAGAAATAAATATGATTTAATCTCATATATTATAATCTTTAACCTAATCTATTAAATACCTAATCTACTAAATCTAAATATTAAACCTTTATTATTTTATCTCTCATGTTTCCTCCCATAACTTTTAAACGTTAATATCTTTTATATACGAGATTTTTTAAAGAAAAAAATTACACCAAATTAACTAGCGTTTTATTATCTTTCTAACGAGTACCATATTGCTATATAAAAATCGGAGAAAAAAATGACTATTTTTTGTAACCCGACAGGTATTGTGTCAGGTTTGGGATTAGTTTAAAAAAAATTGTGGGTTTGGGTCGGGTCTGGGATTAGGTGATACCCAACCCGATTACCCGAAACAACATACCCAAATACCCGAACTACATACCCGATCATATACCCATGAATTTTTTAACACATCACATAATCCTTAGACTAATGCGTTCAATATTTCAATAATTAACTTTTTTTTTCTTATTTCATGTTAGTTCTTTTTAGAATGATCGATTACAAACTTCCGAATTCATTTGTAATGGCACTAGATTTATACCCCCGGCGCAGAGATACGTTTTTTTTTATATTTGAATACGATAACTTATGGCAGGGATTTGTTTAAAATAATAATAATAATAATAATAATAATAATAATAATAATATATTTTATAATGTTATATTAAATATTTCAACCCGGGACGCTCACGGGATAAAAACTAGTTTATTGATATTTTTCAAAACACTCCCAAGTTCTTGTTTTTTCTTGTTTAAAAATCTAAAGTTTTAATTAGTGATCTTTTACTTTAGTACTTTAGTAACCAAATCAAATTATTCAAATACAGATTGTTGCCCTTTAATAACTTTAGTAACCAAATCAAATATTCAAATAAAGATTGTTTCTCTTTAACAGTAAGACAACACCATAAAAGTATATTTTACAAACTCTCATATATTCATTGATTTAATTAATATAATTAATAGGTACAAACAATTAGACAACTACTAATCTACTGTTACGATAACTAAAATATGAAATTAACATATAATTCATTCTGTTACACTTTTTTTCATAAACAATACATATTCTTGTTTTCTTTTAATATAAATTAAAAAAAGGTTTTAAATAGTAAACAATAAAAAATAAAGGCTCGGGATATTTGCACAAGTCCAGTTTTTATTCACACAACCCTCTACGGTCCGTAGAGGCCTCTACGGGTCGTAGAGCCCATTTTTTACTCCTTCTACGAGCCGTAGAGGCCTCTACGGCTCGTAGAAGGAGTCTTATTAATTTTGAGAATGAAGAAGGAAGAGATGGATGTTTTATGATGCCTACGGCCCGTAGAGGCCTCTACGGGTCGTATACAAAAAAAAAACAAAAAACGTTTGGGACGAGGTTCGATCTTAGGCACATTATCACACAAACACACACACAAAGTCTTATTTCGTATATGGGGACCATCTGGGCTACCAGTTCGCTGGTTTCTTGGTTGGAAAGTTTAAATATAACATAATCCAGTCTTAGGCACCCTCTACGGCCCGTAGAGGCCTATACGACCCGTAGAGAGGGTTTTTTTTTTTAATCATTTTAATTATGTAATAATTAATCCCGAGCGTGTAATACATTAACACAAGCATGTAAAACATTAATACAAATTTATAAAATAAATTTTATTTGTTTAATTTTTTTAGTTTTTTAATGTCGTCTCGATAAGCGTGTAAAATATAAACACAAACGTTTATATAACCAAACAATAAAACTAAACGTTAAAACATTTACACAAGCTTTCAAAATAAAAATTGTTTAAAACATTTACAAATCAGAAAATCATAAGTCAAAAGAACTGTCATCAGGCGTCGGCGTCGGCTGCGGCTGCGGCTGCGAGGTCCCGGGCTGCTGCGAGGAGGTATCGGACTCATGCTGGGTCTGCTGCGTGATGGGCCCTAAACTCGGTGGGAGACGAGTCTGCATGCCCAGCTGACGATACATATCCTGCTGGCCAGCAATCAGCCAGCGCATCGCCTCATCCTACCGATCACGCCACTGACGCATCTCTACCTCCTGCTGCTGACGCCAGATGTCCTGCTGCACACGCCAGATGTCCTGCTGCTGACGCCACGCACGCATATCGACAGCCTCCTCGGCAGCCGCACGTACGTCCGCCCTAACATCAGCAGGCAACCTGAGAGAGTGATAAACGCGCGCTGGTATCTGCACGTCCTCAGGCTGCTGCTGAGGCATCTCGACTTCCCTAAGACCGCCCCCCTCCTGCTCATGCACAAACTGCAACCCGACCTCCACAGCATCACCTGCAATGGATAACAATAAATAATTAATAAATAATAATAATATTCCAGGATTTTATAAAAAAATTGGGCAGAGTTTCCCCTGTTTTTAGGCAAACCAGACAACACAAGTTGTCTACAAGTTTCACAAATAATAATAATAATAATAATAATAAGTATAATAATAATAATAATAATAATAATAATAATAATAATAATAATAATAATACCTCTAAGGCCCTGATGTACTAACGGCTCATGCACAAACTCCACGCCACCGGGACCAATCAGATAGTGGAAGGCTTCATGATCCGGCGTCTTCGCCTTCTTCGTCGCACAAAGCATAGCCTTCATCGTAGGTAGACCTATTGGGCTGAAACAAACTCATAAACATTAACATTAATAATAATAATAATAATAATAATAATAATAATAATAATAATAATAATAATAATAATAACAACATTAATAACCGAAATACCTGGGCGGTAGTGACGGAAACCGATTACGGTTAACATAACCGTAATACTTCACGGCATCGCAGCGCTCGGCAATCTTGTTGACGATCCCCCCGCATGGGATGCCTCCCTTCAACGGCTTATGGGGGAAGGAGGCAAAGTACTCGGCCATGACCCGATGCAAGGCAATCGGCGTGCCGGTGAGTATGCAATACATGTACATCAGGTCCGTCTTCGTCACCCGCTCGTTACTATTCCCCCGTGCCGTTAGGGAATAAGTAATGCAACGGTGAATGTAACGAACTACGGGGTGACGAATGTTAGATGCCCTGTCACACCTCTCCCTGCACAGCATAATAATAGTAATAATAATTAGAACAAAGATATTGAAAAATAATAATAATGATGATGATGATAATAATAATACTTCTCTGTCGGGTTGCCGAACTCGGGACCGCCAATGGTGGGCCACCACGCATAGAGGACGTCATCAGCGACAGTAGTCACCCCCCTAGTGTAGACATCCTGAACATTATCATTAACATTAACATTAACATTTCGAATAAGAACAAAAACAAAAATAATAAGAATAAAAATAAAAATAATATTAATACCTCTACAAGGTCGTCGCGAGTGTACCACTGAGTGTGCGTAGCCCACTCATCTAGAGAATAACCATACTCAACGCCGAGTATGGAAAACTCAATATCCTTCGGTGGGCGGCCCGACGATCCGGCGCCCGACGATCCGGCGTCCGACGCTCCGGCGGTGGGCGGCCGAAACCGAAAGTTGGATAGAAACTCTATCACCAACGGCCGATGGGACGGCGCGCAAAAGTCGTCGAAAAACCTGTCCAGTGGGCTCCCTTCCGGCATCCACTCTCGGGCAATCGCCTCAGCACCCCCCTAATGTCCCGAAGCGCGTCCCAAGAAATCCCACGCGCCTTTTCAATCTTCTTCTTCTTCAACCTCTGAAATCTGGGATGCGGGTAATCGAATCGCCGAAAACTGCAAGGCTCATAGCCTGACAAGTCACCCCCTGCCATGGCAGCCCCCACCTGCACCACGGGCTCATCCTCCTGCTGCTGCTCCTCCTCCTCCTCCTCGTTCATGTACTGCTCGTCTACAAAATCTGCCATAACTGCAAAATCAAAGAATTTATAGTTAGTTAGGGCGTTTCTATAATTAAGACGTTTCAAAAGAATCGCCAAAACTATATTAGTTTTGGCGTTTCAAAAGAATCGCCAAAACTATATAGTTTTTGGCGATTCAAAAGAATCGCCAAAACTATATTAGTTTTGACGTTTCAAAAGAATCGCCAAAACTATATTAGTTTTGGCGATTCAAAAGAAACGCCAAAACTAATATAGTTTTGGCGTTTCAAAAGAATCGCCAAAACTATATAGTTTTTGGCGATTCAAAAGAATCGCCAAAACTATATTAGTTTTGACGTTTCAAAAGAATCGCCAAAACTATATTAGTTTTGGAGATTCAAACGAATCGCCAAAACTATATAGTTTTTGGCGATTCTTTTGAATCGCCACCACCACCACCACCACCACAGCCCACCCACCCCACCACCACCACCACCACCACCACAGCCCTCCCCACCCCACCACCACCACCCCACCACCACCACCACAGCCCACCCACCACACCACCACCACCACCATAGCCCACCACCACCACCACAGCCCACCCACCACACCACCACCACCACCATAGCCCACCCCACCACCCACCCCACCACCACAACCTTCCCCACCATCACCACCACCACAGCCTACCCCACCATCACCACCACCACCACAACCCTCCCCACCATCACCACCACCACAGCCCACCCACCCCACCACAGCAATAAAACTACCTAATAATCATCCTAATATTTAAAGAGAAAAAACAAAAACAAAAAGAAAAAAAATTACCTTTTTAGGGTTTAGTGGAGTTTGGTGGAGAAGAAGGTGGTGGTCGTGGATTAGGTTGGTGGTGGTTGCAGTGGAGGAACATGTGGTGGTGGTTGATTAGGTGGTGGTCGAAGGTGGTGGTGGTGGTTGATTAGGGTTAAAGGCGGATGGGGGGCAGAGAAGTAAAGGGGGGTTGGTTTTTGTTGGATTTGGGGGAAATGAACACTGAGCACGTTTAAATCTGTTTTTAAAACTTACCTACGGCCCGTATAGGCCTCTACGGGCCGTAGATAAATATAAAAAAAAACGGGTTGGGACAAGGATCGAGCCTGGGCACATTATCACACACACATATACAAGATCATATATATACACACATATACAAACCATCTGGGCTACCAGTTCGCTGGTATAAATCCCAGAACAATTTAATATAACATATCACTGAAAACCACAATTTTTTTAAAAAAAATCCTAGTCTACGGCCCGTAGGGACCCCTACGGGTCGTAGACTCCAATTTTTTAAAAAAAACTCCTGATTATATTTATAAACTTTACAAAGTTTTTAAAAACCAAAAAAATTTTGTCTACGGGTCGTAGAGGTCTCTACGGCCCGTAGCTAAATCTCTTCTACGGCCCATAGAGCCCTCTACGGCCCAGTAGAAGTTTTGTTTTTTTTTAAATTTTGTTAGTTTTAATTAGGTGGTATAGGTTTTTTTTATAAAAGAACGTTTTCATTTCATATTGTATATGTAAAATAATAATAAAAAATAAAAAAATGTATTTAATAAATCATTATATATTATAAAAACAACTTTACACCGAACTATCAGTAGAATCAGGACAGCCTGTTAGGTCAAACCACTCTGTATCTGTTTGAGATAGCCTACGCCCCTCATCAAGACGATCCCTGTATAGTGCTAACCATGGGTTGTGATTTACATCTACCCAACGCCTCCATGCTCCACTCGGATAAGGCATCGGAGCGTCGTCTGTTAGCTTTAGCATGATGAAGTGGTTGCCGTTCACGAAGGCCATCGAAATGACCCGATGTTCTGGCACGCTTTGAGGATGCTTGTGAATAGGGAAGAATGTGTTCGCTCCAAGAGGACTGAAGAATTGAAGGACCACACCAAATGCCTGAGCAATCACTAATCCAGTCAAAGGCATCTCCATCCACTTTGAATTGGGTGTGTTCCCGACTCCCGTCCAATCTAAGGACGAGTATATGCGGGCGAAACCGTTATCGTCGAATCCGTTCAAAATCTCGTACCAATCCTCATGGTATTGACCCATCATCTCTTCTTTAAGAACGTGGCGGATCAAATCCCAGTCTTCCACCTCCATATCCAAAGCCAAAGCTACAGATCGGAACCCACAGTTACCGTCTGGCTGAACATTTTGAATATGCGTGACAAACCGTCGATAAAGGGGATCAATCTGATGCTTAAATTGTCTAAGCACAAATTTATACCTGTCACCGCCAAACATTGGGAAATCATGATTAGGGGATGTGTACATATGTATATATGTATGTATGTATAAATAGTTATTTATGTATCTGTCCCCTACTAAGAGTGGATACTTTTTGCTACACACTCTCATTTTATCTTTACCCGGGTCTGATGGCCTACGTCTTCTAACAGGCTCGTCTTCCTACAATGGATAATAATAATAATAATAATAATAATAATAATAATAATAATAATAATAATAATAATAATAATAATAATAATACTAACATCTTCTTGCGCATCCTCCTGCTGTTTTTTTTTCTTTAATTTTGTAGTTGGGCGCTCGCGAGTATTCTTTTGTACCTCAGGAGGTTGAGTGTCAGTCATACTTGGATTTACCACCGACTTTATTTTTGACAACATATTTCTTTGAACGCGTGGTGATTGAGACATCAGTGTCTCTTTGACTATCTCCCACTCACTCGCAAGGTCACGTTCCCCCCATACTACTTCCGGTTCGTAATTCAGTCGTGTCCAGAAGACGTCTATTTCGGACAGCTGTATTTTTATTCCTGTATTCAATAAACATAAACATAAACATAAACATAATAGTAGTAGTAGTAATAATAATAATAATAATAATAAAAATAATAATAATAATAATAATAGTAATAATAATAAAGTAATGGTATTACCTTTATTTATATACGAATCTAATTGACATGCACACGGCAACCCAGAACTCGTGAAAAGCTGGTGACCACAACTCATTTTTCGTTCCTTCAACCTCTCTATATTTTTTATCTCAGTTATCAACTTCTCGATCGCTGCATGGGAAACTTTACCGAGTAGGTCCTCAAAAAGAGGTATGTCATGGTGCACTTTTTTCACAGATAAACTCTCTTCAAACGAGTGGTTTATTGCCCTCTCTTGTGACGTTACAACATCGTCTGCAATCATCACAAGTTTGTGGAGTGAGTTGTTAGCCCCCTTAATGTGCATCTTAAACCTTGAATGCTGGCTCTCAACTCTGTTGGTCGTATACTGACCAAAGTTGTAGTTTGTGTCTGTCCATGCAGAAACAAACCTTTCTTTGTAGTCACGGAGCCAGACCCGGTCTATATATTCAAAAACACCTGTAAAAGATAGAACAAAGATATTTGTTAATGTGTGTATGCGTTTTAAACTAAATTAATAAAATATGTACCATCTCGTTCGTCCTGACATAGTCGTTTGTAGAATCGGTCTAACCAGAGACTATAAAATTCCGGAGATGAAGATCTACATAATCTCTTAAAAGATTTCACGAATATTTCCCAATCTGCATTTCCAAAGGCTTGTCTGCAGTGCTTCAATATATTTCGTTGAATGTGATACCTGAATGTATAATAATAATAATAAAAAAAATAATAATAAAAATAATTAATAATAATAATAATAATAATAATAATAATAATAATATGTATACCTGCATAACAACTTCGAAGCTGCTGGAAATACAATGTCGCATGCATTCATCAAGGCTTTCTCACAATCAGTTATTATAGCACGGGGCTCCGTACTATCTTCTAGCAACTCTTTAAGCCTTTGTAGCACCCATAGGTAGTTATCCTTTTTTTTCACGGGAGATGAATGCATGGGCGACACAAAACGACTTGGATGTTGATGTCATATCCACAACTTGAACAAACGGAAGTTTATACTCGTTCGTTTTGTAGGTCGCATCAATCATCAGCACATGCGGGAATGCACGCCATAACCTGTGCGAGGTGGGATGGACAAACAAAATATCCTCGATCGCATTTGTCGAGTCATTCCTCCGGGTGAAGTAAACAATTTTTTTTTCCACCAATGTGGCTTCGAGTACCTGCATAGCAATAATAATAATTAAAAAATAATAATAAAGAAGTAATAATAATAATAATAATAATAATAATAATAATACCTGCATTTGAGTCCTGCCGCCGTATAACAAATGCTTAACCTTGGTTATTGTGTTATGTATGTCTCTTAAGATGTAGGGACTATCCGGGTTTTGTTTTCTAACGGCCGAATGTATGTCTACTGACGTAACATTTTGAAAATAAAGTGTATCCACCAATTTTAACTCGCCCGGACCCAACCTCCTAGCATACGCGTGACCCTCGATGTGTTGGAAAGGTTTGTGATTATGTGTTTGGTTCTGGACCTCCAAAATATAACCATCGTGGCCGGAGTGGTATCTCCCTATTAGTTGAAACGGGCAATTACATTTTTTTACTGCCCGTCTTTCGAACCGTGGCTACACTATGATGTACGCCACTACGGTCACATCGTATCCATGCCGTCGTTATCCTCCTATTCGGCCCCCTGCCTTCCGAAACAGTACGTGAGTATACGGTAATGTAACCATTTTTTTTTTTGCTCTTTGATAAACCCACTCTGTGAGGTCTTTAAGAGACCTGAATACCTGCAAAATTTATATACGACTTCAAATAACAACTAATATATACGAGTTCAAATCTCACAAACCCTACGAGTTCAAATCTCACAAACCCTACGAGTTCAAATAACAACTAATATATACGAGTTTAAATCTCACAAACCCTACGAGTTCAAATAACAACTAATATATACGAGTTCAAATCTCACAAACCCTAAAACAAATTTAGGTACGGGACTAAATATACGAGTCTAAATATGTACACGGGTCTAAATATCTCACAAACCCTAAATATACGAGTCTAAATATACACGGGTCTAAATTATAAACAAGTGCAAATTCATAAACACACCTGATTCGTTTCGTACGAAACATCCGGGACATGTTCCTCGCCACCGTTATCACCTCCCTCGTACTATGGATGACTTGGCGGAGGCAAGTAAAATGACCCCGGTTCTTCTACGTACTCCTGGTTCAAATCGGGCAGCATGTTCAAATCGGGTAGTGCATTCCCGTCACCATAGCGAACAACGGAGCTAACCTCCTCCTCACCACGTTCCACCACGGCTCCGAAAAGGCTTTCCGAGACGTGAGATAGGCTAAACGAATGCTCCCATTCATCCCAAACATTACCGTAGTGACCCGAAGACATCGTGGTAGCTTGGAATCGATCGGATTTTTGTGCACCGCGTTTTTAAATTTTCTTTCGTTAACTGAAGAAAGAAGACAAGGAAGAAGAATATATCTGGACCCTCTACGGCCCGTAGAGGCCTATACGGGCCGTATAGGGTTTAATGCTCCCAACAACTAGGTTTTCTACGGCCCGTAGAGCCCTCTACGGGCCGTAGAGGGTTAGCTTTTTCAGACTGACACACTGAATGTCAGACACTTCATTCAATGACCTCGTACCTCGTACTGCCTACGGGCCGTAGAGACCTCTACGGCTCGTGTAGGGTTTAAATGCACTCCACCAAACCACCTCTACGAGCCGTAGAGGGCTTTACGAGCCATAGAGGGTTGAGCATTTATTACACTGACCCCCTATACGACCCGTAGAGGCCTCTACGGGCCATAGAGGGCTGTAAATAACATGCCTCAAAATAAAGTGTTTCCAACAAGATTTTGTCCATATCAGAAGACCATGACATCACTTCCACCTCTTTTTCTGCATAAAATCTCATCCTCTTTCTCACTTCACTCACACCCATACCCCAAACATGGCTTCTTCTCTCTCACTCCTCTTTCTCTCTCTCCTCACTCTCTCTCTCTACACCACCACTGCCGCCACCACCACCACCATAGACGTCGCCGCCGCCGTACAGACCACCATCGACTCTCTCAACCCAACTTCACTGATCCAACAACAAGCCGACAAAGCACTACCAAAAAACACATCATCCTTAACCTTCACCCTCCACCCTAGATCCTCGGTTCACGTTAGCCACCACCAGGATTACGAATCATTAACCCTCGCCCGACTTACCCGTGACTCAGCCCGAGTCAACTCAATCATAACCAAACTCAATCTCGCAATATTGGGTGTCAACAAGTCCAAAATGAGACCGGAAAAGAATACGATGTTTAAACCCGAGGATTTATCGACTCCGGTTACTTCGGGTATATCGCAGGGGAGCGGGGAGTATTTCGCGAGAGTTGGGTTGGGTACACCGCCACAATTGTATTATATGGTGATCGATACCGGTAGCGATGTTAATTGGCTTCAGTGTCAACCGTGTAACGATTGCTACCAACAAACCGATCCCATTTTTAAACCTTCGGCGTCTAGCTCGTACACTGAGTTGCCCTGCAGCGCGCAACAGTGTGCGGCTCTAGATATCACTGCTTGCCGAAGCAATCAGTGTCTATATCAGGTATATTGTGTACTATTATTGATCAATTATTTATTTGTAATAGTACAAACAAAATAAAAGATGACTAGTAAGAGTACTTTAATTATAATAAAACGCAATAAACTTTAGCTAAAATATTAATACACTTTAGCTAATATATTTTTTAATATAAATTTTTATATAACACAATTATGGTTTTTAAAATAATATAATAAATAATACCGCCCAGCTATTTGAAGGGGCGGATCCAGGGGGTTTTAGGGGTTAATTTGGAAAAAAATGAAAAATTTAGTGGAAAATTTTGAAAAATTAATAAAAATCAGTGAAAAGTAGTGAAAATCTACGAAAGTAACCCCCTGAAAATCCGTCCTGGATTCGCCACTAGCTATTTGTAATAATTAATTTAATATAAATTTTTATATAACACAATTATGGTTTTTAAATAATATAATAAATAATATCGCCCAGCTATTTGTAATAATTAATATACAATAAACTCTAACTAATAAATTTTCTTGTGTTATGCCTAGGTGTCGTACGGTGATGGGTCATTTACTGTCGGCAAACTGGTGACGGAGACGGTGACGTTTGGCAGATCTGGTTCCGTACCAAAGGTCGCGTTGGGGTGCGGTACCGACAACGAAGGGTTATTTGTTGGAGCCGCGGGGCTTCTCGCTCTGGGAGGGGGTTCTTTATCGTTACCCTCCCAGATCAAAGCGACATCGTTTTCGTATTGCCTAGTTAACCGTGATTCGAAAACGGCGTCCACTTTGGAGTTCAACTCCGCGACTCCTCCAAACTCGGTTACCGCGCCGTTGCTACGGAACCCGCGGATCAAGACATATTTATACGTCGGTTTGACCGGGATATCCGTCGGCGGCCGACCGTTGTCCATCCCACCCTCAATTTTTGCCGTGGACGATAACGGGCGGGGTGGCGCGATTGTTGACTCGGGCACCGCGGTGACTAGGTTGCAGACTCAAGCCTACAACTCGCTCCGCGATGCGTTCACAAAGCAAGCGAGAAGCTTAAAACCGACAACCGGGTTCTCGCTTTTCGACACGTGCTTCGACTTGTCGTCGTTGAGGCGCGTGGCGGTGCCGACGGTGGCGTTTAACTTCGCGGGAGGTAAAACGCTGCCGTTGAAGCCGGAGAATTATCTGATTCCGGTGGATTCACGTGGAAAGTTTTGTTTGGCGTTTGCACCTACGGATTCGCCATTGTCGATCATCGGTAACGTCCAGCAGCAGGGGACACGCGTCGGTTACGATATGAGAAAATTGGTCGTTAGTTTTACTCCTCATAGTTGTTAAACTTATAAAAGTTTGAAAGGAAAAGTTTGAAAGTATGTTATTATGTGTAACTTTATGTTGTTGCACTAATATATAGATAAAATGTTGCTCTTTAAAACATTAGTTTTTAAAGATATTGTGAAAACTGTAATTTGTTTTCTGTATTTTTTAATTAATCCAAAATAATCAAGAGAATGTGATATGACATAACATATAAATGAGATGTGAAATATAACTAACTAATCTTAGATAAACGTACATCACAAAAGTTTAATAATCGCATGTATCCCATGACACAGGAAAAGAAGCGGGTAGGTAATCAAATTATTTATATATAATATACGATATAAATAAAGATATAAAAGAAAGTAAAAAAAAAAAGTAACGGTTTTTTCGCATATGTATACTTAATACTCCTAGTTCTCTTGTTAAAAGTCCACTCAATTGTGCGCCTAGGCCCAACGCAGGCTTCTCACTTCGCTTCAAAATCCCTACTTTCAGTCCTTCAAGTGCATTTTTCAGGCTATGTTTCGACGAAATTCCGGCCAACAATCGTATGAACATGTCTGAAACAATTATATCAGCCTTAAATAAGTCTATAATCAACTTAAAACAACCTAAACTAACATGAAAGAATCCAAAAACTAGTTTAAAACTCTTAGAAATGTATTTTTATACCGTGGCAGTTGCTTAAAAAAGCTTTTATTTTTTAGACACCTTGCACTGAAGCTCAAGACTCACCCTTAGCGCCTTGAGAAGGCCTTTGACAATTATGCTTAATAGTCACTAAAACTTTAGAGAATTTTTACGTTTGTATAATATAAAAGGTGAACAAATTTTATGAATCTACTTTACTTTCGTGAAGATTGAAGAGGTCCCAAATTTTACGTATCTACTTTACTCTTCCGTGTACTCTATTTACCTGAAATTTGACACTTATTAGTATCTTTTTACGTACGTGCTTTTGTATGTATCTATTTTTACATATATTAACTTGGTATTTACCTCTTCCGTGTATACATATTTTTTCTGTAATAAACCATAAAATATATTAAAAATATATATTTTTTTCATAGGTTATCTCGAACATAAATCTAGTACAAAATGTCAAAAATGAAGAAATAATGAGGGTGACAAGGTGGGTGGGTCGTAAACAGATACGAAGCGGAAAAATTTATGAAACCCGTGAGTGGTGGGCCTACAAAGTGCAGAATAGAATAGGTGTGTGGTGCGAATTTATTGTCGTTTTTATTGTTGAAGGTGGGGAACTCGAGTTTAATTATTGGACAACATAATAACTCACTTTAATAATATTACTATAAGACGTTTGAAAGGAAGTTTATCTCGAATCAGAATGTTTGATAAAAGAGGATGCTTATGTGTTGCTTTTAAACGGATCGAAACTCCCACAACTTTAGTGGGAGAAGTGGTCCATGTTTGATGTTTTGATTACGTTGTAACGTGCATGTGCGTTTGTTTCTTGGTTTGTGTCTATGTCCCGGGGGTCTGTATTCGTATTGTCTAGCTTCTTGCTAGCCTTTTATATATATTTTAAGTTGATGTTGTCCTAATAAAAAGTTAATATTACTACAAGATTGCTTAGTCAAAATCGAAGAAGCCATATTGTGGTCATCAGAGTTCTCTTTGGAAGAAGTCAATAACTCGGATGGTATCACACTATCACCATCACCTATGTTCTTCTCCCTGCATCAGCTTGGGTTGATGTGATGGTTACAGTCAAGTGGAAAGGCTCTAAGTATGAAATCTGGGTTGGAGAAGACTGGTTGTCTTTGGTCCCTGAATTTGAACTTTCGGAGACAGTAATGGAAGTTGATGACTTATAACATGATCGGTACTTTCCATGTGTGCGATGTAGTTATGTACGAAAATGCCAACATCTAGTTGGCCGTGGAGAAATAAAATTTGGTTTTGTTGGTCGTTGATTTTTTTTTTTTTTTATATGATTTTGCGGTCTAATGCTTGATGTATTTGGTAATACTCATTATTGCTTGATTGTCGGTGAAACGTTTGCTAAAGACTAATATATTGGACCAGAGAAAATAAAAAAATTAAGATAAGAGATAGATCAACAATTAAACAAAATGATATACTTCGTGGTTTGATTGGACATTAAAATATTCGTCTTACTACATATAGTATAATGGTTGTAATAAGGTAAAAGGACGACGTGCCAATTATCGTGACACTGGACGCTGTGGCCAACGCCAACTACTCGATCACCGCCAGCTTTTTGGCTCTCTCAAATGCGCGGAAACTGGACCTCCACCCACCGAAGGCACAATACTGGAATAATCGGTAAAACCCCACCTCCCATCCGAATCGAACCGACGACACCCATATTCGTTTGTCACCTGGATGCTACAAAAAAATAATGAGGAGAGTGGGAATCGAATCTGGGTCACAATAAACACCAAGTGTTTCCCTAATCACTCCACCACTACTTCATTGACATATATCTCCGTTTACATAAACTTCACTCTATGATAGGAGGATCGTCATTTACGAACAGTGTCTCAATAATGATAAGAGGTTACCAATGTTCAAAAGCGTGCTTGGTTATGGCTTTCCAATGAGGAATATATCCTTATTCTTAGACTATGAGGTGTGGAGTGTTGTTTATATGAACCGAAATCACACAGTGAATCAAAAGAAATAACTTGGATTAAACTGAGAGTCGTTGAATAACTATCAGAACGAACTATTTGATCGGTATTATCAAACGTTCTAACGGATTAAACTTAATTTTTATCAAGAAGAGGATTGTTGTTTTGAGAGTATTTTGATACCGAAAAAATATTTCTGCAAGAAGAATAGGCCTCCTCCGGTTTCTTTTCTTTGTTGTGAAAATATTGTGTAATCTCATAAAAATTCGGATCAGTTACTTCTTAATAAATAACTGTCAGTTCATCCCTTTTCAAAACAATTTTTTTTTTTGAACGGCCAACAAAACTTTATTCCACTAGCTAGCAAGAAACTAGCACAAAATTATCCGAATACACCATGTGCGTCATTACAAAACAGCCCGAATAAGTAAATTAAACATACATTCCGAAACAGATCATAACACTACCCCATTTTTGACGTATCGAACCTACGCCACGCCTCCAAGTCATATCCGACATCCTTGCCCTGTTCTTTATCCAAAGGAAAGACATAGTCTTGATTTCCTCAAGCGTGTCCCGTACCGAAGCTTGCTTTTGACAAAATACGGCTTCATTACGAGCCCTCCATATGCTCCACATAGCTGTCAGGATCACCGCGTAAAGAGCTTTTCTGCACCTACTCCCTGACATTGTAATGGTACTGATCTTGAACAGATCTAAGACGTGAAACAGTAGAAAACTCGGGGCGTTACACCATATAGCCAACTACTGCCAGACATCTGCAGAAAACTGGCATGCCGTGAACACATGTTCGACCGATTCTGGATAGTCTCCGCATAGTATACATAACAGACTTGGGGGTGTATATTTCTTCGAGCCAAGGCGGTCATCGTCGGTAACCTGTCAAGGTTAGCCCGCCACGCCACTATGCATACCTTTTTTGGCACCCAGTTACACCAATCAAACCTCGGCCGACTCTGCAAATCCGATGCTTCTATAAGTTTTTGTTTCACGCTGCTTGCTGAAAAAATGCCGAAACCGTTTGCGTTCCAACGCCACTTGACTTGATCCGGAGTAAGCAGAATATCCCAAAGGAGAAGCATCAAGTCTTCCAGTTCTGCAGCCTCAAGAATAGACAGCGTGTTCCTTCTCCATTCCCATTTAAACCGTGCCCCATTTGCCTCAGGAAAAATCCGGTCAGCCACGACACACATTCTTTTCTTTTCCAGCACGAACAACGAAGGAAATCTTGCTGCTAGTAAACCATGGCCGATCCAGTAGTCCAGCCAAAACCTGATCTGCAGCCCTGACCCGAGGACCCCTTTAATCAGTTGACCCGCATCAATGTTCAGACTATGGAGTATATCAGGTACAGCAGCAATTTGTTTCCAAACACCCCCAACGGACAGCTTTGCTGGGATATAATTCCAAGCTCGAGAGTTCCCATGAATTGCCCAGATAACTTTTCGCCATAGGCCACTTTGATCAATCTTGAAACGCCACCACCACTTAGCGAGTAGGCTTAGATTAGCGTCGCGAAGTGAACCCAAGCCTACCCCCCCGTACTCAACCGGAGCGATGACGTGCTCCCAAGCTACCCACCTCATTTTGTTCACATCCTCATTGCCACCCCAAAAGAAATTCCTCCGAATTCTGTCCAAACACTTTAATACTTGCGCCGGCGCTCGGAACAGGGAGAAGTAAAATAATGGCAGTGAGTTAATAACCGACTTCAGCAGAGTAATCCTACCTCCAAAAGAGAGGTATTTGGCCTTCCACATCGATAACCTATCCTTGAACTTGTCAATAATCGGCTTCCAATGTTTCACCAGATTCATGTTCGCCGCAACGGGTACACCGAGATGGATAAATGGGAACTGTCCAGCTTTACACCCAAGTTTACCTGCCATAGAGTCAATTTCATCCTCCGAAACACCCACCCCATAAACACTACTCTTTTTAAGGCTAATTCTCAGCCCTGAAACAAGATAAAAACACCGAAGTAGGCGTTTGAGGTTCTTAGCGTTAGAGTCGGTCCATTCACCGCAGAAGACAACGTCATCGGCATAGATGAAATGAGTCAATAACGGGCCACCTGCTTTGATAGAAATGCCATGGAATATCCTATGAAGAGAAGCCCGATTCATAATACATGTGAGCGATTCCATAGCCAATATAAAGAGATATGGGGAGATTGGGTCGCCTTGTCTAAGACCGCGTTGACAATCAAATTCGAAAGTGGGTGACCCGTTTACTAATACTGAAGTACGCGCATTTCTAACAATTGACATGACCCAGCTCCTCCATTTAGTCGAAAAGTTCATCTGGCACAAAATATCTTCAAGGAAGTCCCAACATAGCGTGTCATACGCTTTTTGAATGTCAATTTTAAAGAAAAACCTCTTCTTTTACACCGCTTCAGATAGGATATAGTTTCATTAAGTATTAGCGGCCCGTCAAGGATGTTTCGATCCCCCAAAAACGCGGACTGTTCTTCCAATACTAGCAGTTGCATAACGGTCTCCAGTCTGGCAACAAGCACCTATGAAACTACCTTGTTGATGCAGCCCACCAAACTGATGGGCCGATAGTCGAGAAGAGTCGTTTGCTCCTTTCCTTTCGGGATAAGAGCAATAAAAGCGGAGAAGCAACCAACAGTGAAGCTGCCACTAACAAAGAATTCCTGGAATAAGCGTAAGAAATCATGCTTAAGAACCTCCCAAAACCGTTTTATAAACTTGAAATTCAGCCCATCAGGGCCCGGCGCTTTGTCGCTTTCACAATCCCAGACTACACTCTTAATTTCTTCCAAAGAAAAAGGAATTTCTAGCCTTGACGCATCTGCTGCAGTTAACTTTTTAATACCCGGACACACAAAACCCGGTCTAATCAGCCTCTTCTCAGCATACTTTTCCAGGAAAAACATGCCCACTTTGTCTTTGATCACCGTAGGGTCAGAGATCCACTCATCCCCGTACATTAATCCGTGCAGCCGATTATTAGCGGTATTGATGCGGATAATATTATGAAAATACTTGGAGTTTTCGTCGCCTTCAATTGCCCATTTGACTCTTGACTTTTGCTTCGCATCAAGTGCCTTAATCCTTTCTTCCTCTAATAACTCCTTTTTGGCCGAAAGTCGGGTTTCCATTTCAGCCATTGTAAGAGCTCTCGTGTCCCCAGTCCTTTCGATTGACTCAATTATCTTCTTGCTATCAATGCATTTCCCGTCTCTTCTATTTCTGTCGGCTGTCATCCACAATCTGATTCTACCCTTGAGCCACTTAAGTTTGGTAGCAAGTGCCATATCCGCGGGGCCTGTAAATACAAAGTTACCACTAACCCGATTTACATATTCCACAAAACCTGGTAATTCTAACCAGGAATTGAAGAATCTGAACGGGGTGTGCCCGAAATCTGATTTTCTAACTACGAATAAAATAGGACAGTGGTCTGATAAGAATCTGGTCAGCGCAGTTACTTTTGCCTCCGGCCAAATGTAAAGAAACTGTCTGCACACAAAAACTCGGTCCAGTTTGCTTAACTTGTCCCCCGCCCCCGACATGTAAGTGAACCTGTGTCCACCCATATTATATTCCATAAAATCCGCATCCCTGATGAACTCATTAAAGTAGGCGGCATTTGTCGGAATGAATTCAGAATTCAATCTTTCATCTGCAGACCGAACTTCATTAAAGTCTCCCATTAATAGCCACAAACCAGGCAACGACCGTCTATGAGCCAACAGTTCAGCCCAGAAACGTCGTCTTTCCAGAGCGTCATTAGGAGCGTGAATATTTGCTATATTAATTAGTAAGTCGTGGTGGATTAAGATGCCCGAGATTATCATACAATGTCGTGTACGAATACCGTTTGTCTTCCTAAAACACGTTGGGTCCCACCAACAGATCAAACCACCCGCATTCCCATCAGAATTAACAACATCATAATGAAAAAGAGTGTTACCCCAGAATTGTGACAATAACCAAGATGGAGGATCCGATATCTTCGACTCCTGTATAGCTACAAAATCCGCCCCGTGTGAAGATTTCATACCCCTGACCCAACCCGCTTTGCCCTTACCCCGTGCTCCACGAACGTTGATGGAGAGGCAATTCATTGTACACCGTTGAAGCCGAGTTCATTGATAACTTCGTCAGCAACTTGTCCTTCAAAAGAATCCAAATTAAAACCAACCATACCACCCACTTCAACAGTCGCATCAACCTCATGATTCACCTCCATAGCCAGCACCTGATCATCAATCGGTACAGGGTCCACATCAGGAATTGACCCTGACTGTTGGGTAGCTGGAAAAGATGGACACTGAGGACCCGAGGGATTGTTCTCCGGTAATACGGTTGTAGCCCCATGTTCTAATCCCGTCGATATAGGCTGATTCAGATCTGGGCATTCTGGTTGAGAGGAAAGGGGACCACCGTTTTTACCCAAGAAGCCAGCATAACTTTCATCAGCAGAAGAAGGGCTTCGTAGGGCCCTAACCCTCTTCCTACTCTTTGTAACATTGGACTGGACTAAATTGGGAGGTTCAGGCCCATCACACCTAGGCCCAACTTGTGTAGAGAAAGTCTGATCCGAGTCACTTTGGTTTTCACGTGCACTGTGGTCCACCAAATTAAAATTCTCCTCCGCCACGTCATTTACACTATGGTCCACCAAATTCAAATCTTCCTCCGCCACGTTATTTGGAGCCATAAATGCAGTATATTGGTTCCCATGCAAACCCATAATAGGGTCAGGAACCCTTTCGGCTTCCCCATCATCTTGGGACTGTTCCGCTTCCTTTTCCGGCTGTTCATCATCATCGTGATCTGAATCCCCATCAATACTGGCCTCCCCCATGACCGACTCATCCCTGATTTCACCGTCTTCCAAGTCATCGTCGGCCGTAGGTGTAACCGAGGCCTCGAATTCCGGAATCCACGTAATGTTCTCTTCGACCACCCACCCCTTATGGCCCTTGTTCCTCCAATTGACGACTATCTCCTCATCAATCGTAGATCGCTGGTCGGTAAGGACATGAGAATAACCAGTTGCATTATCTATACCCAACCAAGAGAATTCCGATGGCGAAACCACCAATTTGATATATCTTATTTAAATGAATTCATGAATTAATTCATGGCCAAAGTCCAAATTAATTATTTTTTATCGGACCAATACAATGTATCAATTAATGTAACAACTTAATATCTAATTTGGCCCAATTAATTCATTATTAAAATCAATTATATTAACAACACATTATAACAAATGTATTTAGCCTGAACCTAATTACACACACCAACTCGTTAAAACAACCAAGTCCGTCATTCCTGCATCACCTAACTTGATTAATTAATAACAAGAACGCCTATTCAATGAGTTAATCCAATACTACCATGAAAGTTGATAATCACTAAAATTACCAACATGGAGACGTCCCACCACTCCCGTCCCACCTTTTTGGTCATGTCTCAGTCTCAAACACCATTCCTTTTATTTGTCTTTGTCCCTCCCGTCTCCAAAGGAACATGAGAGACGAACCAATAGCTGATGAGGGAGAGAGATCCCACCAATCACAAATTTAATATTATTACTTTTATTTACTTTTATTGCATTTAATATTATTAATAATAAATGGGGTCTCTTATGTCTCCACACCACACCCATGTCCTAAACCAAGGAACATGACTCTATCATATGTGGCATCCTATGTGACAAGGAGACATCCCATTTTGGGTATCTCCACACCCACTAGCCTTAGGGGCTGTTTGGTAGCCTCTTAATCAACCTCTTAACCATTTAGGTCTGAATCATTCAGCATTCACACTGTTTGTTTCAGCATCTGAATGAAATGATTAAGTGCTGAACCATTAAGCTAATAACGGATGCTGAATGATTCAGCTCTTAACCATTCAAAGCCTCTTAACCATTCAGACAATCTTAATGATTCGGCACTTAATCAACCAAACAGACCCGTAGCTTTTGTTCATAAGAGATTGCATGTATATTTTACACATACGAGTGAAGAAACACGTACCTAGAAGCATGGTCTTCTGGGTGAATCCGGACCTTTGTCGCTTTAATGACCTTTTAAGCAAGACCTGTTAACTGCAAAAAACAAGACATCGTTACGACTCGTCACATGATAGGGTTCGCCCTTTAGAATAGTATCCGTTTGATGATACTTTTTCCGAATTATAAGAGATCATCATTGAAAGGGAATTATCTTTTGCATCCAAAGCAAAGATCTCGTTATTATGTGATAAGGATGTTTCCTTATTGATAAGTTCCTTAAGTGATAATGTATACATCAGTTAATCTAGACCGGGTTTGTTTGGTTTTAGATGTTGAATAGTTTAACCAGACACCTCTTCAACGAGGAATTATTGAACTTTTTATCAACGGTTAAGTTTGAACTTTTGCATTCTATAGATATTTTTAAACTAACAAGGATCTTTGTCACGAGAGTATGTAAATATTATTTTGTGCTATAATACATTTGTAGTCGTGATAAAAAGTTTTCCTAAACCTCCAATTGTATAAGCAACCTTGAGATAATTACATAATCTTCCAACAATGTAATTTTTCGGACATCTGAAAAATAAGAATACTTATGAAATCATCACCACTACAAAGAATGGTATGCAATACAGGTGACTTTTAAAAAGTCGTCTCTATTGCTTAGGTTAGATTATGGACTGCTAGATCATGTTATGATCTAACGGCTTGGATGATTGGAATTAAACTGACAATAGCGACGACTTCCATGATCCGAACTAGGACACTGAGTCGGTTATGATTCGGACGACGACACATGTTGCCTCTATTGCCTTGTAGTGCACCTTGACTCCCAAAAATATAAATAATAAATATGTGACGCCGGATAAGTACATGTAAGATATAACTCCTTGAAATGTAAAAGGTGATTATTTAAACATGTATGGGTGAGCGGGGTGGTACATGATGGCTGTGATGCTCGCAAACACCGCCCCACCAGCTGAATCACGCCCGCGACCGAATTAAAATGTGATATGCATCACACTTGCTAGCTAAATTGTAGCCGTTAGCCAACGGTCAAAAGATTAAAAAAAACAAAAATTAATTACCCCCACTATAAATACACATATTTACCCCCACTTTTTTTACACACATTCAAAAATTTCTTCTCTATCTTCACAAAAAAAAAAAATCATACAATTCTTCTCAACTTAAAAAAAATCACAAAAAATCACACACAATGGTTACGTCAACAGACGAAGAGGAAATTGCGCCCGTGATCGCATACAACACTGTACACCCCAACGATGGCGCATTAACAAGCAGTGGTTGTGGTCGCAACCGTGGCCGGAGCGCCCCATGTGTGACACCCGGCATGTTTGGGTCAACATTTTATAAACACATAAGTCTACCTTAGCGAAAAACGTTTATTAAACATACTTGACGGGGTCAGTAGAGTCAGAACACAGTCCGTATTGTCTAGGGTTCAATGATCTGCAGACCGAACTTCATTAAAGTCTCCCATTAATAGCCACAAACCAGGCAACGACCGTCTATGAGCCAACAGTTCAGCCCAGAAACGTCGTCTTTCCAGAGCGTCATTAGGAGCGTGAATATTTGCTATATTAATTAGTAAGTCGTGGTGGATTAAGATGCCCGAGATTATCATACAATGTCATGTACGAATACCGTTTGTCTTCCTAAAACACGTTGGGTCCTACCAACAGATCAAACCACCTGCATTCCCATCAGAATTAACAACATCATAATGAAAAAGAGTGTTACCCCAGAATTGTGACAATAACCAAGATGGAGGATCCGATATCTTCGACTCCTGTATAGCTACAAAATCCGCCCCGTGTGAAGATTTCATACCCCTGACCCAACCCGCTTTGCCCTTACCCCGTGCTCCGCGAACGTTGATGGAGAGGTAATTCATTGTACACCGTTGAAGCCGAGTTCATTGATAACTTCGTCAACAACTTGTCCTTCAAAAGAATCCAAATTAAAACCAACCATACCACCCACTTCAACAGTCGCATCAACCTCATGATTCACCTCCATGGCCAGCACCTGATCATCAATCGGTACAGGGTCCACATCAGGAATTGACCCTGACTGTTGGGTAGCTGGAAAAGATGGACACTGAGGACCCGAGGGACTGTTCTCCGGTAATACGGTTGTAGCCCCATGTTCTAATCCCGTCGATATAGGCTGATTCAGATCTGGGCATTCTGGTTGAGAGGAAAGGGGACCACCGTTTTTACCCAAGAAGCCAGCATAACTTTCATCAGCAGAAGAAGGGCTTCGTAGGGCCCTAGCCCTCTTCCTACTCTTTGTAACATTGGACTGGACTAAATTGGGAGGTTCAGGCCCATCACACCTATGCCCAACTGGTGTAGAGAAAGTCTGATCCGGGTCACTTTGGTTTTCACGTGCACTGTGGTCCACCAAATTAAAATTCTCCTCCGCCACGTCATTTGCACTATGGTCCACCAAATTCAAATCTTCCTCCGCCACGTTATTTGGAGCCATAAATGCAGTATGTTGGTTCCCATGCAAACCCATAATAGGGTCAGGAACCCTTTCGGCTTCCCCATCATCTTGGGACTGTTCCGCTTCCTTTTTCGGCTGTTCATCATCATCGTGATCTGAATCCCCATCAATACTGGCCTCCCCCATGACCGTCTCATCCCTGATTTCACCGTCTTCCAAGTCATCGTCGGCCGTAGGTGTAACCGAGGCCTCGAATTCCGGAATCCACGTAAAGTTCTCTTCGACCACCCACACCTTATGGCCCTTGTTCCTCCAATTGACGACTATCTCCTCATCAATCCTAGATCGCTGGTCGGTAAGGACATGAGAATAACCAGTTGCATTATCTATACCCAACCAAGAGAATTCCGATGGCGAAACCACCAATTTGATATATCTTATTTAAATGAATTCATGAATTAATTCATGGCCAAAGTCCAAATTAATTATTTTTGATCGGACCAATACAATGTATCAATTAATGTAACAACTTAATATCTAATTTGGCCCAATTAATTCATTATTAAAATCAATTATATTAACAACACATTATAACAAATGTATTTAGCCTGAACCTAATTACACACACCAACTCGTTAAAACAACCAAGTCCGTCATTCCTGCATCACCTAACTTGATTAATTAATAACAAGAACGCCTATTCAATGAGTTAATCCAATACTACCATGAAAGTTGATAATCACTAAAATTACCAACATGGAGACGTCCCACAACTCCCGTCCCACCTTTTTGGTCATGTCTCACTCTCAAACACCGTTCCTTTTATTTGTCTCTGTCCCTCCCGTCTCCAAAGGAACATGAGAGACGAACCAATAGCTGATGAGGGAGAGAGATCGTACCAATCACAAATTTAATATTATTACTTTTATTTACTTTTATTGCATTTAATATTATTAATAATAAATGGGGTCTCTTATGTCTCCACACCACACCCATGTCCTAAACCAAGGAACATGACTCTATCATATGTGGCATCCTATGTGACAAGGAGACATCCCATTTTGGGTATCTCCACACCCACTAGCCTTAGGGGCTGTTTGGTAGCCTCTTAATCAACGTCTTAACCATTTAGGTCTGAATCATTCAGCATTCAGACTGTTTGTTTCAGCATCTGAATGAAATGATTAAGTGCTGAACCATTAAGCTAATAACGGATGCTGAATGATTCAGCTCTTAACCATTCAAAGCCTCTTAACCATTCAGACAATCTTAATGATTCGACACTTAATCAACCAAACAGACCCCTAGCTTTTGTTCATAAGAGATTGCATGTATATTTTACACATACGAGTGAAGAAACACGTACCTAGAAGCATGGTCTTCTGGGTGAATCCGGACCTTTGTCTCTTTAATGACCTTTTAAGCAAGACCTGTTAACTGCAAAAAACAAGACATCGTTACGACTCGTCACATGATAGGGTTCGCCCTTTAGAATAGTATCCGTTTGATGATACTTTTTCCGAATTATAGGAGATCATCATTGAAAGGGAATTATCTTTTGCATCCAAAGCAAAGATCTCGTTATTATGTGATAAGGATGTTTCCTTATTGATAAGTTCCTTAAGTGAAAATGTATACATCAGTTAATCTAGACCGGGATTATTTGGTTTTAGATGTTGACCAGTTTAACCAGACACCTCTTCAACGAGGAATTATTGAACTTTTTATCAACGGTTAAGTTTGAACTTTTGCATTCTATAGATATTTTTAAACTAACAAGGATCTTTGTCATGAGAGCATGTAAATATTATTTTGTGCTATAATACATTTGTAGTCGTGATAAAAAGTTTTCCTAAACCTCCAATTGTATAAGCAACCTTGAGATAATTACATAATCTTCCAACAATGTAATTTTTCGGACATCTGAAAAATAAGAATACTTATGAAATCATCACCACTACAAAGAATTGTATGCAATACAGGTGACTTTTAAAAAGTCGTCTCTATTGCTTAGGTTAGATTATGGACTGCTAGATCATGTTATGATCTAACGGCTTGGATGATTGGAATTAAACTGACAATACCGACGACTTCCATGATCCGGACTAGGACACTGAGTCGGTTATGATTCGGACAACGACACATGTTGCCTCTATTGCCTTGTAGTGCACCTCGACTCCCAAAAATATAAATAATAAATATGTGACGCCGGATAAGTACATGTAAGATATAACTCCTTGAAATGTAAAAGGTGATTATTTCAACATGTATGGGTGAGCGGGTTGGTACATGATGGCTGTGGTGCTCTCAAACACCGCCCCACCAGCTGAATCACGCCCGCGACCGAATTAAAATGTGATATGCATCACACTTGCTAGCTAAATTGTAGCCGTTAGCCAACGGTCAAAAGATTAAAAAAAACAAAAATTAATTACCCCCACTATAAATACACATATTTACCCCCACTTTTTTACACACATTCAAACATTTCTTCTCTATCTTCACAAAAAAAAATCATACAATTCTTCTCAACTTAAAAAAAATCACAAAAAATCACACACAATGGTTACGTGGACAGACGAAGAGGAAATTGCGCCCGTGATCGCATACAACACTGTACACCCCAACGATGGCGCATTAACAAGCAGTGGTTGTGGTCGTAACCGTGGCCGGAGCGCCCCATGTGTGACACCCGGCATGTTTGGGTCAACATTTTATAAACACATAAGTCTACCTTAGCAAAAAACGTTTATTAAACATACTTGACGGGGTTAGTAGAGTCAGAACACAGTCCGTATTGTCCAGGGTTCAATGATCTGTAGGATCATTGGGAGTCGTTTTGGGAATACACTAGTACCGGGTTCCGTTGTTGGTGACATTACGTAAACTGATTCAGTGTATATGTAGATTATGGGTCGTGTGGTGGATTATATACATAGATGTGTTTAAATGATGTGTAGATAATCATCTGTGTTAAATATGTTAAACATAGACTAAGGTTGCATGCTCGTATGTTAGGATGCGTTAAAATGCGTTAAACACGACAAACTGGAAAACTAGACAAACATGGATTCTGGTTCGACCACTTCGAGTGGTCGAAGGAGGAATTATGTTTTGGTTCGACCATTTGTAAATGGGCGAACCTGGGATGTGGAATTGAAAGAATTCTCTTCGACCAGGACAGGGCTCATTCGACCCTGTGAAAGGGTCGAAGGAGGCTACCTTCGACCACTGATAGGGGGCGAAGGAGGATTGGTATAAATACCAAACTTTGTCATTTTTCACCATTTCACAAACCCTAAACGCCTCTAAACACTCTCTAGCAACTTTAAACATCGGGGAAGGAGTTTTTGCCCTTGTTTTCTATAATCTAACCTACAAACATCTTCTGAAAAAAGATCTAAGGTGTGTTCTTCATTCTAAATCATTTTTAAAGCATTTCAATTCGTTTTTATTAAACCCCAAGAGTCCAGATCTGATACAAACATGTTTTCATAGATAAAAACCTTCCTAATGTCTTTCTAAACAAAACCTATTCATAAACAATGAGTTTTCATACAAATTAACATGTGTTAATGGTGTTTTATGTGATGTTGTAGATGCAATTGTGCGACTAGTGCTTCGGATTGAACAACAAACTTGTTTTGTGATTTGTCGTTGGTGCGAAGGAGGCTTTTAGAAGGTGCGAAGGAAGATCAGAAGGTGCGAAGGAAGAAACTTTTGGTCGAATGTGTATAGTGTTTATTGTGTAGCTTGGTTCGACCAGACAGATTGGGCGAACCTGCACATTCGCATGAATCAAATGGGCGAATGTGTAGTCTATAAATAGACAAGCTTGATTTTTGAATGTAACTTTTTGTCATTATTATTCCCTCCACTTTCTGATATTCTCTCTAGTGTTTTGTTTAGCTCTTTTCACGTTCTCACCCTGTTTGTATTGATCTTTCAACGTGTAATCGAGTTGTTAATTAATGAAAAGCTTTTGAAAATGATGATTTACTTGTTTTGTTCTGTTTAACTATTATTTTGTGATTGTTTTAGGGATTCCGCACCTAAAACTAACTTGTTTGATCATTCTTTGTTGTTATACGATCCATTCACGCACATACAAAGTGGTATCAGAGCCATTCTGGATCAAACAACCACAAATTAATAGTTTCTCAGTTGATTTGGACCCAATTTTGATCAAAAAGTTTCTGTTTTCATTGAACAAACTAATGTGATAAGATTTTGATTGATTACAACTTGATTTCGAGGTTAAATTGGATAATTCTCTTCATTAAAGTTGTTCCAAATCAATTCCGATTCAAAACCTGATTTAGATCATCAAAATCCATCAACATTTGATAAACATGATCAAAATTAACGGATTTTCAAAGAATAACCGTTTTTGAATTCTCAGGGGTCGAACGTAGAGAGAGTGGTCGAAAGTGGAACTTTATTTGGTCGAAAGAGGATTTTTGTGGTCGAAGGAGGTGTTTTAGTGGTCGAACGTAGACTTTCATTGATTATTTTGTTCATTCGCCCAGTGGTGTCACCTTCGATTGATCGAACGGTCGAAGGAGAAGGAAATCGGTCGAACGAGAGAAGAAAGCGGTCGAAAGAGATTTTGTGATTTCAGTCCACATTCGTATAAATCAAAACGGTCGAAGGAGAAGATTATTTCTCATTCGCACGTTCGATCATACGAAAGAGTATCCTGTTTTAAAACATTTCTAATCTTTTCGTGTTTAAACGTTTACAGGTTAAGATGTGGAACTTCCCAACAACGCCAAGACCTACTCAAGCACCACAACAGCAGACAACACAAGATCCATGGTCGGTTGCAGCCCAAAAGACTAGTCCACCATCCCAGCCAATCAATTATATGGCTATGACTAGTTCGGCTCCTCAACAAGTTGTGCAACCAATACAACAACCAATTGACAACTATTGGGGAGTAGCAGCAGCTGCAGTTCATTCGCAGACGACCAATGCCATATCCACACTTATTCATGATCTATCCCCAGGAAGCGGCAATCGTCCACCAAAGCTCATGGACATGAAGGAGTACAACACTTGGAAGACAAAGTTCAAGATTCATGTTGAAGGACAAGGACTTGAGGGAGCCGAGGCATGGTAGATGATAGTAAAGGGGTATGTTGCTCCTATTCTGGAGAATACTAGAGAACCGATACCGTTGGAGAATTTGGCTGATGATGAGAAAAAGAGGTTTGCGATAGAGAAGAAGGCATTTTCTCAGCTTTCTCAGGCGATCAACACTGATTTGCTGCATCAGTTTGGATCGTGTACAACATCCAAACAATTATGGGATATGCTGAGAAATCGACATGATGGTAATGAAAAGACAAGGAAGCTGAGGATGGAAGAGCTTCGGAAAGAATTTGAGAATTTTAGCTACATGGGCAATGAGACTCTAAAAGAGTTGGTTCCACGGTATTGCCATTTGCTCACAGAACTGTCGAGCTATGAGATCAGCATACCAATGTCAGAATTGGTGGATAAATTTGCTGATGCTTTACCACCCTACTGGAACCAACACATTGAAGTGTTGAAGGAAAAGGATGCATACCAGTATTGGACTATCAACGAGTTCATTCAAAAGCTGGAAAACAAAGAAATGGAGGAGAAGAGGAAAGCCAAGAGAGCGCAGATTCCACAGAATCCAGATCTGTATGTGAGTGGTACATCTAACTCTCTTTCTGCTTCAAGCACTACTTCAAATGTTGCTCCTCACATTGCATGTGTATCCAATGTTGTTGAACCCACAAAAGCACCAATCAACTACCTTGCCCAAACTTCATCTTATACACCATCATACACACCACAATCTTATCCAACACCAAACTTTATCCCACCTTTTTCACCATTACAACAAGCTGCATGCTACACAGCAAATCAACCTCAACAACAACAACAATATACTCCTCACATGAATCAGATGCAGATTACTCAAGCACAATCAAATCAAAGTCCGATTGTGTTAGAGACCTCGAATCTTAACAATGTGACTGTTGAAATTGCTCAACAGCATGTTGCTTTAGTATCTGCTATGGTTGCATCATATAACGGTTTGGTTGCGAGTCAGATTGGAAACAACAATCTCACCAATGAGGACTACGCTCAAATCGATAAAGAGGAGATGGAGCTTATGGACATTCAGTGGGCTTTTGCAAGCATAATGAGGAGAGCCACTGACTTTATTCAGAAGACTGGAAGAACTGACCTTTCAACTTCTCCCAACACCACATACGGATTCAACAAAGCAAAAGTTACATGCTACAATTGTGGTGAGAAGGGTCACTTTAAGAGAGAGTGCACATAGCCTGCACAGCAAGGTAATCGAAACCCGTTCAATTCAACCTACCAAAACAGATAAAACCAAAACCAAAATCAAGTTTCATACAACAGTCCCAACATCTCAAGCTTTCAACCCCAAAACAATTACCAGAACCGTCAACAAAATACCAACACTAGACAATCCACAACTCAAAACCAACCTCAACAAAATCCAAACCGAACCATTGTTCCTATCTCTACACCTAACACTCAAAACCAAAACCAAACTGACAATCAAAACCAAGCACTTGTGATTCAAAAGGATGAAGGTTTTGATTGGACGGGTATGCAATTGGGGGTGGAGGAGATTACTGTTGGAAACGTGGCTTGTGTGGCACAGCAGATGAGTTTGGATGAGAATGAGGAGATTGAAGAGGAGGTTGTGATTGAGAAAGTGTCGGAGTTGAAAATAGAGGAAGTGAATGAGGATGTGATTGCTGAGAGTGAAGACAAGAAATCTGGTATGATTCTTGATTCTGTCACGGATGTTGGAGATCACTACGATTCAGCTTATTCGGATATGGAGAGTGATTCTGATTCAGAAGCTAGTGTGAATTCACTAGATGATGACATTGATCAACTGCTAGCTGAAGCTGATTTCCTTATGACCCGCAAGTCATGTATGGTGGATGATGCGTGCACCAAGATTGACTACTCCAAATTCTTCGCAGGAAAGGAAGCTCACTTCGCTTTGATGGCAATGACAGAACCTCCTAAACCGGTAAGTTCTGAATCTCAATCTAAAGTGTGTGTTAAATGTGCTAAATGTGCTGATTTTGAAAAACTGACAGAAGAAAACAAGCTTCTCAAGGTCCAACTTGAGAGTGCCAAAATAAACTGTCAGATTTATCAAAAAGATTTAAAAGATTTCAACAAAGTTCTTGATGGTTATAAAAAAGATGTGTCTGAACTTAAAAAGACTTTGTCAATTAAACAACTTGCCATTAATAACTATATTAATGAAATGGAAAACACCAAGTTAGAAATGGCAACCATCAAGTGCTTCGCTGAAAAAGTGAACAAGAAATTAGAAAGTTACAAGCACATAGCATATGTAGTTGACCATATCATTGAAGAACCCTCCCAGTCGAATAGTGCAAACTATAAGGCGGTCCCATCTCCGGTGTTGTTTGAAAACCATAATTTACATGCAATACCACCGGAGACGTTAGTCAATTCTGACTCCACATCAGAAAACGAGCCCAACACTTCTAGTGTTGGGGATCCGTATTCTGATGTGAGACCTGTATTGGGAAACAATGAGGGTGTGGTCGCTGCTGATGATTCAAATGAAGAAGATGAACAATCTGAGACGGTTGAAAATGAAAGTGATATCCCTGATGAAAATCATATAATCACTACTGAGCCAGTCTCACCGTCTCGGATCATTCATCCCATGGCAAATGCTCATCGTAAGAATGTTGTTAAGAAAACTGAAAAGTCTGTTGGTAAGAGTTTTGAAAAGAAAGAGGTAAAGAAAATTGAGAAAAATGTGGTTAAACTGGTAGAAAAGAAAACTGTAACTAAATCTGAGAAAAATGTGGTTAAACCGGTTGAAAAGAAAAATGAGATTAAATCTGAGAAACCTAATGAAGTGAGCAACGAATCGTGTGACAAACCTGTGAAAATCTTCTATCGGATGCAAGGCTCCGATAAGATTTTATCTGATGATGAATATCCGATTAAATTTGTCAATTATTCCAAAATCGAAAAGATCTGGCAGGAAAGTACGATTTGGTTTCCAAAATTTGATCGAACCAATGACATTCCTCCAGAAATTTTAGAGAAAATTTATTCGGATAAAGATGCCAAGGTCAATGTCACACAATTTGTTTTGCCAGTTGATAAAGCAACAGTTTCATTGAACCGACTTACTCGAAGGAACCAGCTCCTGAGAGTTTAAGGAAACAATGCATGGTTGATCGATATCCCATTGATAGATTTTCCAAGTCGCCGATCAAAGAAAACTATGAGGAATACCGTGCGTGTTATAAGTGTGGGGAAAGGGGACATTTACTTGCCGCCTGCCCGTACGTACGACACAAAAGGCACGAGGTGGAGATGAGACAACATCATGATTATCCGGTTGACAACTACGGTTATCCACAAAGACGGTATTTCACTCAGCAAGCACCTTATTATAATCAAAATAATTTTTACAACAAGAGGGAAAACCGTTCGATGACTTATGATAAGCGCAACCGGATAATCACTGAGAAACCTGTTAAGAAACCTGTGATGAACTCAACTGCTGATAACAAAAAGGTTGCTTCTAAACCTAATGTAAAACAAGCAGTTGGACCTGTCTCTGTTAAATCAGAGAAGGTAACCAAAAAGGTTGCATTTAAAGATGAAGTAAAGAAACCGGCTGAGACCTCAAAATCTCAGATCCGGATCTTGAAAAGATCTGAGCAATCCTGGTCATCTAAGGAATCTGAAGGAGCCTCAACTTCACAGAATGTGAAAATTGAGAAAAAGAAAGTTGAGAGTGAGAAGAAAGGGGTTGAGATGACCCAAGATGTTTGTGAATCGAAAGAATCTTTGAAACAACCCGTTCAAAGACCCAAGACCAAACAGGCTTGGGTCCCCCGAAAGATCTAACTGCTTTACTTTATATGTGCAGGGAGCTCCAGCTGGCCCTGTTAGCAGGCTATGGATTGTTGACAGTGGAGCTTCTGGTCACATGACAGGGGACCTCACGCTACTCTTTGATATCAAGAACATAAACGGAGGTTATGTAGCGTTTGCTGGAAATAAAGGAGGCTACATTACGATGGAGGGTAATGTAAGCAATGGGGTCGTGACATTTGAGCGGATATCGTACGTGAAACAGATAGATTACAATCTGCTCAGTGTTAGTCAAATCTGTGATAAACAATTTTCTGTGTATTTTGACGACAAATCTTGCTATATCTTGAAACCTGGGTTTGAACTTCCGAAAGAGTGGGTGATGCTAAAGGCACCGAGAGTAAACAATTTGTATATTCTCGATATGTCCAAAGCAATGACCACCCATGGCCAAGTCACGTGTTTCCTCTCTAAGGCTACAGAAAAAGAATCTATAATGTGGCACAGGAGAATGGGACACATCCATTTGAGAAAGATGAACCAGTTAGTGAAGAATGAACTTGTCACAGGAGTTAATGTGAAACATTTCCATTTGAATGACAAGTGTGTTAGTTGCAAAAAGGGAAAGCAGCACAAACAGACCCATAGACCAAAGAAAGTCAATTCCGTTGAACTACCGCTTGAGCGTTTGCACATGGACTTATTCGGTCTAGTCAGACGTAAAAGTCATGCCGGGGAGTTGTATCAGTCTTGTGGTGACTGACGATTATTCTAGATTTTCATGGGTCATGTGCTTGCATCAGAAAAGCGACACTTTTGATAACCTGAAGGTTCTGTTTACACGTCTGGAGAATATCTATGGTCTGAAGATCAAACGAATCCGGAGTGATAATGGGACGGAGTTCAAAAACGCTCAGATGGAGGATCTTTGTGCAAACAAGGGAATTCATCATGAATATAGCGCTCCGTATACACCCCAGCAGAACGGTGTCGCAGAGAGAAAGAACAGGACTCTAATCGAGACGGCAAGAACTATGCTTGCGGATTCAAATCTTCCGGTCATGTTCTGGAACGAAGCTATTTACGCAGCATGTTACACTTTAAACCGTGTTTTGACAGTGAAGAAGTTTGGCAAGACTTCTTATGAGCTGTTGAACTGACGCAAGCCGAATCTGGAGTATCTAGAACCATTTGGTGCCCCGTGTACAATGCTGAATCCTTCGGAGAAGTTCGCACCAAAGGCTGAAGAAGGTTATTTTGTTGGATATGCAACCCCACTAAAACGGGTATTCAACAAAAGAAATAGAAAAGTCGAGGAGTGGGCTAATGTCGAAGTACAAAGATATACACAAAATGTACAGGGTGGAGGACCAGATTGGATGTTTGATTACAAAGACTTCTTTGAATCATTCAATCTAGATAGCATGGTTGAAGAAGTTGTACTTCGATTATATTACGAGGTCGAAAACGCCGTGACTTCACCGTTAGTGCGTCCAATCACGGTAAATCCTCAAGCAGCTTCTAATGATACCACCGCTCCTGTGATGGAAGAAGAGGTGTTCCAAGAAGCTTCTACAACGCTTAATTCATCCGATTCTGAAGATGAAGACGATGATGCAACAAGTAAAGCTATTCTGGACAATGCTACAGTGACAATACCAGTGAACCCAACTACTACTGATGCTTCAACATCGAATGTGGGTAATGATCTGGTTTCTACAGAGAATTTGACAACACAAACGGGAGTTCAAGTACCTGATTATCCGGAATCTCGGATACATCGGATACACCCGCTTGAACAGGTTATTGGTGATCCTGGTAGCAGCGTGATGACAAGAGGGCAGTTGAGAAATGCTCAATCACCAGAAAATATTGGCAACCTTGCTTTATATGCCAAAATACAAAAATCTGGTTTTCAAAATGACTGGTCTTTCGCTTGTTATGTTTCGCAGGTCGAACCGCGGACGTACAAGGAAGCTCTTTTGGATGATGCCTGGGTGGAAGCAATGCAGGAAGAGTTGTTACAATTCCAGAAACTCGGTGTATGGACGCTGACAGTGTTGCCCCCGGGAAGAAAGAAAATTGGAACCAAATGGGTGTTTAAGTGTAAGAAGGATGATAGAGGAGTCATAGTGCGAAACAAAGCTCGTTTGGTCGTTCAAGGTTTTCATCAGGTTAAGGGAATCGACTACAATGAAATCTATGCACCGGTTGCACGCTTGGAAGCTATCTGAATGTTCCTAGCGTTTGCATCATGGAAGAAATTTAAGGTGTATCAGATGGATGTAAAGAGCGCATTTCTTTACAGTGTGGTCAAAGAGGAAGTTTACGTAGGTCAACCGCCAGGCTTTGAGGACCCTATTCACCGGGATAAGGTTTATGTTTTGAACAAAGCACTCTACGGGTTGCACCAGGCCCCGAGACAATGGTATGAGGAGCTGAGCACGTATCTTCTCTTGAAAGGATTCAAACGCGGATTGGTAGACTGCACACTGTTCACGAAACGAGCAGGAGATGACTTGCTTCTTGTACAAATTTATGTTGATGATATTATTTTCGGGTCAACTAACGAACTTCTGTGCAGGGAATTTGAAAAAGTTATGCAGGAAAAGTTCGAAATGAGCGCAATGGGAGAAATGCAGTTTTTCCTAGGCTTGCAGGTGGAGCAAAGACGAACGGGGATCTTTATTCACCAGACGAAATACGTTTCTGAAGTCTTGAGCCGATTCCAGATGGATGATTCGAAGCCGATGGATACCCCGATACAACCTAATCACGGGATTGGAGTTGACCTTAAGGGGGAGCTGACTGATCCATTTACATACAGAGCAATCGTCGGATCTCTGATGTATCTCACCGCGTCTAGACCTGATATAATGTTTGTGACATGTCTTTGTGCACGATATCAATCGAAGCCGAAACAGAGTCATCTTGCAGCTGTCAAGCGTATCCTTAGATATCTGAAGGGTTGTCCATCGAAAGGACTTTGGTACCCTCATGATGATAATTTTGACCTAATCGCTTTTAGTGATGCAGATTGGGGCGGCTGTGACAAAGACAGCAAATCCACAACGGCTGGATGTCAGTTTATGGGGAGTAGGCTCATGACCTGGCAATGCAAGAAACAAACCGCAGTTGCACTATCCACATGTGAAGCAGAATACGTTTCAGCATCGAGCTGCTGCTCACAGGTTCTTTGGATCCAACAACAGATGGTGGATTACAGTTTGCAATTTCTTAAAACCCCTATTTACTGTGATAATGAGGCCGCAATCGCATTAACAAAAGACTTAGTAAATCACTCAAAGGCTAAACATATCCGGATTAAATATCATTTTATCCGTGATTGTTATGCTAAAGAGTTGATCGATATGGTCAAAATCCACACTAATTACCAACGCGTAGATCTTTTTACCAAAGCTTTTGACAAATCCAGATTTGATTTTCTTTTAAAAGCTAATGGTATTAAAGAAAAATAGGACTGATCACCACCTCAGTCTATCACTTTTTAGTTTAAATTTTTACTGGTTTTCAGAAAAATTTCAAATATCCAAAAACATTGAAAAATTTCAAAATCCATAAAAATTAGAAAATTTCTTTTCTGACTGCTATATCTTCTTCCCTTAGATTAATGCCGTCAGATTTCTGTGAACAAACGATATCAGGGCAGTCACATATTTGAAATGCTCCAGCCTATCCTTGGGAACAGTAAATTCAAAAATCTATAAAAATCAGAAAATTCTAAAATGATTTCCTGGAGTATAAAGGGAAATGATAGTACATCAGTGGGGATCTGACACATTCTAAGTAATGTACTGCTATATAGGGTGTGTGTCTGAGTCTGTGCGATGTGCTGATAGGCTTCGTAGACCTATTACTGCATGCCTGATACATACATATCAAACGAATTGTTGTGTGGATGAACTCCTCATGGGCATATGGTCTTAGTACCGTAATTTCGTTTGATAGGGTATTTGTACAAAACTCGGAGGTTTAGGGTCATTATGTTATTAGTTGTCTAGGGATAGCCTCTCTGATCTTCTGCTGTAAGTAATTACGGACCTAGATCAGACAGGGTGTCTTTATAAAAGCTCTTTATGCCAAATCCTAAAGTTACCGAATTGAGGAACTTTCCATGTTATATGATGGTCAAAGATTATCTATTACATCGTATTAATCACTGATGCAAATCATGATTAATATCAGTCCTCAACCTGGTATAGTGCATATGTTACTTTGCTGCATTAATTTGCTGACCTGTATACCTCTATGCATTATATCTTGTACAATTACAGACGACGAAAGCATAATCACGCTTTACAATGAGTCTTTGTGCATTTACTTCTTGATACGGGAGTATGTCGTGTGCGTGGGAACCACAGACAATTACGTTTATACTATAAATATCAGTATCAGTTTAAAGCACTGCACAACGGTCTGCATGTGAGTTTATGTTGATCACAATATCAGCAGTTGCCAGATCACACATTGTCTTTAATGATAATAATTCAAAAGATCAATGGTGTGATCAGATTTCTAAATAACTGATATGATCCCTTTACCGGAAATCCCAAAAACATTTACAGTTTTTTCATTTACATTTCTGCATTTTATTTTCTCGTCAAAAAATTACAAAACTCAAAAAGATTTTAGGTGTGTTTTAGCATAAACTTTAGAAAATCCAAAAATATTTTTCTTTTTCATCTTATTTTTGATAACTGATGGTGGTTGATGTCGATTTTCTAAACCTTGTTACACCATTTGAGCTTTGTAACTTTTTAAATGTGAAAACATAATTGTTGGATGCTTAAAAGTTGGAAAATAATTGGACCGGGACTCGTTTTTGAGATTTGGAAAATTTATCAAAAATCCTATTTCTCATTCGCCCATTCGGTTGGTCGAATGTGGGATTTTCATGTTCCTTCGTATGTTTTAAACGGGCGAAGGAGAGTGTTCTTGAACATATGTTTCATTCGAACCCTTTTGGCTCATTCGAACCTTTCACTAGGGTCGAAGGAGACAAAAGTTTCTCTTTCGTACGTATAGAATGGGCGAAGGAGGATGCCTATATATACCTTTCTGTCTCATTCGAACCTCATTCAAAAAATTTTCAGAATTTTCATCTTAACCTCACCTTGTTGCTTTGACATTTTGAATCATATCATTTTGTTCGTCCTTATACACTGATCATTTTCCACTATCATATACAGGTTAACATCAAGGATTGAAGGACTTAATCCCTGTTTTTTATGTTTCGAGCCCTAACTATTAAAACTGCTTATAATCAACTTCATTGTGACAATTGCTGATTGAGGATCATTATATGTGTGTTTTAGGGGGAGAAAAACCATAAACCATGGATTTAAAACCAACAGTTTGATCAATTGATCATCTGTTATGGTTTGAACCCTAGTTTTAATTGAAAACACATATATAATGATTAATTGATGAATTTGTTAGTATAAAATGGTTAATCGGCATTGTTAGGATCTGTTTCAATCAAAAGAACATGATCAGAAAACTTGAATTTCAAAATTGAAAATTTAAAATAATAACAGTCACCTTCGACCCTTTCGAATGGGCGAAGGAGATAACCAACCGGTCGAAAGAAGAAAGTTTGGGCGAATGAAACTTTTATCAAAATCAATACATTCGTACCATCAAACTTTCTCATTCGTACCTTGTTGTTTCTCATTCGTACCCCCGTTTGGGCGAATGAGAAGGTTATTTACCAAAATTTTCAAAGTTTCAATTTTTGTCGATTTTTAACATGTGTTTTTGTTTGTTTTGCAGATTTAACGATGTCCGAGCAGGAGAAGACGACGGAACAAGCTGGATCATCCTCACAGCCTGCCAAGACAGTTTCCGAAGAGTTTTTAGCCTTCGAGAATGCGCATAACTGCTGTGCGTATCTCGGAGAGGTTAAAAAGCACACAGAGTTTATCGGAATCATAGATTTCTTGAAGAGATGCAGGGTGATAGATGCTATTGCTACACCGACGATTATCTACAGAGATATGATGCAAGAGTTTTGGTCGGGAGCGAAGCTTGATTTCTGGAAATGCGAGTCATGCTTGACTAGCAAGATCCAAGGGCAGAGGGTTATTGTTTGTGAGGAGGATCTAAGAGAAGCGTTGAACTTAGATGATGAGCCAACAGATCCTAAGGAGTTTAGTTTTATGGATCAGCGAAAGTGCTTTCTTAGAATGAAATACAATGGACCAATCACTGACGGTTCATTGCACAAAGGAAAACTGTGCCCCCAATTCAAATATCTGGCACACGTTTTAATACATGTATTTGGATCTGCAGCTGGAGGATATGATTTAATGCGTAAAAGCATCAGTTCTATGATGGTTGCCTTGGTGTTGAACAAACCGTTCAATGTTTCATGCATGCTGATGCAACATTTGCTAGAGCCTGTGAACGGCACGAGGAATTTGAAGTTTCTACTTTATCCTCGTTTCCTCCAGATGGTGTTTGACAACAAGTATAAGGAATTGAAAAGAGATCCTAAGCACATAGTTGTTCAGGAACATATGTCGCTTAATACACTTGCGAGAATGAAGGCGTATAAGGGATTGTCAGTTAATGAACGTCCACCAGTAAGGCGTTTATTTGGACATCTAGCAAGAGTTGATTATACAGATCCAGGTGAAGGGCTTGTGAGACATGCAAACAGTGATTCTGATCCTGATGACCCGTTACATCGTGTTGATCCTAATGCGAAACGCAAAAGATAGGTTGTGAATGTCGGCGCAAAGAGTGGAAAGATCAAGAAGAAAGAGATAAGGTTAGAGGTTGCAACTGAACCTGAAAAGAAGAAAGGCACACCAAGAAGACATAAGAGCATGGCGAAGAAAGGGTTACACTTAGTTGATGAGGCGTCAGTTGATTCTGAAGAGACGCAGGAAGATGAACGTTGGGATTCAGATGCTGAGACAGTAAAGACCGCTACGCCCAAGGCCACTGAGGCTTGTGTGTCTGCTAGTCAGAATGTTGAAGATCAAGGGAATAAGAGTCCTATTCCTGTTGATGAAGATGAATTGATTATGAACATAGATGAAGCTTTTACTGGTTCTCCTGTACAAGCTGATAAGTCAAACAAGAAGAAACAAGAGAAACCTAGTATCAAGAGAAAGAAGGAGATTGAATCGCTGATAGCTGGTAAGAAACTACCACCGGCTTCTAGTTCTAAGTCACCGGTTAAGAAGAAGCAAAAGACTGCGACAACATCGAGCACACAACAGAGTGAAGATATACCTGTTGATCAGTTTAACGAAGCATTGGATAATGTGCTCAAGAAGATTAGAAAAGGCAAACTGCCTGATGTTGTTGAACCACCTATGAAGAAGAAAGTTTCGGTGGATAGTGATATAATGAGTGCTGTGAATCAAAGATTGTCTGAGATGATGAATATAATCAACAAACAACAAACTGAGATCGAGCAATTGAAGACAAACGATCAAAAGATGTTAGAAGTCGTAGTCACATCACATGATGATAATGAAGTTTTGAAGAAAACTATCAAGAGGTTGAAAAGAGAGAATAAGAAGTTGCTGAAGCACGAGCAACGAAACACCAGAAGAATTATCGTCTTGAAGGAGGAGAACAAACAGTTGAAGAAGAGTAACAAGAATATGGATAATTTGATCAAAGACTTGTACTCTCGAGCTCCTCAACTTCAAGCTGGTGAAGTAGAAAAGGAAAGAGAAGAAGAACAGGTCGATTTTGAACAAACAGTTGAAGAAGAAGATGAAGAACTTGATGAAGATGCAGGTAATGATACTAAGAAGAAGAAGAAGAAAGATGATGGAGACGATGGAGGTTCAGATGATGGTTCGAGTGATGGAAACAGCTCTGCTTTCGATAGTAGTGATGATGATGATGATAACGCTGACAAGTTTACATATGAAAAGCGTGACTCAAGTAAGGGTGGAGAGTCGAGCTCTAAGACTCCAGGAGAGAATGTGGATGACGATATCTTCTGGAATGAGAAACTGCAGTCGTTATCTGAAGACGACAAGAACATGTATCGCCAGATGCTCACAGATCGAGTCTGGAGATATTCGAGTCGAGCAATAAACTATTTGAGTTGGAGTTTGATGACCCTGATCTTGAAGATGGAGAGGTTTCTGCGTCGATTTCAAAAGAGATACTTGAGGGTTTAGCTAAACAGGTGGGAAAGTCTTTGGAAGAATTGCTTGCTGATAATTTCATTCCAAAGATACCTGAGAAGGAAGCCGGGAATCATTTTGATGACCGTGATGTTCCTGCTTTTGAGGATGTTGAAATGGAAGACATAACGAGTGAGGAGTATCCACAATACTTCAAGACTAATCAAGATTGTGGATTTCCTGGATTCTCAGATGAATTACTAAACCAAGCAGAGAAACTGGCGAAAGAGAAGAGTAAAGCATTTGAAGATGAAATTTTCAAAGGGCATGACTGTGACATCCGCCCCTTTCACTTTTATCATTTTACAACTTTAGTCCCCTTATTTCTTACATCTACATTTACAGTCTTGTATTCTGTAACATTCGTGATTTTTATTTTAATTACAACTTTAAGACCTAATATGACAAAAAAAAAATATAACAATAAAACTATACTAATATTTTTGTTAGTATGTATATATATTACAAAAGGGCTATGAATGATGTTCATATTTTTTTTTAAAAAAAATGGATTAATACAAAATATTTAAATTACTTATAAGTTACATTAGTAACTTTGAATGTTAATATATTTAATGAAAACATGAATGATATTAATAAAAAAGAGTTAAAGAAATGAAATAAATTGAGGATACTTGAAACATCTTTTATGTAAATATGTACCCTATAAATGACTCCTATGTTTTGTGTAGTCATACAAAAAAAAATATAAATCCTTTGTACATTACCAAGCTTCAATTTATTTGACTTTGAATCATCATATTAGAAAGTCCAACAATCGCTTTGAATCTTGGTCACTTTTTCTTACTTGGATTGAAGGTATTCATGAAACTTTGTACAAGCTTAAGATTTTCTTTATTGCATAATTGTTACTCGTCGTTAGTAAGATAATATGTTCTCTTATTATTCCAAAATAATTGTGGTTCCGTTTTAAGTCGTTTTTTTTTACTAAACCAATACACAAAGACGGTGACTTCGGAAGAGCCACCTAAAATATTTACAGTTTTGCTAGTTTTTTTTAGTAAAAGTATTTGCACTTTTGTTAAACGAACCACAGATTCATATATTAACAAATTGTTTAAAATGATAGTTTGTGCAAATGAATTGTATCATATCTCAAGTATTGTAATCCTAGATCTATTTATACAAAGTTCGAGAAGTTAAATATATTATTATTATTATTATTATTATTATTTTGGTATAAATAAAATATTAAGTTTTATATTGACACAAAACTATACTAATGTTATTTTACATACTAATGTATAAATAAATATTTGTTTGTTGTAATCACCTATTCGGAACTTTACGAGCAAGTCACTTAATTTTAGCTAATATTGTTATTTTGTTTACATAACTAATCAATTTGAATTACTATTATAAATAATTCTTTTTAGAATTTACGTTTATACTATATCATATGAAGTTAGTATTTGTGCTTAAAAAAAATATACCATAAACACAAATCATCTCAACTCATTTTCGCAATCCTAATCTCGAATAATATCTATATATAGGTTGTCCTAATTTTGAGAAAGACATTATAACACTTTGCCAATTCCGGACCGACCGTCTTAAGGGTCACAACATTAAGCACCCATACTTAAATCAAGAACTCTAGAATCTATGCAAGCCTTAAGGTGAGTATATCTTTCCCCTTTTTACCATTTACTCTTTTGGGGTGACTCATGTACAATTATTACTAAACTTATGTGTATTATTTATAACGCAATGTGCTTTTTGATATGTTTTGTGTGAATTGTATGAACGATTTGTCAAAGTCATTAACCTTTTGGGCCGCACCTAACAATGAGTAGTACTACGAGTTATATCCCTTGGTTACTTACGTGAACGAGTTAAGTCCTTGGTCATTGTTATGGTTTTTATTGAACGATGTGTGAACGATTATTGAACGATGTGAGGCTTGATTTTGACCCTTTTACATATTACAATATCATAGCACATATATTGCGAAACACTTTTCTATATGTATTCAAACAGGGTATGCTCACCAATACATTTTTGTATTGACATATACTATTTTTGTACATGTTTCAGGTTATTATTGAGACGTTTCTTTTAAGCTTTTGGATTTATATTTAAGCTTTGATTTCATTGTAATCTAGTTAGACTTGACGCTTTAGAATCATTGTACTTTGTATTTTTTTTCCTTTCAATGTAATAAACTATTTAATTCAATGTATTCAAATTTACACTTTAGTACCATGAGTTATTGAGCAATCGTCACTACGTGACACCTCGATGTTTCCGCCATCGGTTGGGGTGTTACAATGACAAACCACGGTTTGAGCAGTCGGAGAGTTTGAAGGAATTCTTGAGGAAATTGAAAGAGAAAGAAAACAATCGTCCGAAAGCTGAAATTCAAGGAAGCTTTTACAAACTTCATAGTGGTATTTTCAAAGGTCGTGCATTGGCCTGGAAGTTTGTCAAATAATTGAGATGTATAGCAGTAAAGTGGGAGAAGGGGATCTTATATTTCGACAAGTTTCATCACTTGAAGACTCTTCCCTATTGGGCAATTCGTGATATTTGTCGTCACCGTTTAACGGGAGCGTCAAATAGTCAGATTACCTACTTTGCTGAAAAGATGACGAGAGAAAGCCGAACCAAGTGGGATTTGTTTGAACCACAATATCCGAAGCGAATTGTTCATAAAAAGGATATTGATCAGATTACAGGTATGCCCAAGGTGATGTTAAAGTACAAACCACCGCGAGTGTTGAAAAAGATTCCTTTGTTGCCGATCCCACAACACTTCGCTAAAGATTTCATTTGGTGGTATTACGACTGGAAGATAGCAGAGGCTGTGATTGTACTGAAAGACGGAGAGAAGAACTACAAGAAAATACACATTTTTGATCCCATGTGGTTAATCAACTATTCACATGAGGATATAATAATGTTGTTTTACAATCCGATCTATTCTGATGCGAAGGATGCTGAGCAAGCAGGAAAGTACCAACGTGTGGTATTTCTGTGCTTTGCATATGACATTAATGCTGGTTGTGACTATGGCGAGAAGCTCGGAAAGTTTGTTGAAAAGCAAAAGGTGCCTGAATTGAAAAAGCCAAAGCAAAAGCAATTTCAGGAACCGGTTTTGACTAAAGAACAGAAGATTCAACGACATATCAAACTGATGAACATTAGAATGGACGAACAACGTCGACAGCAATCCAAGCAATAGTCGAGGGGAGTTTGTAGATGCAATTGTGCGACTAGTGCTTCGGATTGAACAACAAACTTGTTTTGTGATTTGTCGTTGGTGCGAAGGAGGCTTTTAGAAGGTGCGAAGGAAGATCAAAAGGTGCGAAGGAAGAAACTTTTGGTCGAATGTGTATAGTGTTTATTGTGTAGCTTGGTTCGACCAGACAGATTGGGCGAACCTGCACATTCGCATGAATCAAATGGGCGAATGTGCAGTCTATAAATAGACAAGCTTGATTTTTGAATGTAACTTTTTGTCATTATTATTCCCTCCACTTTCTGATATTCTCTCTAGTGTTTTGTTTAGCTCTTTTCACGTTCTCACCCCTGTTTGTATTGATCTTTCAACGTGTAATCGAGTTGTTAATTAATGAAAAGCTTTTGAAAATGATGATTTACTTGTTTTGATCTGTTTAACTATTATTTTGTGATTGTTTTAGGGATTCCGCACCTAAAACTAACTTGTTTGATCATTCTTTGTTGTTATATGATCCATTCACGCACATACAGATGTTATGTATTGTTTGATGATTGATTGATGTATAGATGTTATAACTATGATCTAGGACTGTTATTGATGATGATTTAGGATTGAGATAGGTTACAATGGGATTTTGGGTTAGATCTAGGGCTTGTTCATGATGATAGTGATAAGGATATGATTGGGGGTTTATTGTTCATAATAATCTGAGTATATTAAGTTGATTATTGATTGATTTCAAAAAGTTTCCTAATTGGGTAAAGATTGCATGCGTTTGATGTGACATCTCCATAATTTGCTATTTCGGGTAACTTGTAAAACAGACAGATTTCGGGATAAAATTGGTAGGGTTTTGTAGGAATATGTTAATGATAGTTGACTGTTGTGATTGGTGATGTTTCGTGATGTTTTCGGACCGTTTAGATGCGTTTTGGTGCGTTTTATAAAATGCTGATGAAAACGGGCGAACGTAGAATAAAATTGGTTCGAATGGGCGAACGTGGAATAAAACATGGGAAAAACGGGCGAACGTGGGAAAAACGGGCGAACGTGGCTCAAACGGGCGAACGTGGAACAAAACATGGGAAAAACGGGCGAACGTGGAACAAAACGTGGGAAAAACGGGCGAACGTGGCTCAAACGGGCGAACGTGGAAATGGGAAAAACCACATTCGACCATCTGATGTCCGGAATGAGATTTTTGATGCAAACTAAGTGTTTTATGCTTGAAACTTATGTGTTAAACTTATGTGCATGACTAATTGATGTAATGGGTCACCAACGGGATGTCCGGTTAACGTTTAAACACACTTTTTAACACACGTAGTCAAGATCTGGACAATCGGGGACTAGTTAGCCTTCGGGTTAGTAGTCATCACACTTATGTAAACCCATTGATAGGTTGTCATTAGTTGGGATTATCATACACGTGTTGGAATTCTAGTTATCAGAAGACGCACTCTAAGGTGAGTTTCACGGCCCCTCTTTTATACTCTTTTCTCTCGGGGGAGAAGCATGCCACACGTTTTAACAATGCAATGTTTATGATTTGAAAACGCAACTCTTATGAAACTTACCACTTTTGGAAACATAACACTTTTAGAAACATGACGCCTTTTGGGAATGCAACTCTTTTAAGAAACGTGACACGTTTGGCACTTGGCATATTTAACATTGGCACTTGACACTTTTAAACATTGGCATTTGGCATATTTAAACATTGGCACTTGACATTTTTAAACATTGACACTTGGCATTTGGCACTTGGCGCTTGGCACTTATTTACTATACGACGAAACCTAAGTCCATATTGAAACCATGAATGTGCGGGGCACAACGGGGGAAATGTGGATAGATCTATTGGGCGTGACGAACCCCACCCGACGGCTGGGAGCCGGGCGGGTGCATATTGTCTCTACTTGACACTTGACACTTGGCACATGGGAAGCAACTCGAGCAACGTTTGTCAGTAATGGTTTTAGCAACACAGTCGTAGTAGTAAGGGAACGTTTGTTATTTACTAGGAACTTTTGCACACTTGGCACTTTATGAGGAATCGCTTTACACATGAAAACATTTACGAACTTAAAACCTGTGAACTCACCAACATTATATGTTGACGTCTTTTTGGCATGTTTTCTCAGGTCGCTAAGGTAGCAGCATTGAGTATAGGCGCACGGAGTCTCACGGCGTCTAGGGATCATAAGCATGTTTTGTTAAACATTTCAGATTTTGAGTTTTACTTTTAAGTTGTAATAATACATTTTGCTTCCGCTGTGTTAGTATGGTTTTGAAACTCAATGGCAGTTTACGTTGTTTTCATATCATATAGATGTCGTTTATTGTGACCGTTGACTTGGATCCTGGTGTGTCACGCGCCTCGCGGTAAAACCCCGCAGGTGGAAATTTGAGGGTGTGACAGATTGGTATCAGAGCCAATGGTTATAGTGAACTAGGACTGCATGTAGAGTCTAGTCTATAGCCGAGTATCACACACATTAGACGGTCACACATATTTACGAGTCGTGTCATTTGGTAAACATACTAACCTTGTCGGGGTGTCGGTATCCTCATCACACAGTATCACATTATCTATCTTTTGTTATTCCTACCTTGGTTCTATCTTCTTCATCGGGTTTGAAGATGAAGGGGCTTATCGCTTATACTTGGCAGTAGTGTACATTGGGGGTGGCTTCGGCACACTTTTGAGATTTTTCCGGGATTTGGATATCTCCCCTCTATGCTCTAATGTACATACTTGCCTACACGCACACTATCATGCACTAGTACTTGTCATAGTACACTCCTGAGTGACTGTTCACTTTGGGATCTTCGTGCGATAACAGTTTCTTTTAGGAATGTGGGTATCGGGTGATTTGAAGTTCTAGCTAGGAGCACGCCTAGAGGACCATGTAGAGCGATTTGTTATTTCGGGTGCACACGAAATCATAAATCGAAATGCATGAAAATCTTGGTGGACTTCGTGTTCGGACTAAAGGTCATGCTGGAACCATGTTCTGAATTCGTTTGGTCACTTGTAGCTTGATCTGTTAGTGGTTTTGAGTGTCTTGTCTCATGATTGGCAGAACATGTCTGGTCGCGCTGGTGGACGTGCTGGTGGACGCCGTGGTGGCGGCGGGGGTCGCAATGGCGGTGGACGAGGTGGTGGGAACATCACCATGACTCAGGCGGAGTTGGAGCACATGTTGCAGCAGCAGTTGAACGTTGCGTTGGCTGCTTTTCAGGCTGCTCAGCAGACCTTGGGGAATACTAATCAGGTGCAGTCTGGGTGCACCTACAAGAAGTTCATGGACTGTAAGCCCCATTTCTTCAATGGGACTGAAGGGGCAGTGGGTCTACTCCGGTGGCTAGAGAAGATCGAGTCGGTGTTTGCTATGTGTAACTGTCCCGACGCTGATCGCGTCAAGTATGCTTCTGCCACTCTAGAGGGACACGCGTTGACCTGGTGGAACTCCACCATTGCGAATCTTGGCCTGGGTGAGGCCAATGCTATGCCGTGGTCCGAGTTTGTTCAGATGTTGCGAGCGGAGTATTGCCCGAGGGACGAGATTATGAAGTTGGAGCATGAGTTCTGGAATCTGAAGAAGGTTGGGTCGGAGATCGAGGAGTTTACTGCTAGGCACAACGAGTTGGCTGTGATGTGCCCCGGTTTGGCTACACCGGAGTACCGGAGGATTGAGCACTACGTTGCTGGGTTGGTGCCGGAGATTGCTGGGCTTGTTGCTGCCGCTGATCACACTACTATGTTGGCCACTGTTCGGGCAGCTCACAAGCTGACCAACATGAAGGTTGCTGAGGGCGTTCTACCTCTGAGGGGTGCTGCTGTGAAAGCCCCTGCGGACAACAAGAGGAAGTGGGAGAGTGTTGGGAAGAACGTTGGGTCGTCTCAACAGCAGGTTAAGAGGCAGGACGTTGTGGGAGCGCCATCTGAGCAGAAGACTGGGGGTTATGTTGGTAAGAGTCTGAAGTGTAACACGTGTGGGTATCACCATGTTGGGGGTTGCGATGCGTTTCGCTGTAATCGTTGTCAGCGAGTCGGTCACTTGGCTAAGGATGGTAGGGTCAATCTGCAGCTGAAACAGACTCAAGCGGTTGTCCCCGCTCCTGCTCCTCGGGGAAACCATGGGTGTTTTAACTGTGGGGAGACTGGGAACTTCAAGCGGGATTGTCCTAAGCTGAGCCAAGGGACTGCAGGTGGTACTGGGAACGAAGGTGGCGGTCGAACTACTCGTGGTCATGTCTACGTCATTGGCGCTAGGGAGAACCAGGAGGATCCTGATACTGTTACTGGTGAGTATTCTTTTATTGATTCTCGTTATGCTCGTATTCATTCTCGTTCACATTGTTTGGCGATTCGTATTCATTGTGTGCATTCAGTTTGGTATTTGGTCATCGTTTTGCATTCATGGGTCTGATGTGGGTCCTTTGGAGATGTTACTTGGACGGTACCGGTGTATCATTTATACCGATCACAGTAGTCTCTAGTAGGCCTTCGATCAGGAGGATTCATTGTTTTGTATTCACTTTGGGGAGGGCGGTTCCCCGACATAGAGTATCTGTGGATATCATCTCTTGTTCGTGGCTATCGTTTCGTTTGTGTTCTGGGAAACGTTACTTGGGTTAGGTTGACACTCATTACTGTCGAAGAGTGAATCTCGAGGCGAGATTCCTTTCAAAAGGGGGATGATGTGACGACTGGGAAAATTTTTTCTTTCGTTCTCTTTGACTTCGGAAAATTTTCGGGACGAAAATTCTTTCAACAGGGGGATGATGTGACACCCGGCATGTTTGGGTCAACATTTTATAAACACATAAGTCTACCTTAGCGAAAAACGTTTATTAAACATACTTGACGGGGTCAGTAGAGTCGGAACACAGTCCGCATTGTCCAGGGTTCAATGATCTGTAGGATCATTGGGAGTCGTTTTGGGAATACACTAGTACCGGGTTCCGTTGTTGGTGACATTACATAAACTGATTGAGTGTATATGTAGATTATGGGTCGTGTGGTGGATTATATACATAGATGTGTTTAAATGATGTGTAGATAATTATTCGTGCTTGAATATGTTAAACATAGACTAAGGTTACATGCTCGTATGTTAGGGTGCGTTAGAATGCGTTAAACACGACAAACTGGAAAACTAGGCAAACATGGACTCTGGTTCGACCACTTCGAGTGGTCGAAGGAGGAATTATGTTTTGGTTCGACCCTTTGTAAATGGGCGAACCTGGGATGTGGAATTGAAAGAATTCTCTTCGACCAGGACAGGGCTCATTCGACCCTGTGAAAGGGTCGAAGGAGGCTACCTTCGACCACTGATAGGGGGCGAAGGAGGATTGGTATAAATACCAAACTTTGTCATTTTTCACCATTTCACAAACCCTAAACGCCTCTAAACACTCTCTAGCAACTTTAAACATTGGGGAAGGAGTTTTTGCCCTTGTTTTCTATAATCTAACCTACAAACATCTTCTGAAAAAAGATCTAAGGTGTGTTCTTCATTCTAAATCATTTTTAAAGCATTTCAATTCGTTTTTATTAAACCCCAAGAGTCCAGATCTGATACAAACATGTTTTCATGGATAAAAACCATCCTAATGTCTTTCTAAACAAAACCTATTCATAAACAATGAGTTTTCATACAAATTAACATGTGTTAATGGTGTTTTATGTGATGTTATGTATTGTTTGATGATTGATTGCTGTATAGATGTTATAACTATGATCTAGGACTGTTATTGATGATGATTTAGGATTGAGATAGGTTACAATTGATTATTGATGATGTTTTGTCCATTTTGGGGATTTTAGGTTAGATCTAGGGCTTGTTCATGATGATAGTGATAAGGATATGATTGGGGGTTTATTGTTCATAATAATCTGAGTATATTAAGTTGATTATTAATTGATTTCAAAAAGTTTCCTAATTGGGTAAAGATTACATGCGTTTGATGTGACATCTCCATAATTTGCTATTTCGGGTAACTTGTAAAACGGACTGATTTCGGGATAAAATTGGTAGGGTTTTGTAGGAATATGTTAATGATAGTTGACTGCTGTGATTGGTGATGTTTCGTGATGTTTTCGGACCGTTTAGATGCGTTTTGGTTCGTTTTATAAAATGCTGATGAAAACGGGCGAACGTAGAATAAAATTGGTTCGAATGGGCGAACGTGGAATAAAACATGGGAAAAAATGGGCGAACGTGGGAAAAACGGGCGAACGTGGCTCAAACGGGCGAACGTGGAACAAAACATGGGAAAAACGGGCGAACGTGGGAAAAACGGGCGAACGTGGCTCAAACGGGCGAACGTGGAACAAAACGTGGGAAAAACGGGCGAACGTGGCTCAAACGGGCGAACGTGGAAATGGGAAAAACCACATTCGACCATCTGATGTCCGGGATGAGATTTTTGATGCAAACTAAGTGTTTTATGCTTGAAACTTATGTGTTAAACTTATGTGCATGACTAATTGATGTAAAGGGTCACCAACGGGATGTCCGGTTAACGTTTAAACACACTTTTTAACACACGTAGTCAAGATCTGGACAATCGGGGACTAGTTAGCCTTCGGGTTAGTAGTCATCACACTTATGTAAACCCATTGATAGGTTGTCATTAGTTGGGATTATCATACACGTGTTGGAATTCTAGTTATCAGAAGACGCACTCTAAGGTGAGTTTCACGGCCCCTCTTTTATACTCTTTTCTCTCGGGGGAGAAGCATGCCACACGTTTTAACAATGCAATGTTTATGATTTGAAAACGCAACTCTTATGAAACTTACCACTTTTGGAAACATAACACTTTTAGAAACATGACGCCTTTTGGGAATGCAACTCTTTTAAGAAACGTGACACGTTTGGCACTTGGCATATTTAACATTGGCACTTGACACTTTTAAACATTGGCATTTGGCATATTTAAACATTGGCACTTGACATTTTTAAACATTGACACTTGGCATTTGGCACTTGGCGCTTGGCACTTATTTACTATACGACGAAACCTAAGTCCATATTGAAACCATGAATGTGCGGGGCACAACGGGGGAAATGTGGATAGATCTATTGGGCGTGACGAACCCCACCCGACGGCTGGGAGCCGGGCGGGTGCATATTGTCTCTACTTGACACTTGACACTTGGCACATGGGAAGCAACTCGAGCAACGTTTGTCAGTAATGGTTTTAGCAACACAGTCGTAGTAGTAAGGGAACGTTTGTTATTTACTAGGAACTTTTGCACACTTGGCACTTTATGAGGAATCGCTTTACACATGAAAACATTTACGAACTTAAAACCTGTGAACTCACCAACATTATATGTTGACGTCTTTTTGGCATGTTTTCTCAGGTCGCTAAGGTAGCAGCATTGAGTATAGGCGCACGGAGTCTCACGGCGTCTAGGGATCATAAGCATGTTTTGTTAAACATTTCAGATTTTGAGTTTTACTTTTAAGTTGTAATAATACATTTTGCTTCCGCTGTGTTAGTATGGTTTTGAAACTCAATGGCAGTTTACGTTGTTTTCATATCATATAGATGTCGTTTATTGTGACCGTTGACTTGGATCCTGGTGTGTCACGCGCCTCGCGGTAAAACCCCGCAGGTGGAAATTTGAGGGTGTGACACCATGTTGGAAAAAAGTTTTAGCCGAATTTGGTGCACTTGTCGGGGAATCACAACGTACGTGTGATTCAATCTCTCGCAAGTACGCGAACCTTGAATCCAAGTGTCAAAAGTACGAAAAATATTTAAGGCAGCAAAGCTAAATTACCCCGAAGAGAAAGAAGATATGCATGAAGACTTCACTAAAATCAACTATGCTACCGAGATCCGCGTGGCGAATGCTACGCAACAATTTTTAGGTTTTATACTTTCTAATAATGTTTTATTTAATTTCTAGTATTTTTTATTTAATGTAACTTTTTTTATTTAATGTAACATTTTTTTATTTAATGTAAGTTTTTTTTTTATTTTATTTATGTTATTTGTTTTTATTTTTTTTATTTAATGTAACGTTTTTATTTAATGTAATGTTTTATTTTTTATTTAAAAAAAAGAGTGTGATTGTATCATTTCATTACATGTGTTTAGTGATGAATGTGATTTGGTGTGATAAAAATGAGGTGGCAAAATGGTATTGGGTGTGATAGTGTGATGCAGGGCCGTCCCTGAGAATTTAAGTGCCCGGACCGAGCTGCGAAATATGTGCCCCTTAGTTTTAGATCTTAACGAAATAAATAACGTAAACTATATTTTTTAATCGACGATTAAAGTAATATCAAATTGATGAATCAATTCTTCACAATTTATTTTATCCAACAATACGTTTTCGATAGCTATCATCGCCAATCCGTAAATTTGTTTTTTTAACCTAAGTGTTTTGAGCCTAGGACGATCAAAAAATCTGAACCAACACTAAAAATAAGGGGATAAGGGATTACTTTTAAGTTATTGTTATTGTTAATCTTAAAAAAATAGGATGACATCACTATAAGCGTTTTTTTCTTGATACATTGACATATTCTTATGTCTATAATACCCATATCATTTTCTAGTAATTACAACATGCTGTCATCTTCCTCAAGTAACTCCTTTTATACCATGTAACACCAACCCTTTGTACAGATCATTTAGATTTTTCCAATAAATTCTATTCCGCTGTCCGTCACTGTTGGCGGTCAAAGTGTCCCCTGAAAATTGGGCCCAGACCAGGAGTTCTCTCCACACCCCTCAAAACCGGCCTTGGTGTGATAAGGAACAAGTTATATCTGTTATAATGAGAAAATTAACAAAAGTTTTAGATAGCCGATTTATTAGCTCGAAAGATTAATGTACGTTTGACTAATTTGACGGTAACGAATTCGTAGGTTCGTTAACGAGAAGAATAAAACCTAACAAGAGTAATAAAACATGCAAAAATATTGAATAATAAGTTAAGCTTTTAATAAATGTGTGTAAAATTATTAAATGTTAGGGCCAATAATACTTTAGCTTTTAAAGTTTCATTAATATTGTATTTTTAAGTGCCTTTTCTTTTCATCGTGCTTTTATGCAAACTTTTAATTTACGTAAAACCCTTTATGTTTTATGTACTTTTCGTAATGACTTTTACCTCTTTATTCGAATATCATATTGACCAGTATGCCAATAAATTCAGCCCTTAAATTTTATTGTTGTGGTTTAATGTTTGAATTATGTTGTTATTGTTTTACTACCTCTGTCCCAATTTAAATGTCGTGGTCTCAAAACATACGTGTTAAGAAATTTTTTGTTTTATGTGGTAAAATGATAATAATATTATCAAATTTTTGATTGTGTTTTGTCTTTTATGTGCAAAACTGAAAATTTCATTTCTATTTTTAAAAATGAACATTTAATTTGGGACAACAAAAAATGAAAAGATAGACATTTATATTGAGACGAAGGAAGTATTATTAAAGCTGTCCAGTATTTCACTATTAGGTCTTAATAGTTCCAGTAAATTTTGCGCAAGACTTCAAAAAGAAATTGGCAAGAAAGTTAAAACATACAAAACCGAAAAATTAAGACTAGTCTTTAAATATAGTCCTTTAACACAATGAGAAAGTATACGATAGAAATAAGGCTTAACATAGGAAGTGTAGGAAGCCATCAAATGATGTCACGTGTAAACCATGGTTAAGGTAATTAAACCCAATTACAGTTTAATTAAGGGGCAAATCAGACATTTTCTATGTAACTGATTACTACAATCACGTTCTATATTCGTAAACGATTTCATAAGTTTCGTCAACGATTTCAAATTCCAATTTGAATTATAAAACTTCAATCAAACACATTACGATCGATTTTCATAATCACATTCAATTGAAGATTTGCAGGATGTTCGGTATGTATTTGAAGTAGTTTTTTAACCAATTTTCAGTATAATTATGTTTAATTGTTGATTTTGTTTATTAGATTTAAACTTATTTGTTGATGATCAGAGCGTTTCTGTTGAGAATTCGATTCCAGATCTCGATAATATTGTGTTTCATGGTATGTATCATGTTGCTCTGTTTTTGTTTCTGTTTTTTCAGTTAGTTTTTTAAGTTTTGATTTCGTTAACAACAAGTTGTTTGTGTATTATTCAGACCTGATTACAGATGAGACTAATCAGGATGTGGATATTCATAGTTTGAATATCATCAACGAATACAGAAGGATTGAAGGTATTTGAATTATGTTTTTGAATATTTGATGCGTTTAAATTATCAAGTGCGTTTATAAGTTTTCAAACATATATACTTAATATATATGAGTGCGTTTGAATATGATCATGTGTGCGTTTAAATAGTTCAACTATCAAATGTCTAACGTGCGTTTTAAATTTCAATAAGCGCGTTTATTTGCAGGTGTCTCCTCGGATGTTCCTGTAGAAGAGCAAGTTATTATGTCACACCCTCAAAATCCACTTGCGGAATTTTACCGCGAGGCGCATGACAAACCAGGATCCAAACCAACGATCACAATAAACAAGTCTAACATGAACATAATGCAATTTCAAAACAATGTTTAAAATCCCTGTTTACAGCGGAAGCTTATTCAAAACAATTATTCAATATTAAACCAATGTTCAACGTTTGTAAAACCATGCAACTCTAACTAGACGCCGTGCAGACGCGTGCGCCCTAGTTCCATTGTGCTACCTTAGCGACCTGAGAAAACATGTAAAAGTTTACGTCAGCACAAAAATGCTGGTGAGTTTACAGGTTTTGTAATCCAAGTACCAAGTCCACCTGTCCATACTATGACAAATCGAAAACCAGTGTACGCTAGCTAGGCGTATGTTTTGTTACTACCACGATTGGAAAACCATTACTAACACGCATACCAGATGTTGTGCCCGAAAAGTAAACCAGTTGTTCCTGTTGTTCCTGTTTGAGACAATATGCACTCGCCCGGCCCTCCAAGCCGACGAGCGGGGTTGGTCACTCCCAATAGCGCTATTCACATTTCCCCGTTGTGCAAACCCGCACATTCATGGTTCCCCCCGGGACTTCCAAAGATCGTGTAGTACACAATAGAAACCCATAGTATGACAGTAGTTACCAAATAATCGTTTTAACACATGTTTTCTCCCCCGAAAATATGAAACCAGTTTAAAAGAGGGGCCGTAAACTCACCTTAACGTGCAAGCAAAGAATCCGAACAGCAAGTAATATATGCTACCGACACCCCTTAGCTCTTCAAATCAATCAATCGCGCGCCTTGGAGCCTCCCAATTGATGATCTTGAGCCTTAGTAGGAGTTTTTGGAGTGAAATATTCGTGTGGGGCAGTAAGGGGGCGATTAGGGTTGAGTATGGGGGTTGCATGGGGGTTAAGGATGTTTAAATATGAGTTTGAGGCGGTTTAAACCCGTCAGGTAGTTTCGAGCGGCCGCTCACAGGTCCGAGGCGCGCGCTTTTGCTTCGTTTCGCCTCCCGACGCGTTATCCATCGACGTTTTCGTTATCGCGGACCGTAACAAGTGTAACCCCATGCGTTAAGACCCTAATCAACCTCATGCTCCACTTTTAATGATTTTTATTAACGTGTTCGGTTTAGGTTCACATAATCACGTATGGTTTTCACATAAGTTTGTCAGATATCATCGAGACACATAAGTTTATTATTCACCAACGTCCGAGGTTCACTAATCATGTAATCACATATTAACTCACACAAGGAGTCAAAACCCGACCCACACAAGGAGTCAAAGCATCTCATAACCCGAGATGTGAAAGTAGTCCCAAACCGGACTAGCAAACGTTTTGTAAGTTGTCTCAAACCCGAGACGCATGCTTTTGAGAAAAGAGTAGTGAAACTCACAACAATGCACGTATGTCCTATCTAGCTATCTAGCTAACCCTCGTTAAGTATAATATACTCGTGACTCGCTAAGGTAGACTTTAATCTAGACAACGTTGTTAACCAGAATTTGCCGGGTGTCACATCATCCCCACGTTAAAAGAACTTTCGTCCCGAAAATTGCACAAGTACCAAAAAGAATATCAACAGAAACAGACAAAAGATAGAAACCAAGAGAGAGATTTACCCGAGTTGTCACATCATCCCCACGTTAAAAGGAATCTCGCCTCGAGATTCATTCAGCTGCAGAAGAGACATATCTCGACTCGAACGCTTCCTTAGGAAAGAGATGAGGATACTTAGACTTCATCTGATCCTCCCGTTCCCAAGTGTACTCTGGTCCCCGGTTCGAGTTCCACCGAACCTTAACGATACGAATCTTGCTGTGACGTAGGCTACGAATCTTGTAATCCAGAATCTCCACAGGTTCTTCCACAATCCGAAGACGATCATCAACCTTGATCTCTTCCAGTGTAACGATGAGAGACTCGTCAGCCAGACACTTCTTCAAGTTTGACACGTGGAAGACGTTATGTACGTTACCGAGCTCCGTCGGTAAATCAAGACGATATGCCACCGGTCCAATCCGTTCCAGGATCGTAAATGGTCCGACATACCGTGGGTTGAGTTTGCCACGCTTCCCAAAGCGTATGACGCCCTTCCACGGTGAGACTTTTAGAAGTACTTTGTCATTAACTTGGAATTCCAATGGTTTGCGACGCTGATCGGCATAACTCTTTTGCCGGTCCCGTGCCGCTGCCAACCGGTTACGAATCTGTACGATCTTTTCCGAAGTTTCGTACACTAGTTCAAGCCCAGTGAGTTGACTCTCACCCACTTCAGCCCAACAAAGAGGAGAACGGCATTTCCGTCCGTACAGTGCTTCGAACGAAGCCGCCTTGATGCTCGTGTGATAACTGTTGTTGTACGAGAATTCTACTAACGGTAGATGAGCTTCCCAACCCTTGCCAAAATCGATCACACATGCCCGCAGCATGTCTTCTAAAGTTTGAATCGTGCGCTCACTCTGACCGTCAGTCTGTGGATGATAAGCCGTACTCATGTCTAGTTGGGTACCCAAAGCCTTGTGCAATGACTTCCAGAAGTGAGAAGTAAAATGGGAGTCACGATCCGAGATAATAGAAACTGGCACCCCGTGCTTAGAAACAACTTCCTTCAAATAAAGACGAGCCAAACGATCCATGGTGTCGGTCTCCTTAATAGCAAGAAAATGGGCTGATTTCGTCAACCGATCGACAATCACCCATATCTTGTCATTCCCGCTTGGTGATTTAGGAAGTTGCGTGACAAAATCCATGGTAATTCGTTCCCATTTCCATTCCGGAATTTCAGGTTGTTGCAAGAGACCCGACGGTTTCTGGTATTCCACCTTGACCTTAGCACAGGTCAAGCATTTGCTCACGTATGAGGCTATATCCGACCTCATGTTTGGCCACCAGTAAAGCACCTTCAGATCTTGGTACATCTTATCCGAACCAGGATGAATAGAATACCGGGACTTATGAGCCTCATCAAGGACAAGCTCCCGTAGTCCCCCGAATAAAGGAACCCATATGCGTTCTGCGAAATAATGCAGGCCATCAGGCCTTCGCTCGAGGTGCTTGTCGGCACCGTGCATAGTCTCAGCTTTAAGGTTTTCCTCCTTCAAAGCTTCTAACTGGGCAGAACGGAGTTGATCAGGTAGGGATGAATGAATGGTGAGCTGCAACGCCCGAACGCGACGAGGTTTAGTTGATTCCTTCCTGCTCAAGGCGTCTGCTACAACATTCGCCTTGCCAGGATGGTACTTAATGGCACAATCATAGTCGTTCAGAAGTTCAATCCAACGACGCTGCCGTATGTTCAGATGTTGTTGGTCGAAAATGTGTTGGAGACTCTTGTGATCGGTGTAGATGGTGCATTTGGTACCGTACAAGTAATGTCTCCAAATTTTCAACACGAAAACCACTGCACCCAACTCCAAGTCATGGGTGGTGTAGTTCTTCTCGTGCACCTTGAGTTGACGAGAAGCATACGTAATCACCTTCTCGCGTTGCATCAACACACAACCGAGACCATGAATAGAAGCATCACAGTAAACAACGAAATCATCAGGGCCTTTAGGTAAAGACAAAATAGGAGCAGAACACAGTTTGGACTTCAGTTCTTCAAACGCTGACTCTTGTGGTTCACCCCAGTCGAATTTCCTATCCTTCTGCGTGAGAGTGGTCAGGGGTTGAGCGATCTTCGAGAACCCCTGAATGAAACGACGATAGTAGCCCGCAAGGCCTAGGAATTGCCGCACCTCAGTTGGCGTCTTTGGTGCTCCCCAGTCCTTGATCGCTTCGATCTTAGCTGGATCGACATGAATTCCTAGTTCATTAACCACATGTCCTAGGAACTGAAATTCGCGTAACCAAAAGTCACACTTTGAGAACTTAGCGTAAAGTTGTTCCCGTCGCAAGAGTTCCAAAACCAACCGCAGGTGTTCCTCGTGTTCGGTCTTGTTCTTAGAGTAGATCAGAATGTCATCGATAAACACAATGACGAACTTGTCCAGATATGGTTTGCAAACGCGGTTCATCAAGTCCATGAAAACCGCCGGTGCGTTCGTGAGACCAAAAGGCATGACCAAGAATTCGAATTGGCCATAACGTGTTCGAAAGGCAGTCTTTGCAACGTCAGCCTCCCTGACGCGCAACTGGTGATAACCGGACCTCAAGTCAATCTTGGAATAATAACTAGAACCCTGGAGCTGGTCGAATAGATCATCAATACGTGGGAGAGGATAACGGTTCTTGACGGTCAATTTGTTCAGTTCTCTGTAGTCCACACACAATCGGAAACTTCCATCCTTCTTCTTGACGAATAGAATCGGGGCTCCCCAAGGGGAAGAACTCGGCCTAATGAATCCCTTGTCCAAGAGTTCCTGTAACTGGCTAGACAATTCCTGCATCTCGGGAGGTGCAAGACGGTAGGGGGCCCGAGCAATAGGAGCAGCCCCTGGTACAAGATCAATACCGAACTCGACTTGACGATGGGGAGGAAGACCAGATAAATCATCGGGAAAAACATCAAGAAACTCGCGTACAACCGGAATATCGTCGATCTTCTTCTCATCACCAGAGGTAACAGATAAAAGTGCCAAAACGGCTGGATAACCCTTTCGAAGACACTTAAGGGCTTTCATGCTAGAGATGACATTCAGCGGAACACCACCCTTGATACCGTAAACAGAAAGGAATTCTCCATCAGGGAGAGGAATCCGAATAACCTTATCGTAACAGACAATCTCCGCGCGATACAGGGACAACCAATCCATGCCTACCACTACGTCAAAACTACCCAAAGGTACCGGCATAAGGTCGATGGGGAACGATAAACCCGACAACTCCAATTGACACTCCCGAAGGACACTAGTAGCTTCAATCTTTTTACCGTCAGCCAACTCAATAATATACTTGGTCTCTAATGGTACGGGTACTACATCTAGCAGTCGACTAACATCCATGGATACAAAACTCTTGTCGGCACCGGAATCAAATAACACACTAACAGAACGATTATTGAGAAGGAACGTACCGGTGACTGTGTCAGGGTCCTGTCTAGCCTCAGCGGCTCCAATGACGAAGGCGCGTGCATTCCTGCCACCGCCCCCGTTGTTCCCACCCTGCTTCAGTTTTGGGCAATCCTTCTTGTAATGACCGGTCTCACCACAATTGTAACATCCTTGTCTTCCCGTAGTCCCTTGAGTAGTCGGAGCTGAGTTAGTAGTCGGAGCCTGGGTCGATGGAAGTGTAACCCGACAATCTTTAGCATAATGCCCTGTTCGCTGGCAGCGATGACAACGGTTACTGTCGCAGTTCCCTTGGTGATGACGTCCACACTTGTTACATTTGGGTAGTTTCCCCGCATAACCACCCTGCTTGTTACCCGAAGAAGAAGAACCCCCATTATCAAACCTCTTACCCTACTGTGTTGGCCCAGATCCTTTCCCGTCATTTTCCCACTTGCGCTTGTTGTTCTCTGGGGCCTTAACAGTCGAACCCTTCGCAGGCAAAATACCCTCATTCACCTTTAAGTTGGTCATCCTATGAGCCGATCGGACCACCTCTGCGTATGTAGGATGATTTCCCGCAGCCACTAACCCTGGGATTTCCGGTACTAATCCCGAGACATAGTGTTCAATCCTCCTGTACTCTGGCACATGCAGATCGGGACACAGCACTGCCAACTCATTCCGCCTCACAGCATACTTCTCAATTTCAGACCCAGTCATCTTGAGGTTCCACACCTCGTGCTCTAGCTTCTGCACCTCTTCCCTCGGACAGTATTCACGCTTCAGCAGCTGCACAAAATTCTCCCAAGGCATAGCATACGCCTCCCCAATGCCCATATTCTGGGTGATGTTATTCCACCAAGTCAATGCAACATCCTGGAATAACGCAGCAGCATACTTAACCCGATCCTCTGGGAGACAGTTACACATCAGAAACACTGACTCCACTTTCTCCAACCACCTAAGCAAGCTCACCGCACCCTCAGTGCCAGAGAATTCCTGGGGCTTACAGTCCCGAAACATCTTGTAGGTACACATGGGTGGGGGTGGGTTAACAGGACCACCACCACCGTTGTGCCCTAACTGGAAGGCAGCTTGGAGCAAGTTATTCAGGTCCTCCTGTGATAGGTTAACACCTCCACGACCACCAGCACCACCGCGACCACCACCACGTCCACCATTGCGACCACCTCCACGTCCTCCTCGTACTCCAGACATGATTCTGGCAGAAAGAACGAGAAAACTTAGTTTCGCCGATAAAGATAACCACTAATGTTTACAAGATCAAAGCTAGATCCAATCCAGGCATATCCCTTCAAACCCAGAGCTCACTAGGGCTTCCATGCATTTCGGTTTATGATTTTGTGTGCACCCAAAATGATAAACCGCTCTACATGGTCCTCCAAGTGTTCTCCTAGTTCAAAGTTCAAATCACCGAACATAGACTCTTAGCTATACACCGTAATACTACGGTAGTTTATGGCAAGTGTTTCTATTGGAGTACGAAAGGGAGAAGTCCGAGCCTTGGACAAATCTCAAGAGTATACGATTTACCCCAATATACCACACTGCCTAGAAAGCAAGTAAACCGACTTAAGATAGAACGGATGATGTAACATAGGAAGGTCAGATGATATAAAGACACCCCGACAAGCCCATACGTAAACCACCATAATGTTTAGTACTAAGTGATCGTCTAGTGTGTGCGACTCGGCTATAGTCTAGACTCTACATGCAGTCCTAGTTCACTATAACCATTGGCTCTGATACCAATCTGTCACACCCTCAAAATCCACTTGCGGAATTTTACCGCGAGGCGCATGACAAACCAGGATCCAAACCAACGATCACAATAAACAAGTCTAACATGAACATAATGCAATTTCAAAACAATGTTTAAAATCCCTGTTTACAGCGGAAGCTTATTCAAAACAATTATTCAATATTAAACCAATGTTCAACGTTTGTAAAACCATGCAACTCTAACTAGACGCCGTGCAGACGCGTGCGCCCTAGTTCCATTGTGCTACCTTAGCGACCTGAGAAAACATGTAAAAGTTTACGTCAGCACAAAAATGCTGGTGAGTTTACAGGTTTTGTAATCCAAGTACCAAGTCCACCTGTCCATACTATGACAAATCGAAAACCAGTGTACGCTAGCTAGGCGTATGTTTTGTTACTACCACGATTGGAAAACCATTACTAACACGCATACCAGATGTTGTGCCCGAAAAGTAAACCAGTTGTTCCTGTTGTTCCTGTTTGAGACAATATGCACTCGCCCGGCCCTCCAAGCCGACGAGCGGGGTTGGTCACTCCCAATAGCGCTATTCACATTTCCCCGTTGTGCAAACCCGCACATTCATGGTTCCCCCCGGGACTTCCAAAGATCGTGTAGTACACAATAGAAACCCATAGTATGACAGTAGTTACCAAATAATCGTTTTAACACATGTTTTCTCCCCCGAAAATATGAAACCAGTTTAAAAGAGGGGCCGTAAACTCACCTTAACGTGCAAGCAAAGAATCCGAACAGCAAGTAATATATGCTACCGACACCCCTTAGCTCTTCAAATCAATCAATCGCGCGCCTTGGAGCCTCCCAATTGATGATCTTGAGCCTTAGCAGGAGTTTTTGGAGTGAAATATTCGTGTGGGGCAGTAAGGGGGCGATTAGGGTTGAGTATGGGGGTTGCATGGGGGTTAAGGATGTTTAAATATGAGTTTGAGGCGGTTTAAACCCGTCAGGTAGTTTCGAGCGGCCGCTCACAGGTCCGAGGCGCGCGCTTTTGCTTCGTTTCGCCTCCCGACGCGTTATCCATCGACGTTTTCGTTATCGCGGACCGTAACAAGTGTAACCCCATGCGTTAAGACCCTAATCAACCTCATGCTCCACTTTTAATGATTTTTATTAACGTGTTCGGTTTAGGTTCACATAATCACGTATGGTTTTCACATAAGTTTGTCAGATATCATCGAGACACATAAGTTTATTATTCACCAACGTCCGAGGTTCACTAATCATGTAATCACATATTAACTCACACAAGGAGTCAAAACCCGACCCACACAAGGAGTCAAAGCATCTCATAACCCGAGATGTGAAAGTAGTCCCAAACCGGACTAGCAAACGTTTTGTAAGTTGTCTCAAACCCGAGACGCATGCTTTTGAGAAAAGAGTAGTGAAACTCACAACAATGCACGTATGTCCTATCTAGCTATCTAGCTAACCCTCGTTAAGTATAATATACGCGTGACTCGCTAAGGTAGACTTTAATCTAGACAACGTTGTTAACCAGAATTTGCCGGGTGTCACATATTAACTCATTCATTTCGGACGTCCATGCATCACTCAAACCTGTAATACACATGGAGTTTTCTAGCATTGATCACGCACATGAGTTTTATAAAAAAATATGCAAAGGTTGCTGGATTTTTTAGTCGAAAGGGTTGCCAAGATGTGCGCAAAGGTGCTCTATGAATCAAATACTTTATATGCTACAAGGAGGGTTTTAAGCCACCTAAAGCAGGTCCAGAGAATTCTAAGAAAGATGTTAGGACAAGGTAAAGACCAATCCGGACTGGATGTAAGGCACGTGTAAAACTAAGTTCTGAGGATGGCAAGACTTTCAAGGTTTATGACTTTGTGGAAGGTCATAATCATGCTTTTGAACTTGAAAATGGCATTCATTTCCTATCAGCTAATAGAAAGTTGACACACACTCAAGAAGAGATGATATGTCAGCTGTCTTCATTGAACATGGGTCATGTCAAAGCTTTTAATATCATGAAGACTAAGTATGGAGGGTTTGAGAAAGTTGGTGCAACCGCTACTGATTAAAAGAATTTTAAAGGTGGATTAAACACTTTCATTAGTGAATATGATGCTGATATGATAGTGTCTAGGCTTAGGGATACGAAGAAGTTCTTGCCAGATTTTTCTTTTGAGTTTTCTGTGGATGAAAAGAATGCACTCACCAGTTTATTTTGGGCTTATGCGTTATGCAAAAGGAACTATATGGAATTTGGAGATTTGATTTCCGTTGATGTAACATTTAACACCAACAAGTATGTTTTTAATTTTTAAAGTTTCATATCCAACTATTATATGTTCATAGTTTATTAAAAAATCTTATAATGTGTTGTAGGTATAAGATGGTTTTTGTACCATTTACCGGAATTGATAACCACTGTCGGAATGTGACACTTCATGTAGGATTGTTTTTATCTGAGACAACTGAATCATACACATGGTTGTTATAGTCACTTTTCCAAATACTTTGGAAAGCATCCAAAAGTGGTTGTAAGCGATCAAGACCCTGCCATGAAAAATGCCATCCAGTTGGTTTTTCAAAATAGCAGACACAGATTGTGCATGTGGCACATTATGAAGAAGGTATCTGATAAATTCAAAGTGTGCATTTGCTTATCTATACTATATTAATAAGCATATAGGAAGAGCAAAAATGGTCATTTGCCACTTTACAATACTTTAAAGCTTGTTTTACAAGCCCTTGATGCACAAAAACTTTAAAACTCTTAATTGGTGCAAGCTTAAATGCATGTTGTACAATCATTCAAAGCACAACACAAAAAACACGGATATCTGACTTCAAATTAGGGTTTATCAATCTATCCCTCATTATCCGCCCCCATTCCCCATATGGTTTCTCTCTCTCTCTGGCGAAATCTAGATCTACATTTCAGATCCTTTATCCCTTCTACTCCATCGTCTACATTTCAGATCTACACTTCATTTCTTTAGGGAAATTACTGCTACATTATTGATTTCAATGTCCTCCAACATCTCCCCTTCGTTCATCTCCAAAGGTAAATTTATAATTATTATTATTATTATTATTATTATTATTATATATGTATAGGTATGTTTCGTATATGAGTACATAATTTGTGTGACTTTGGATGGTGAACCAGGAGTTTCTTGGTTCGATTTTGAGGCAAAAGTTTTCTTCGGAAAGAGGAGTGATGGCTAGCGGCATTAAAATGGTGCAAAACCCTAATGCCATTTTGTAAAATGGTGAGGTGTTCTTCTTGAAGTTCTTTTTATTCTTAGTGGACTGGCTTCTTTTCCATATCTACTCTGATATCGTCTACATCTTTCACCATAACTGTAGTGGCTTTTCCTCTGAATCAAGTTGAAAGGTTTGATTTGGTGTATTTAACTTTTTATGGTTTGTTAAGGGTTTTACAATGTGCTTTTTAAAAAGTGAAGTGAAGGGTTTTTTTAATTGTTTGGACTTGAGATTTTGACCTGCTATCGAAATCAATTAACCTGGATCTTTTTGTGTTTAAGGCCTTAAGGGTAAACTTGTCAGTAACTTATTGATGTTGTATTATATGCTTAAATTTCTTTAGAACTTTTATTACCATACATTGTCTAATTACTTGCTGCAATTTAAAATTCTGTGTACAAACTTTTGCAGGATGGCGATAGGAAAGATGTGCTATTCAAAGGAATACAACTGTGCAGGAAACAATTGGCCCAATGGATATCATCAGGTCAGACACTGCGATTCATATGGGTTTCAAGGATTTCTTCATCATCGCTAATTTCACCACCAGAGACTCGAAGGAGTGAGCAACGCCATTCAAATCTAGGTCTGGGAAGGATAAGATATTCTTGTTTGTTCTATATGATGTTACCATGCTTTTCGTATATGGTCACATCTATTTTTCTTATAAGTTTTGATTTGAGGTGGTTAGGTAAAGGAGAATGGTGGTGGAGGTTGGAGTTAAGGCAGCGGTGACGTCGTTGGTATTAGTTGCAGATAGATGTCGGATGATTGTGAAGGGGTTGGTGCAGTGGTTGATGGTACGGGTGGTCGGAAGTGGTTAGGCGGATTGTCCATTCACCTTTTGCTACTGCTTATTGAATGACCTGTGAGTTGGTTTATCTAATTTTTGCGGCTTTTATCTCATTCAAATTATGATTGTGTATGGTTAACAGCCATATTAAAATGAAAATATAAATAAATGATCAAATTGATTATTCTTTTAAAAAGAAATTGATATTTCTCTTGAACATAGTTTGTGAAGTTACATGGAGCTATAAGGTGAAGTTTCTGGGGTCATGTTTGAAAAAGAAGTCAATATAGTCAAAGTTAATGCCATGTCATTAGTTTTACATTGTTACTAGATGTGATTGCCTTAAATTTAAACTTTTGGAAGTTAGTTAACTTATATAATTTTTTATTAAACTTTGATGATATTTTTCGGCTGATAAGGCTGATTACCTTGGATTAATTTTGTACGAAAGCTGATACCCTTTAGGCAATTAAGACATCTAAACTGTGTTCTGTCTTATTGACAACGAAAGGGAAATTTTGGTTTTTGAGACATGAAGTATTTGTCACTTTTAACATTTTATTTCTTGTATCTTGAATGTTAATTTTTTTTTAATCCTTTTTGTGATCCACTGCCTATTGTAGATGCTACATCAAGCTTTATGATACTCCTCTATAGACATCAACAGAGGAAGATAATGAATTAGCAACATTACCCCCTTCCCAAAAAGAAGGAAGTGAAGCAAAAGCAGAGGAAGGCTGAAGCAAATGAGAAAAAGGTATTTACATTATTACTCTAATAGATTTAGACTGTGAGCTTTTACTAAATAAGTGGATGTGGGCATGTGGCAAAATGGGCGGGTTGTGCAAGTTGAGTAACAAGTAAATTTACGTAGGTTTTCATACTATAGTGACTCAAAGCACTTTAAAATATTTCGTATAAATAGTTGTGTCAAAAAATTGTTTCAGTTGTATCGACACACACATCGGTTGTGTTTCTTTTTAGCCAGTTTTATTTTATTTTTCCTGGTTAACTGTTATCGATGAAGTACGGACCTTTGTCGATTCTTTTAGGTCATTTTTTGTGTTTTACGGATCAATGTGTTTCTTATCAATTTTTTTGTTGAGCAGTTGGGAAAGAGATTGTTGATATGGTCCTGGCTGCCATGTTTATGTCATAACGTATTTCATTGGCAGTTGGCACATCCAGTTGAGATGAAATATGCAACTGGGAGGAAATGTCTAATAAAAGTGAAGAAGACGATGATGATATAACTTTGCCATAGAGAAGAAAATTGTAGGTTGAATATCTCGAAGATGAGAGTGACCTGTTGATAGATGTTAATGACTTTGATGGTAACCTTATCTTTCGTTTCTGCAATATAGCTGATTTTGTAATGTAATTTACGAAGGATTGGGTGGTGGAAATGATGATATAAAGAAAATTACTAGGGTGCATATGGAACCATGCGGAGAAGCAGGATTGCGAACTCTTTCATTGTGAGTCATTTTTTTACCGATCTTTCTTGCAAATCTGCATTACTTTTGATTTTGATTTAATTTAGGGGTTTAAAATGGTCAATGCGTTTACAGATGGCTTTGTATTTGGCACAGGCACTATACTACTGCAGCAGCAAAGGGCGGTCTGTGTACCACGAACTTGAGGTTTTCTTTTGGTAGTTTTCTGCTATTAGTAGATATATTGAGTAGGTAGGTTTACGGGAACCATTGTCCACTGGTTCCAAATGTCACAGGTTCATTTTTGCAATCCTCTATTATTTTAAAGTCTAGAATCTGGTTTTATGTCTAAACAAAAAATGGTATAGTTGATATAATAGTGGTTTGGGTTAATTAGTCCCATTTTATTATATAATTTTGGAGCAGTAAGTTTTCTGGTGCCATTTGTTAATGTGCAATGGTTTGTCTTGCTTGGTTTGCTTCATTTGGTATTTATTTTCTGTTTTTTTTTTTTTTTGGGGGGGGGGGGGGGGATCAGTTTGTTTTAAGTCCCCAGGTTCTTAAATTTTTTTTCTCTTAATGTCATTTTTTTGCTCAATTTTGCAGTCACTTCATTCAAGACTGAGTGGGCTGTAGGCCCAATTATATATATTGTTTATATAGACTTAGGGCCAAATATTATAAGACTAACCGTTAACTTATCTTATACAATATGCTATTATCTTATTTTTAATGGTGTATTGACACAACTTAATCTGAGTGATCTCAACATTGTATATGCTTGTACAAGAGATAAAGCCATGATGATAGATGTCCATGCAAATGAGGTGTCTGAAACAGACCTTGCAGCTGCATAGTTGACTCATCCTCGGGTAAGTCAAAAGTTTGTCCTTTTGTGAAGAATCACAACATTAATTGGGATCTAAATGTGTCAGACACGGTCAAAGCTGGTCAAAAGTTAGACTTGGTTCAAATGTTGTCAACCTGGTCAACTGTTGTCATGGATGGTACTAACTCACTCTTAAACTATTTATACATACCCAGAATTATTTTTACTATCCTCATACGACACGATGAGCGTAAACTCTATATAAACGAACCGAGTTAATACACTTACGTATAGATATGAAGCAGGTTGAATGGGTCGATAGTCATCCAAAGTGTCTTACATGCGTCAACACGTGTATATACTTTTTTTCGATGTTATTGAATTTATATAATAATTTTAATTTTGTTTACTCTGGCAAGTGTTTAGAAAAATACATATTTCAGACAATAGTTGCTGCTCAACCTTATTAGCTTACATCAGCACCAATAAGTAACTTTTTTAATTTGTTCTTGTTACTCAGACTTACCTTGAAATCTTGTGATTTAAGCTTGTTTCTTGTAATCTTCTGCTCAAAATCTCTTATTTTTCAGACTCAATACCCACACCTTCATGCCGCATAGATTGCAAGTTAAAAGTTTATTTTAAGAAACCTGACCTGTTGTTTGGAAAAACGACTTTATTTTCATACTCCCTGCAGAAAGTACACCCATGCCCTCACCTTTACCCTAAAAAGGGTACACATTGGTGAGGTCAGAAGGTAAAAAAAAAAAAAAGAGAAGAAAACCATTATAATCTTCTGTTTTGGTAAAATCTGATTTTTCTATTTTGGTGAATCTGGACTATTTTGGTGAAGTCTGAACTATTAAGCTACTAACTTGCTAAAAAATGCTACAAAAGCACATATAGCAGAGCACTATAACTAGCATGTGGCTTTAAAAAAACATTTTCACATAATCCAAAAATATTTGAGTCTTGCATGCTACCATTGGCCAAAGGCTTCTTGTTATCATTGTTATTATCTAATTGATTATTGTGTTATTAAGGATCATGCATTGCAACTGTGTACGGGACAAGTTGGTAATCGTTTAAAGCAGGTAGAGTAATCCAAATGGGTTCACGTGGTTGCTACATTCTTGTTTTAATAAGGAAGAAGACAAAGCAAATAATGACGGGTCCTCGACTATAGATGGTGTGAAATGACAAAGAAAGCGAGTAATTGAGGGTTCTCATTCAATTACCACGTAAATTTGAGCAGCTTTCTCATTTCTAACAAAAAATGGATGTATTGATCGATTAAGTTAACTTTATCATTTACTTTCTTTCCATGCTCACTACATGATTCATCTTCAATACCAATACATGTTGTTTCGCCAAGATTAAAGATTTCATATTATAAATGTGGTACTTGTATGAATTGATGATAGTTGCATCACTTGCTTATATGATTTTGTGTGAATTCAAGAGATGAAAATAATATTTTCAATCGACCCATATGCAAATAAATGGGCCTGTCTTTACAATAGGGCCTTGACTTCAAGGCTTTTTGAAAACAAGTTTATACAAGTTAGTATTCAAATTCAAAATAATAGTAATAATAATAATAATAATAATAATAATAATAATAATAATAATAATAATAATAATAATAATAATGATGATGATGATGATGATGATGAATCCGTGTTTGATCGGTTTCTACTTATCTTCTCATATAATTAATTAATAAACTAGATAAAGTGAATGTAAATCATGAAAATAATCATTTGCGAATTATATTTGACTCATTATTTCGAACATGAATTTCTATATTGTATGGAACAGTTTTTTTATACTCCTTCCGTCCCATTTTAAATGTCCATTTTTCTACCTTTTGTTGTCTCAAATTAAATGTCCATTTCTAAGCAATTTTCAGTTTTGCCCGTAAAAGACAAAAGACAATCAAAGATTTGAAATAATAACTTGATAACATTATTGTCATTTTATAACATACAAACAAAGATTTCTTAATCTGTGTGTTTGTGGGCCCAATAACATCTAAAATGGGACAGATGGAATATAACATTAGATTTATGTAATATTAATTCAAACATTTATTTTTTGTGAGTACATATTTTTATGTATACTATGTTTCTACATTATTTTCCTTAAAAGTGATCAGGTCATACGCTTCAATATTTCTGTTGTACATAGCAAGTCTAACTACAAATATGTATTGATAATTTCATTGTTATAACTATTACTTAATTGAGATGTTAATGACATAGATAACCCACACCTGATGTGTGAACGAAAGAATTTGACTAAAACAGGATTATATGATCATACAAGTTACAAAACCAGGTGCGGAAACCCTAGTTCTGAACAAACTGATAAAACTCTAATCAAAACACAATCAATATCATTTTCAAAGCGTTTTCATAGATTAACTTTCTCAAATATTCAATTACAATCAACCACACGTTAATCTAGATCAAATACAGACTTTCACAAAATAACCTGGAACCTGACCTGAACATACACACAACTAACAACTCTATTACATTCACAAAAACACAAAATCTATATATAGACTCTGCACGTTCGCCCAGTTAATATGGTCGAATGTGGAAGTCTTCCACATTCGCCCACTCCAATGGTACGAACGTGTTCTTTGTCAGCTTCCAGTCTTCCTTCGTCCACTAGTAATCTACCTTCGCCCACTTTTTGTCTACCTTCGCCCAATCAACAAAAACTTAACATGTGTTAGTATCCAATCACTAGTCGCAAAACGCATCTACAAACTCCCCCTCGACTATTGATTGGATTGTCTTCTCTTTTCGTCCATTGCTTTGTTCATCAACTTAATTCTGAGCTGTTTCTTCTGCTCAGTAGTCATTGGAGGCTCAAATGTTCTCTTCACCGGTTTCGACACATTTGCCATCTTCACCGTCTTGCCAAGTTTATTCTCCAAATTACTTCCCGCATTAATGTCATAAGCAAAACAAACTCCAACCACTTGAGTATATTTCCTTGCTTGAGCAGCGTCTTTCGGTTCAAAGTAAATCGGATTGTAGAAAAGCATGATGATGTCTTCAAATGTACAATTAATTAACCACATTGGATCAAATACATGAACATGCTTGTATTTATCCTTCCCATCTCTCAACACAATCACCGCTTCAGCCTTTCTCCAATCATAATACCAGAAAATAAAATCAGCACTGAAATGTTGTGGCATAGGCATCAAAGGTATTTTTCTCATCACTTCAGGTGCTTTGTATATCAAAGTAACCCGCTTCATATTGGTTTGAGGATCAATATCCCTATGAACTTTCCTTCTGGGATATTGAGGCTTAAATCTATTCCATCTTGTTCTACTCTCCCAAACCAACTTGTCTGCACACCAACCGACATGAGTACCACTAACTGAAGCACCAGACATAGGAAATCTGCATAGATCTCTGACCGCCCAGTACGGTAGAGTTAGCAAGTCAATGAATCTGTTAAAATACAAGATTCCTGTTTCCCATTTAGCAGCTATGCACTTCAGCCTGCCCAAATATGTCCACCCGAGAGCTCTGCCTTTGAACTTGGCATTATGAAATCTATAAAAGTTTCCTTGAGCTTCAGGTTTCGGTCGGTTCTCATCCATTTCTCTCAACTTCTTCAAATAACTCTTCAATTCATCAGATTGATTTGAAGATCCTTGCTTATCAGCACCAAATACCTTCTCCACAAACTCTGCACTCCTTTGCTGTGCTTTCTGCTTTGCTGAATTATTTGGTGTCTCAGTGAAATCAGGAAATATTTCATCTTCATCTGTTTCCCTGAAGTACTGAGGAAACTCTTCATGAGTTATATCTTCAACCTCCACTTCATCAATCTCAGGAGTATTCTTATCATCTGAGTGACTTCCAACATCTTTTTCAGAAATGTCTGGAATCGACTCATCTACAATAAACTCCTCAAATGTTTTCCCTACTCTCTATGCAAGTCCATCCAAAATCTCCTTTGCCACAGAAGCAGGTACTTCTCCTTCTTCAAGATCAGGATCTTCATATTCCAATTCATATCTCAAATCATCAGTTTGGAATATCTCAGCGAAACATCCTGTGAACTCAATTGTCCATTCTCTCTTTTCCAACATGTCTTTATACACTTGTTTAGCATCATCTGATAAAGACCTCACCTTCTCATTCCAGAAGATACTTTCATCTAAATCAACGTTCTCACCTTTCTTCTTCTTTGAACTTGATTCTCCAGTACTCTTCTTTTTGGATGTTCTTTCTTCAAATGTAAACTTTGAAGTATCATCACCTCCATCATCATCATCATCACTCTCACTATCATCCTCTTTCTGTCTCCCAGACCCTTCAGCATCATCATCATCATCATTATCATCCTCATCATCATTTTTATCTGACTCTTCAACATCCTCATCATCATCTTTTTCTTCATCCGATTCAGAATCTTCATAGTCAACTTTTTCTTCTTCTTCTTCTTCTTTATCTTCTTCACCCTCCTTCAACTTGGGTGCAGTATTATATAAATCATCAATCAAATCACTAAGGCGTTTATTCTCAGCCCTTAGTTCTTTGTTATCTGCTTTAATCAACTTAATCCTGCTCTTGTTTCTTGCACACTTTCCTTCAAGCTTTTCATTCTTTGCTTCAAGCATCTTAACCTTCTCATTAATCTCATCTTGATTAGATTTAGAAGCAACCACAATCTGAAGCATTTTCTCTTCATTTTGCTTAAACTTGGCTATTTCAGCTTGTTGAGCCACAATCATTTTCATCATATCATCCATTTTCCTGTTCACCTGCTTCATCACATCATCATCCACAGTGACTTTCTTGGATTTGGATTTGGATGGCTCAACTTCCTTTTCTTTCTGAGGCTTTCTGAACATGTCAAGTACATTGTCCAGTGCAACATTAAGTTGATCAGCTGATATTGTTTCTGCCTCTTTGGATTTCTTTTGCTTCTTGGTGACAGGTGAAGATAGCTTTGATGAAGTACCAGCATCGGGCACTCTTTTTCCTTTCAACAATTGTGCTAGTTCTTTCTCTCTCAACTGTCTAGTGGTTGTCTTCTTAGACATAGTCTTGTGCTTGGCTTTGGGCAAGTTTACAACCACAGTCTCTCCAATATTCAACTCTTCCAAGTCAACACCTAAACTTTCATCTTCAACATCCACTGACTTCTTTCTTTTCTCAGCTTCTTCAATCGATTTGTTTAAAGATTCAGACTCACCAACCATAGTGGCCTTACGTTTGGTGGTCCTAACATTCTCAGTATCAGAATCCCATCTTTCTTCTACCTCTGTTTCCTCTGAATCCACTGATTCTTCATCAATCAACCCAGTACCTTTCTTTGCAGTTGATTTCTTCCTCACCACCTGTTGCTTAGAACTTTCTTGATCAGTCTTTCCCTTACCCTTCCCTTTGGCTCCGGGATTGACTACCTGTCTCTTCCTCTTAGTGCTTGCATCAACATACACCAAGGGATCATCATTATCAGAATCACTGTCATCATGTCTTGCTCTGTTCTTGCCAGGATCAGTGTAATCCTGACTAGCCAAAGCTCCAAAGAGTCTCCTGTGAGGTGGCTTTTCATTGTCTGGCACACCTTTGTATCCTTTCATTCTCACCAAAGTACGAATGTTCATGTGATCTTGACCTAGGATCATAGTTGGATCCTTCTTCAATTCTGGATACTTGTGGTCAAAAATCATCATGAGAAATCTCGGATATAGCATGAATTGCTTCTTCTTTACACCCTTTAACATCTCAAGCATATGATCCAATATCATCCCAGACACGTTGAATGGTTTGTTGAGAGTCAACGCAACCATCATCGAACTCAAACTCTTCCTCATAACATCATAACCTCCACTCACACATCCAAAAACATGGATAATGACATGTGCAAAGTACTTGAACTGCACACTCAGCTTCCCTTTATACATAGATCCATCAGTGATCGGACCTTTGTACTTCATTCTTAAGAAACAAGCCTTCTGTTCAGTCCATGACAATTCTCTGGGATCTTCACTCACTTCAAACTTGATCTGAAGCGCTTCTCTGATATCAGACTCTGTAATAAACATCTCTAAGTCTTGTATCTTGCTCTTTATGATGGTCTGATCATCCCAGAAATCATACTTCGCATTCTTGTAAAAGTCTTCAATTATGTCTTTGTAGATGATAGTCGGAGTAGCTAAAGCATAGACAACTCTGCTCCTCCTCAAGAATTTAATGATTCTAGTAAACTCGACGTTCTTTTCTACATCGCCCAGATAAGCACAACAGTTATGCGTTTTCTCAAACAACCAACTGCTTGTACTTGACGATTCTCCTTCTTGAACGTTCTCTGGAACTGGTTCTGAAACTATATTCTCCACTGGAGTTTCAACATTCTCAGTCTGATCAGCCATCTGCACATCAAAAACGAAAACAAACGTCAAAATCCAAAAACGACAAAAAGTTAAAAATTTTAGGGTTTAAAGTTTCACATTCGCCCCTTTTGATCTGGACGAATGTGAGTATTTTTGGTCGAATGTAAAATATTTTGGACGAAAGTGAAAAACTTTTGAATTAAAAACACATTCGCCCGATTTCAATCTACATTCGTCCACAAAATGCACCTTCGCCCGTTTTGATAGACCCGAAGGTAGACCTGTTCATCCCCAAAAATTTAAAATTTTGCCAAAAATGTTTTTAACCCTTGATTTTGATTAGGATACATTCTAATATGGCCGATCAACCTTCGTCTATCATCAATTGTCCATAAATTTCAATTTACATCAGTTTTAAAACAGAATTAGGTTAAAACAGTTTTATTCGATCATTTTATCAATCAAAACATGTTATTATCCTAATTCTATCAATCTTCTCCCCCTAAAACTGATGTGGATTGAAATGCAATCAAAAACAAACATTAAAACACACTCTAAGATCCTAAACTGTAAAACCCTAGGTCCGGTTACAAAAACGACGATTCTGATCTTGTTATGAATCCATTACCTGTGAAATTAGGTGTAAAATGATCAGTAGGTGATAGGGAATCAATTATTCAAGAACAAGGAATCAAAGCAACAAGGTTTGGTATTGAAGAAAAATTCTGAAAAATTATAACTGAAGGTTCGAAGGTGAAAATGGTATATATAGACAAGGTACCTTCGCCCGTTTATAGTGGGCGAATGTAAAGATATTCCACCTTCGCCCCAAATGAATGACCCGAAGGTGAAATAATACCCGAAGGTGAATTTGTGTAATAAAGAACCCACATTCGTCCATTTTGAAACGGCCGAAGGTAATGATTTTTCCACATTCGACCCAATTAAGGGGCGAATGTGAAATGGAAAAATCTGAAAATTTACCAAATCACGAATTCGAATCCCGTTCAACATTTTTCAAGCTGTTAAACTTCCAAAACTTCAAATTTTCACTTTTTGAATGATACAAAGCCCAGATGGTGTTATCAAATCTCAGAAATTGACTATCAAACATCCCCGGTTATCAAAAATAAAGCAGAAATGCAAAAATTTTGGGTTTTCTGAAATTTTATCAAAACACACCTAAAATCTTTTCGGATTTTGTATCTTTTTGACAATAAAAGTAAAATGCAACAAAGTAAAATGCATCAAAGTAAATGAAAGCAGTAAACATTTTGTGATATCCGGTAAGAGGATCATATCAGTTTTCTGAGAAATCTGAGCACAGCGTTGATCTGTTTTAATATTATCATTAGAAACAATATGTGACACGACAATTGCTGATATTGTGGTCCACGTAAGCTCACATGCAGACAATTACGCAATGCTTTAAAATGATACGAATTAGGTGTTTTAGACTAACACATTGTGGTTCCCACACACACGACATACTCCCGTATCAAGTAATTGCACAAAGCTTCATCGTAACGCGTGATTATGCCAAAGTTATCCGTAAAATTTACAAAGTATATAGCACAGAGGTGTACAGGTCAGCAAATGAATGCAGCAAAGTAACATGTGCGTATACACTAGGTTGAGGCTGATATTAACCACTGATTTGCATCAGAAAGTCAATACGATGTAATAATGATCTTTGATCAATAAAACATAAAGTTCCTCAATTCGGTAACTTTCGGTTTTGGCAATATGCTCTTTTTGCAAATATTCTGATGAAACTAGGTCCGTAAATCAATACGACAGAAGTTTAATCAGAATATCCCGGATAACAATAACATAACGACCCGAAACCTCAGATTTTGGCAATCCTATCAAACGAAATTACGGTACTAAGACCATATGCCCATGAGGTGTTCAGCCACGAACGCGTAGTTTGTTATGTTTGTATCACTAAGGCACGTAATCAACATACGTCTCATTATACTATACAATTCTTTAGCCTGTGTCAGATCCCCACTGATGTACTATCATTTCCTCTTTTTATCCAGGAAATCATTTTGGTTTTTCTAATTTTTAGGTCTTTTGAAATTTTTCAATGTTTTTGGTTTTTCCGATAAAATGACTCCCCCTAAAATAAAGAACATATTTTTGGGTTTTTAATTTTTCAAAAAAAAAAAAAACAAAAAAAAATTTGAAAGAAACAATCCACTTGAAAGCATCAACTTCTTTGAGGATTATGATAGAAAAGAAAAAATTCCCAATTAGCAAAGAGAAATTCCCAATTAGCAAAAATTTAAAAACTAAAACTAAAACTAAAAAGCGATAAACCGAGGTGCCGATTAGTCCTGTTTTTCCTTTATATTGTTTACTTTTAAAAGATATTCAAAGCGGGATCTGTCAAAAGCTTTTGTAAACAAATCTGCACGTTGGTAGTCAGTATGGATTTTGACCATATCTATCAATTCCTTAGCGTAACAATCACGGATAAAATGATATTTAATCCGGATATGTTTCGCCTTAGAATGATTTTCAGTATTTTTAGTTAATGCAATTGCGGCTTCATTGTCACAGTGTATAGGGGTTTTAAGAAACTGCAAACCGTAATCCACCATCTGTTGTTGGATCCAGAGTACTTGCGAACAGCAACTTGAGGCTGCAATGTACTCAGCTTCACAGGTAGACAGTGCCACGGAAGTCTGTTTCTTGCATTGCCAGGTAATTAACCTGCTCCCTAAAAACTGGCAACCAGCTGTAGTAGATTTGCTATCTTTGTCACAGCCGCCCCAATCTGCATCACTAAAAGCAATAAAATCAAAATCATCATCATTAGGGTACCAAAGTCCTTTTGATGGACAACCCTTCAGATATCGAAGGATACGCTTGACCGCCGTCAGATGACTTTGTTTCGGCTTCGATTGATAGCGAGCACAGAGACACGTTGCATACATAATATCTGGTCGAGACGCTGTCAAATACATCAGAGATCCGATGATTGCTCTGTATGTAAATGGGTCCGTCAGCTCCCCCTTAGCGTCCACTCCAATCCCGTGATTGGGTTGAATCGGGGTATCCATCGGCTTAGAGTCCTCCATCTGGAATCGGCTCAAGATGTCGGATACATATTTCGTCTGGTGAATGAAGATCCCGTCGGGTCTTTGGTCCACCTGCAAGCCGAGAAAAAACTGCATCTCCCCCATTGCGCTCATTTCGAACTTTTCTTGCATGACAGTTTCGAATTCCCTGCATAAAAGTTCGTTAGTTGAACCAAATATAATATCATCAACGTAAATCTGTACTAGAAGCAAATCATCTCCCGTCTTCTTCGTGAAGAGGGTGCAATCGACGAGGCCGCGCTTGAATCCTTTGGAGATGAGATATGTACTTAGCTCCTCGTACCACTGTCTTGGAGCCTGATGCAAACCATATAAAGCTTTGTTCAGCACGTAGACCTTATCTCGGTGGATTGGGTCCTCAAAGCCTGGTGGCTGCCCAACATAAACCTCCTCCTTGACTTTCCCGTACAAAAATGCGCTCTTGACGTCCATTTGATAAACTTTGAATTTCTTGTATGAAGCAAACGCGAGGAACATCCGAATAGCTTCAATCCGTGCTACTGGTGCATAGATTTCATTGTAATCAATTCCTTCGATTTGATGGAAACCCTGCACAACCAATCTGGCTTTGTTACGAACAATAACCCCACGATCATCCTTTTTGCACTTAAACACTCCAACTTGGTATTTTCAATTTCATTGATATAGTAGTTAATTGCCAATTGTTTCAATGATAAAGTATTTTTCAAGTCTGAAATGTCCTTTTTATAGCCATCTAATACCTTGTTGAAAGCATTCAACTCTTTGCGAGTAGATTGACTGTTTATGATAGCACTATCACGTTGAATTCGGAGTTGTTTATTCTCCTCAGTCAATCTATCACATGTTCCACAATATTTATCACTACTAATATCAGTTCTGGATTCAGAACTTACAGGTTTTGGCGGATCAGTCATGGCCATTAACGCGAAATGAGCTTCCTTTCCAGAAAAGAACTTGGAATAGTCAATCTTGGTGAAAGCGTCATCAGCAATGCACGACTTCCTTGTCATCAGAAAATCCGCTTCTGCTAGCAACTGATCTATGTCATCATCTAGTGATGTAACACTTGCTTCCATATCCGATTCACTGTCTGAGTCAGAATAAACCGATTCACACTCCTCAGGAACATCAGAAACAGTATCAATCACCACTCCAGAATTAGTTTCTTCAACCTTAACCTCAACAGGTTCATTCTCCACATTCATCTCAGCCTCAGACTCATCACTTTCACACTCAGTTTCTTTCTTTTCATCTACCATCACCGACTCTTCAACATCAACCTTGCAAGCAACGCAAGCCACATTGCCACCAGTAGTGATTTCCTCCACTCCTATTTGCAATCCCGACCAATCAAACCTTTCATCTTGTTGAGTCATCAATGCTTGATTCTGACTCGTGTTCTGTTGTGTCTCATTCGGTGTAGTGATCGGTATAACTGTTCGGTTAGTGTTGTTAGGAGATTGGTTTTGGATCTGGTTTGATGTGTTAGGTTGTCTGTTTTGGTTGTTGTTAGAGTTGTTTTGACGGTTTTGGTAATTGTTGTTGTTTTGGTAAGAAACTCGGTTTTGGTTTTGTTGTTGACGATTCTGGTAGCTTGCATTGAATGGGTTTCTATTACCTTGTTTTGGTGGCTGGGTGCATTCACGTTTAAAGTGACCTCTTTCTCCACAGTTAAAACAAGTAACTTTCTCCTTGTTGAACCCGTAGGTTGTGTTAGGAGAAGTTCCCAAATCTGTTCTACCTGTCTTTTCAATAAACTCCGTTGCTCTTCTCATGATACTTGCAAAAGCCCATTGGATATCAATGAGTTCCATCTCTTCCTTGTCGATCTGTGCATAGTCCTCATTGGTTAAGTTGTTATTCCCAATTTGACTAGCAACAAGTCCATTGTAGGATGAAACCATTGCTGAGACTAGTGCAATATGTTGTTGAGCAATTTCCACTGTCACATTGCCCAAGTTAGAAGTCTCCAAAACCACTTGTTGTTGATTAGGTTGAGTAACTTGGTTCATTGGTTGTTGAGATTGGCTAGCAGTATAGAAACCTGCTTGTTGCATTGGAGAGAATGGTGAAATGTATGAATTGTTGTATTGTTGTTGTGGTGGTGGTTGTGTGTATAATGGTTGTGAGTAGGATGAAGTTTGTGCCATGTAATTGATGGTAGGTTTTGGTGATTCCATAAAATTGGAAATGCAAGCAACATGTGGTGCAACTATCCCTCCTGAACTTGAGTTGCTCACAGGAACTGAAGTACCTCCAAAGTATAAGCTAGGATTCTGAGGAACCTGTGCTCTTCTAGCTTTCCTCTTCTCTTCCATTTCCTTGTTTTCCAGCTTCTGTATAAACTCTTGAATAGTCCAGTATTGATATGCATCCTTCTCCCTGTGAACTTCCACATGCTGATCCCAGTAAGGTGGTAAAGCATCTGCAAACTTGTCCACCAAATTCTTCATAGGAATCTGTATACCATAACTTGACAATTCAGTTAGCAAATGACTATATCTAGGAGTTAATTCTTTTAAAGTTTCATTTCCAATATAAGAAAAATTCTCAAACTCCTTTCTCAGTTCATCCATCCTCAAACTTCTCGTTTTCTCGTTCCCATCATGCCTCCTCTTAAGCACATCCCACAATTGCTTAGATGTTGTACAAGTCCCGAATTGATGTAGCAGATCATTTGTGATTGCCTGAGTCAATTGGGAAAAGGCTTTCTTTTCCACCACATATTTCTTCTTCTCATCCTCAGTTAAGCTTTCCAAAGGAATCATTTCACCTGTATTCTCCAAAATCGGTGCTGTGTAACCTTTAGCAATCATATTCCATGCCTCTGCTCCCTCCACTCCCATGCCTTCCAAGTGAATCTTGAACTTGTTCTGCCACTGATTGTATTCTTGTATATCCATGAGCTTCGGTGGCCTATTCCCGCTACCTGAAGACAAATCGTTAATCAAAGTAGAAATAGCATTTGTAGTTTGAGTGTTTACCACCGCCGCTGCTACTCCCCAGTAGTCAGGTTGTGGTGCTGGAGGTGCTACACTTTGAGGCATCGAGCTCGTCATCGCCATGTAGTTTATGGGTTGCGAAGACTGTGTGCTCGTCTTTTGTGCTGCCACTGTCCATGGGTCCATCACTTGCTGTTGTGGTTGTGTCGTTGCTCGTCTCGGAGTAGTCGGAAAATTCCACATGATCACGAACTTCGAAAAATCCAACACTTAGAAAATTTTCCAAAAACTAAGCCTAGGTTCGCCCAAAAAGTTTCACGTTTGTCCCTTTCTGATTCAAGTTCGCCCAAACAGTACCACTCGAAGGTAAAAAAACTCACCAGAATGTACAAACACACTAACACTTTTCACGTTCGTCCAGAAAAATTCTAGGTTCGCCCAGTATGAATCTAGGTTCGCCCGTTTTATCAACCGAAGGTGAAAAATGTGACCCGAAAGTGAAAAATTTATCCAATAAATTCCAGGTTCGCCCAAAATAACCTAGATTCGACCAAAACACAACTCACCTTCGCCCACTGGTTCCAGGTTCGCCCATTTTACAGTAATTTTCAGATTTGAAAAACGGTTACACTTTGAAAAACGGTTATTTTAATCTCTGATTTTCAAAAGTTTGTGGATTTGAATGATCTTGATCAGGTTATGATTCGGAATTGATTTGGAGCAACTTTAATACTTGGAATTTTGAATTTTAACTACAAAATCAACTTCAAATCAATCAAAAACACTCAAAAACCATTTTCATGCAAAAACAGATGTATTTTGATCAAAAACATGTCCAAATCAGCTCTGAGTTTATCAAATTTGTTGTTGTATGATCCGTATGGCTCTGATACCACTTTGTGAACGAAAGAATTTGACTAAAACAGGATTATATGATCATACAAGTTACAAAACCAGGTGCGGAAACCCTAGTTCTGAACAAACTGATAAAACTCTAATCAAAACACAATCAATATCATTTTCAAAGCTTTTTCATAGATTAACTTTCTCAAATATTCAATTACAATCAACCACACGTTAATCTAGATCAAATACAGACTTTCACAAAATAACCTGGAACCTGACCTGAACATACACACAACTAACAACTCTATTACATTCACAAAAACACAAAATCCATATATAGACTCTGCACGTTCGCCCAGTTAACCAATGTGCGTTTATTTTTATCTGTTTTGTTGTTAGGTGGGTAGTGCATTATGCAGTGATGATGAGTTTAAAAGGCGAATTTGTGCAATTGTATGGACAGACTCAATGAGCCCAGATACGTTTGATTTTGAATGGGGTGTAGTTATGGTTGATTATAAACTAAGAGAGAAAAATTGGTTGACCGATATGTTCAACATGAGATCAATGTGGATCCCTGCTTTTTACCTGGATGAATCTATGTCTGGCCTAATGAGGACAACATCAAAATCTGAGAGTGAAAATCACTTTTTTTTTGCCAGGTTTCAAATTCTTAGGTGACCCTTGTTGAGTTTGTTAGGATGTGAGTTTGATTTGTTATGAAGTTTAATAAATGAAACAGTAATGAAGATGAATAATAATGGAAAGTGCAGTGAAAATATAAACTTTAAATCATAACAAACAGGAAAATTTCTTTTCACAAGTACTTTTATAAACCATCACATATTTCAGTACAAGTATATAATCTCCCCCCAGCCCGATCACTCACAGCTCTGTTTGTACAAGAGAATGTTTTCAGAGTGATGAATAGAATAGTACAGGCACTGTTCTATTTTATACACAAACTAAAACTCTGATGACCTAAGGCTGACGTCACCTAAGACAGTGACATCTAACAGAAATAACAACATAAAACATTTGCCCTATTACAAACACTGTTACATAAAAAACTCTGATGATTAAACCTCTGATGGAATAAACTCTGTTTGCTTGAATCGTCTATTGGAGCCTAAGTACTGTTGACTCCAACAGACCTTGTATCTTCAGACCTTTAGTAGACAGTGGTTTCTTCAACAGACCTTGTAAGCAACAGTTTGTACAGCAGTTGTTAGGGAACAACAGTTGTTAGTGTCAACAGTCTTTTGGGAGGATCTTGTATGCAAAACACTGTTTTATTGTGGATCAGATGTTTAGTATGTTTTGGCTTTTCACTTCATCTGTTCTTCTCCGGTTCAGCAGACCCAACAATCTCCCCCTAGAACAGATGATGCCAAAACTCAACCTTTATTACAGATCTTTGTCTCTCATCAGACTTTCTATAATTTGGCCTTTAAGTTGCAATTCAAAATTTAGAGAGAACAAGTCTTCAGCATCCCTTTCTAGCTCTAAGTTCAGCAGGTCTTGTAGATCATCTGCACACAGACCATATGCATCATCCATGCTTAACTTTTGAGCTTCTTCATCAGATATGAGAAGAGTCAATTCGTGGGTGTCTTTGTTGACTTTCCACTTTAGAATTTTTGAATCTGAGGAGTTTTTGAGTTGCAACATTATTCTTGATGAGTTTGGTGATGGAGGCCTGGCAATGATTCTTCTGAGTTCTTCACTTATGGGATAAGAGAAGTAGTTGATCTGGTTAAAAATCCCTTCTTTCACAAAAGTATCTTCATACTCCTTTTCATCCTCCTTGGACACCTGCTTCTGCCTTTTGTATTGTTTCTTGGCAGCAAGGGTGAGATCAGATGCTGAGAGTAGATTGTCAAGGGAAAAGGTCTGTTTGGATTTTCTAACCTCTGTTTCATCAGGGTAAACTGGTTTTCTTGGAAGTGTAGGATCAATTTTTCTTCTCTTCAAGTTTCTTGTAAGTTTCAACTAGCCTCATCTTAAACCATCTTGCCATAGACTTCATTTCTTCATAATCAGCAGCTACCAGTTCTTCCCCCATTCTTTTGAATTTTAAGGCTCTGACAGGGTCTTTACCTTTTCTGAAATCAGGAGCACAAGCCATCTGATTTGGATGCTTAGCTATTTCTTCAATTCTATTAAGTTCTTCTTGTAAAGCATTAGTGGTCCAGCCTGCAAATTGTTTTCTATTTGCTTTGTAAGGCTTAGTTGCCATGATTTGATCTAGAAGAGATTCCCTAATTAACTTCTCCAATTCACCACTGATTGGTTTGTTGGACATAGAGTTACTCAGGTCCTTAGCAAAATCCTCAATCCTTCTCAATTTGCTAAGTTCTGCTGAATGGATGCCCTAAGCAATCCTGTCATCCTTTCCTTTACACTTCTCCTTAATAATCATATCTGTCTATATTGCTTTCAATTTCAAGTATTCATCAATATTCTTAGGTTTAGGTAGATTTGGGAGAGATTGGAAGGATAGCTGTGATGGATCCTCAGTATTGTAGAAGGATTGAATTTCCCCCTTGATGATGTCAAGTTCAAGAGGATACCGAGCAGCCAATGGGATCATGGTTGGTGGTGGTCTCTTGGTGGTGGAAGAATGAGATGAAAATTTGGAAGTGTGTGGTGAGAAAGATGACAATGGAATGGCTGGAATAGGTTCAGATGGTGGTGATGAAATGGGTGTAGGTGTAGTTTCAATGTTCTCATTCTGTACCACAAAGATGGACTTTCTTTTCCTTTTGTACAGGATAAAAGGGGATGATGGTGGTTGTGAAGATGATATGGGTGTCATGTATATGGATAATGTAGTGGTGGTGGTTGTTGTGATGATAGGTTCAGTGGTAGTAGTGGTGGTGGCAGCAAATGTTTTGGGAACAGAGGTTTTAGAGATGGATGGTGGTTGCCTAACATGTCTTGCAGGCATTTTCTTCCTTTTTGAGGAGCCAACATCTTCTTTTTCCATCTGTTTTTCTTGTTTTAGTTTCACAAGAGACTCTACTTTGGTTTCCAAAGTCTCAGACCTTTTTAGCTTTGCTTTAGCATCCTTTTCAGCCATGACATTGGTATATTCATCAATCTTCTTTGCCTTGTCAGCTTTGGCAGTGTCAGCAGAGGTTTGAGCAGTGGATTGAGAAGCTGAAGCAGACCTTGGTTTGTCAGCAGACTTTTGTGGTTGACCCTTTTTAGAAGGTGGAATTCCAAATGGATCAAGCTTTGGCAATCTATCTCTGCCACTCTCCCCCTTTTTGGCATCATCAGCTGTGAACTCATCATCATGTTCATCCCTTAGTATTGTTGTGGAGGCAGAGCCAGTGGTCTTCAGCAGATGTTCCTTAATGGCTTTGATATCTGCCAGGGTACCTAGCATCCACCATGTTTCTGATCTCAGCCATGTAAGTTTCATGTGTTTGATTTGTTAGTTTTCTATGAGCTATGATGATTGGATTGACAGATTTCCATAGCTCACTAGCAATATCTTGGGTGGAGGGTTGACTTTTGGTGAGGGTGTCCAAAGTTTGCATCATAGTCTTGAGAATAGTCTTGATTTCATTCACTGATGACTCAATGGTATTAACCCTTTCCGTCAATTCCTGGTATCTTAATTCATCACCTAATTTAATAGGATCATCTGAATTCCTACCAGAAGTGGTAGTTTTATCTGGTTCAGTTCTAGGAGGTGAGTCTATTGAAAAGAAACCAGATGCCCCTTTTTCTTGGTACTAGGGACTTCCAACTGGATTATGAGTCACTACAGTGGCCTCAACAGTTGTTGCCGCCAAGGAAGTCTTAGCTATGTAACCACTGTCCTTTTGTGAGACAATGGTCTCTACAATAATAGTGGCTGCTTCACTTGGAAAACCTCCTTGAGTTACATGTAACTCAAAGGGTGTGGCCTCCTCTGTTCATGGGCTAGCCACTTGACTTTTCTCAGGTCCAATCACCTGTTGGAGTATACTCTCAGTGTTAGGTGTTTGAGAGGAACTGTTATTAGCCTGAGTTTTGTCAATGGCTTCAAACAAGGGTTACATTGTGGGTGGAATAGAAGTGTCATGTGATGGTGAGGGTTGTGGGGTGAGAAGAGAAGCAGCCCTGGGAGAAGGACTTTTGAACATATGTTCAAGTGAATCATATGCTTCTTGATATGGTTCCCCTTGGCTTACAACATGATCCTTTTGTGAGGATACATGAGGAGTTTGGATGGGATGAGATATGTCCATCTGTTGAGAGGAAGTATCAACAGTGGTTGTTTGTTGTATTTGTGTTACAACAGGGGTTTCCTCTGATATCTCATCTTCCAGAGTTACCCTTTTTGTTATCTCTTTGGTGGGCTTAGTGGATGGAAGTTTCTTTTTGGTGATTTCTGGTGTGGGTTTCACAGCACTGGATGTAGTGCCATGATCACCAGAAGCAGTGGGCTCAGTAACAGAGGTTGTGACAACAGTTGTTGTCTTAACACTCTTTGCTTGTGTTTTGGAAACTTTTGCGTTTGACACTTTTTCTTGGGTGTTAGGGCCCAACATTCTTGTAAAAGTTTCTTGTGAAAGACTTTTCATTTGAAAAGATTCACCTTTTGTAAATTCCTTTTCAGGTAAAACCTTTTGTAGGAAAACACTTAAAAGTCTTGGGTATAAAAGAAAAGCATTGTTTGACCCAGACTTGACTCCCTTCACATTTGCTACTAAATGTAAAAACAGGGCCTGTGATAGATTATAATCAGTATTTGACAAAATTACATATCCCAGGTACTGAACTTTCAATGGAATTTCATTAAAAGAAGTAGTTTTAGCAGAGAGGCATATGAGCAAGGTATGAAAAAAAAATTCATGACTGGAGGAAAATCTTTTTTGAAAATGGTTGCCCCAGTCATTTGTTCTTCATATCCCCTTTCTATGAACTCAGTGTGAAGTTCAGTTTTTGAAAAAGAATCCTTACTTGCTAAGTCGTTTAGTGAGAAGGTTGTGGAGATGGTTTGAGGGGTTATGGTGACATGTGTCTCTCCAATTTTGGAGATAATGGCTGTTGGCTTTTTGTCTGTAAACAGGGTTTCAGCATTTAACCAGAATTCCTGGAGAGTGTCAATATAGATTAAAGAATCAGCGGTGAGAACAGGCAAGTATTTTGATTCTCTTAAAACATCGTTTATGGAATGGAATGGACAATTTTCCTTTGTTTTGGACAGAAACGGCAAATAATTGTGGGGAACTTTTACTTGTAGATCCATGTTTTGGATTCGAGTAAGAAGATCGTTGATGAAAATTAGGTCGAGGGTTTGAGATTGATGGAAGGCCGTTTTCATAACTTTGAATTCAAAGAGACAGTGTAACAATTGTTGGGAATACAGGGTTTTTTATAGTCTCAGGGGAAACCGTTGATGTGGCCAAAGCACTGCTTTTGAGAGCAGGCGTGGCAAACATCTTACGGAAGGATTTTTTTTTTTTTGCATTCATAAAGTGGAAAACAGTTGTTTTATCTGAACAAAGCTTTGAAACAAAATTTTCAACTAATAGTGGTTCTTTTATCTAAACAGATTTTTCAACCAAAGCTATTTTTAAGAATAGATTTTGATTTTCTGACAACATTTTAATGTTTTATTTATGAAAACATTTTTGCTTTTAATTCATGTTTAGCATACCAATCCGAGAGATCGGACTTTCAAAGGTAGATGTGTCTAGAGCCTTTGTCAACACATTTGCCAGCTGATCCTCTATTGGTACATGGTGCAGAGAAATCAAACCTTTTTCATAGTTGTCTCTCACAAAATGGTGTCTGATGCCAATGTGCTTTGTGGTTGAATGGGAAACTGGATTTTTGATGATATTTTCAGCTGCTTGACTGTCCAACATGAGTGGAGTCTTTAGGGCAGTTATACCAAAATCCAGTAACTGGTTTTGAAGCCACATGAGTTGGGCCGTACAGCTTGCAGCAACAGTGTATTCAGCCTCTGCTGTTGATGTTGAAACAGTTGCTTGCTTTTTTGCTTTGCCAAGAGACTAAGGCATTCCCTAAGAATTGGCACCTTCCTGAAGTTGACTTCCTTGTGGTGTGACAACCAGCAAAATCACTGTCTGAATAACCTGAAAGCTCAATATTTCCATTAGCAAGATACCAGATACCAAGTGTGGGAGCACCTTTTAGATATCTGAATATCCTTTTCACAGCTATAAGATTTGACTTTCTAGGCGATGCCTGGGATCTTGCACAGACACAAGTGGCAAACATAATGTCTGGCCTGGATGCAATGAGGTACAATAAGGACCCAATCATGCATCTATAACGTGTCTAATCAACCAGTTCATCTTTGTCATCAATAGTGAGTAGCTTAGTAGTGCTCATGGGTGTACTACATGCCTTACAGTCATTCATCTCAAATTTTGTAAGTAAGTTTTTAACATACTTATTTTGGTGAATAAATGTTCCATTTTGCAGTTGCTTAACTTGAAAACCAAGAAAGCACTGGAGTTCACCCATAACACTCATTTCAAACTCTGTAGTCATGAGTTTTCTAAACTCTTCACACATTTTGATACATGTGGACCCAAAAATGATGTCATTCACATATATTTGAACAATCATTAGATCTTTCCCTTTCCATTAAGAAAAAAGGTTTTATCAATTTTACCTCTAGTGAAACCAATGGACAAGAGAAAGGTGGAGAGAGTTTCATACTAGGCCCTTGGTGCTTGTTTCAAGCCATACAAAGCTTTGTTGAGCTTGTAGACATGATTAGGATGGATTGTGTCTTCAAAACCAGGTTGTTGGCACACATAGACTTCCTCTTGAAATTTTCCATAAAGGAATGCATACTTGATGTCCATCTGATACACCTTGATGTTGTGGTTGATAGCAAAGGCTAAGAAGAGTCTGATAGCTTCCAACCTAGCCACAGGAGCAAAGGTTTCATCATAATCAATTCCTTCTTCTTGTCTGAAGCCCTGAACCACAAGCCTGGCTTTATTCTTGACAACAATACCCCTTTCATCAGTTTTGTTCTTGAAGACCCACTTTGTGCCAATTGGACATACATCCTTTGGTAGTGGCAGAAGTTCCCATACTTGTTGTCTTTTAAACTGTAGGAGCTCTTCTTGCATGGCTTCTACCCAACTGTTGTCTTTAAGTGCCTCTTGGTGCTTGACAGGTTGTGTGAGAGATAAAAAGCCTGTAAAAAGACAGATGTTTGAGGAATGACTTCTTGTGAGCACCCCTTCACTGATGTTGTAACACCCCAACCGATGGCGGAAACATCGGGATGTCACGTATTGATGATTGTTCAGTAGCTCATGGTAAATAATAAATTTCAATAATTGATTTAAATACATTACATACAATTGTTCTACAAGAATTTGTACATCAAAATGAAAAATACTAGATACACATCTTCAAGCATTAACTCTAATCTTCAAGCAAGCTATAACCTGAAACATGTTAAGTTTGAAAATATTTCGGGTCAACAAAAGTTGGTGAGAATTACATAGGTTTGAATAAAAATGTTGTACAATTCGAGTGTCATGGCTAGTCTAGTCCATATGTGAAAACAAAACTATTAGGTAAATTGAGTGAATAATCAAACCTTCTGACTAGAATATTGTGGTCCATCCCATACGCATATGGTTCACTCGATTATGTTATATGTTCGATAACAATCACCCACGCTACCTATGTAGGAGGTACACGTATCCGGGTGGGATTGTCAGTCCAATAGATCTATCATTGTATACCGTCGGCTAATCAATGTTAATGATTATGCTAGAATAATGTGCTTACCCTAGTAATGTTTAGGACATAATGCAACATAGAATAACACATAAACACTTATGATTGAATTGTAAATTGAATGTTGTAACATGTTTCACCCCAAAATAGTGAAATAGAAAAAGGGGCTATGTAAACTCACTTGAAATTCACTGTGTAAGTATTAGCAAGTAGCAACAAGTCTGAACTTGGATTAATTGAACTCTTGTATCCTATTACAAATAAACGATGCCTTAAATTCTAATGCAAATAAGCTTGTTTTTGTTATGGTTGTAAAGATAGTTTATCCAACTACCTAGACACGTATTGAAAGAATGCGTGTCTTAATAAGTGTATGACTTAACGAACCGATAGTAACTTGGATTGGTTTCACAAAATGTATTCGTATGTATAGCTATTTTAATTAAATACGTTATTGAAGTTATTGATAAAGACACATTTTGTATAACAAAATACTATTTACGTAGCTTGACTCAAATGTTAATTTGTCTCGTATCTTGGGTAGTATATATATGTACTTGTTAATAAACATAAATATTTCTATTTTTGACGACGTAAGATTTGAAAGTTAGGATTTATTTGTAAAAACATAATCTTGTCTACACATAGTTATAAACTTGGAATGCCGAATCGTTTATCATATTTTATAAAATTTGGGCAGAGTTTCCTATGTTTTTGTAAGGAACCAGACAACTCAACTTGCCAATGTTTTCCCTAAACTCAGTTGTACAAATATGTGACACAAACTATTATAATTATAAAAACCGAGGAGCTAATCATGTTGACGAGTAATCTTTATATATATATTACAGATGGTTCAACACTAGATAGTTCGAAAATAACATGTTAAATTGACGAATATCAACACTAATCATATTGATAATATAAATATATACCTAAGTTTTGTACACTTCGGCTATTCATATGTCCAAACCCACAAGACTAGTCGTTGAAATAATATACACGGGTACAAACTGGTTATAAACGACAAAATAGTTTTGTTACAAATCGGTTCGGTTCGTCTATACAAAATTATCTCTTTAACTTTATGTATATTTAGTTAATATTTAACACTAAGACAAGTAAATGAATTGAAGACACGGCGTGCAATATACCTTCCCGTTCCATGCTCGCAAATCAACACGCGCGCGTCTTGAACCAAACACTAACGAATCTGACCATGTTGACCGAATCAGACCTTGACTAAATCTAACTAAGGGTGGCCAGATCTGATCCAAAAATGGACCGCAGTTGACCAAAAGTTTGACCCGAGCAAAACTCAGATCTGTTGACCGAAAGAAACTGAACTCGAATTTAGTCTTAACCAAAGTTGCTCCAAGAGTTTTCCGATCATCACCCTTGACTGATACCCGCTATACCCGGCCTGAATCCAACTGTTGTGCCATAAAAAAATCTGACCCGGATCCATCAACCAGCGAACTCGCCTTCCTTGCTCCACCATTCACGAACCAGAAAAAAACACAGAGACCAGACCCGAAACCAACAACCTGCTGAGACCCCAACCACTCGACATCCATGCTAATTTCGGGCCTAACCTTTGCGCCGCCGCCCATGATGCCTTGTCACCTCTTACCTCAGCTACTGTTTGCGGCGGTGCTGCAGTTTTTGGCCGGAAAGAGAGGGTGGCCGCTGCTGTTAATAATGAGAAGAAGGATGAGTAGGTAGGCGCTGATAGGGTGGTGCTTGTTTGTTGTCGTGGCTGTGTATCTAGAAGGGGAAGAATGGAGAAGGTTAGGGTGGCTCAGATGGTGGTTGGTGGTCGTGGTTGGCGGCTGAGGTAGGGGTCGGACACGAAACAGAGAAGGAAGCCAGACCCAAGTTGTTTTGTTGTTGTGGTTAGCGATGCTATGGAGTGAAGATTCGGGTGTATGAGTATGTGTGTGGAGGTCATGGAGGTAAAGGAAGGAGGAGAAGAAGATAGTGACTAGGGTTTTGATGAATGAGAAGGAGATGAGGAGTTAAGGTGTTTAAATTGGTAGGGTTAAGTGTAGGTTAAATTAGGTGGAAGTTATTGCTTAAACGAACTAGTTACTGGCTCGGGTCTCGTTTATGAATTTAATTCGCTTAAATGCCTAGACAATTATTTCGCGAGTTATGTTTGTTGATTTCATTAAAACGAGTATTTGAACTACGTATTTATTATGTATGTATATATATATATATATTTTGTCTCGATTAGAATTTACAAGGATAAGTGTCGGTTTACTAGTGTGCTATGATCTACAACGCGTTATTTGGCGAATTTAGATAATTAAATTTATTAACAAAATAAGAATGTATTTCTTGTTAATAAGGTATTATTGTTAACGAATTAACGAATCGTTTTAAGAATAAAATATTATTATTATTATATTATTCGAGAAACTCTGGGCGTTACAGTCTCTCCTACTTTAGAAAACTTCGTCCCGAAGTTATTAAAAACACATGGTTTAGGTAAATGCTTGGATGGTTATCATTTAGTTTAAAGTATGGCAGAAGTTTTATGGATACTAGGATAAAGTGTTACGTATGAGTTATGAGGGTTGGATTACGATAGTCTAAAATAACGAGGGGGAATAAACACCAAACTTAAGTTGCATGAGATGATAGACTATGGATGGGCTAAATGAACTATCAAATAACTAGGGTTTGTTTTTGGCTCGACCCCCAACGTCATTTCCGATGTATCGTTAGTGTTTATATATAGGGTGTATCGCAGCTAACCCACCGCACCTCTGATACTTCAAAAACGTACTGGGTTTCTTACCATGCCCTAATAGAATTTCACACCACCCTAACGTACCTGTAAATTCATGATTACATTCCGGACCGCAATCACCAATTTACCTTACATTAGGGTTTTGTGTCCTTCTATGACTCTAAACACACATGTAAGTAATGCAAAATAACCTTGTGATTGAATCGTATACAATGTATCCAAAAATGAGTCCAACTGTTGAGCAGGAAAAAGACTTCTACCAGTCAGTGAGTAAGAATCTCTACCTGTAACATCGCAAAAATTTTTCAAAGTTTAATACGTATATTATATTTATTTTTTTTTTATCATTCATAACGTGCCTAAGTCTTATTTTCCCGACCACACAATTTATATATATATATATATACATAAGTATAATGATAATAATAATAATAATAATAATAATAATAATAATAATAATAATAATAATAATAATAATAATAATAATAATAATAAACATGATGCAACTAAACCTCCCCTAAACCTAAACTACAACCCAATAAACAACTACCCAACCCAACACCCTCTTGAGCCCATCAAACCCGGCCCACTAATGGCCAGGCCCATACCCCCCTATCTGCCTTTAAGAAAAAAAAAAAAAAAGGGATCCCTCTGCCGTGGATCGAACTCGCGACAGCACCCGGGCCAAACACTACCACACACACACAACACCACTTGATCTACCTATTTCTTTTGAACTAATCCTAACACTGATTATATTTAACCCTTTTCGCGTCTGTTTTCCTTCTTCCCTTCCTAAAACAGCGAACAACAGCAGCAGCATAACATCCACCTTTGACCAATTATTGGCACGATTAACGCGAAATTATCATGGATTGACTCAACAGCTTGATTTTCGGCCTCATCCAACCTCAATTACACGCTAATTACCAATTATCTTTGACCCATTTGAATTAATAAGCGTATAGACTTTAATAATTTGTCAAACCTTCCAATTAAACCATCCATCGATCTCCAGTATAAATTGACCTCCTACGAATCATTTCAACTCGCTCACACTCTCTTCTCAATCTTCAATTCTTTTCCAAACACTCTGATAATTAGCTTTCTGATCGTCGTTTGACTTTTGGCTTTGACCGGGCAAACGAACACAATTCATCACTGTAAGTTTAAATTTTTGTGTGGGTTATGTTCATCGGCAATCACACATCAATAGCCCTATGATTAATTAGGCTATTGATGTGTGAATTGATCAATTGTAGAAACTAGGGTTCGTGCCTTGTAATTTGGGGATAAACTCGATTTCATACCGCGTATATAATTATTATTATACAGGATTTATCACAACCACTGGCCTAGGCCAAGTGGTTGTGACCATAGCTCATCACCAAAGGCACCCGGGTTCGAGTCCCGGCAGTGGCCTTCCATTCTTTTCTTTTTCAATTTAAAAACAACAAATCATTATTATATATATTATACTTTTAAACCTTATAAATTCATTTTTAAATATTAAAACCTTTTTATAAATTCTAAAAAAATTATATTTATTAAATCTGAGTTAAAAGCTTTATTTACAATTCTTATTTTTCTAAAATTCATTTATTTATTATTTATAATAATTAAATCAATTTTATACTATTATATTTATAAAAATCCATTAAAATATCAAAACAATTTTATTAAATTCTACAACAATTATCCTGAGTTTGTACAATGATAAACTTTTCTGAAATGATTTTTATTTCAGAAAAATCATTTATTTAATATTTTTAAGCATTTTTTGTTTGTTTTAAACATAATTAAATCATAATAAATTTAATTTTTAATATTTTTTACACCAAAATTTTATACAAATTATTTCTGATTACTTAGAACAGAAATATAAATTTTAAACTAATAATTCCTTAAATTTAATATTTTTAAATATTAAAGTTATAGTTCGACAATTTGTAATAAATAGATTTTAAAAATCTATTTTAAGGAAAATAATTTTGTAAAAATTATTTTTATACTTTAAACACATTCTTGTGACCATCTTAAATTTAATTTTCATAAAAAGAGTTTTGGTTATTTATTTACTAAATTTCTCTCAATTGGCGAATATTTTTAATATTAATCCAACGAGCAACTATCCCCAAATTCGAAGCCCTAGAACGTATACATTTGTAGACTAGATAGACTTAGACATATTTATTACCTCATTATAGGGTGATACTTGATACATTTGGGCAACACACTATTTTCAACAGATATAACATTTTACCAAGGTGAGTTTTACATAGCCCCTTTTCTATTTATCACCGTTTTTGGGGTGAAACATGTTACAACATCATTTATGCAATTCAATCATCAATGTGTCTATGTGTTTTCTATGTTGCATTATGTCTTGAGCATGATTAGAGTAAGCACCATTCTAGCATAATCATTAATTCCGTACAAGCCGGCGGTAAACATTGATAGATCTATTGGACTGACAATCCCACCCGGATACGAGCCTCCTACAAAGGTAGCGTGGGTGTTTGTTATCGTATAACATATTCAAGTGAACCATGAGCGTATGGTATGTATCATATTATAACAGTCATCAGGGTTGGTTATGCACTCGATTTATTTCTAGTATGTTCTCACATATGGACTAGATTGACATGACACATGAATTGCACAACATTTTTATTCAGTTATCAAAAACCTATGTAATTCTCACCAACTTTTGTTGACCCAAAATATTTTCAAACTTAACATGTTTCAGGTTCTATTTGCTTGAAGATTTGAATTGATGCTTGAAGATATGTGTATAGTTTTATTCAATTTGATGTACAAATTCTAGAACAATTGTATGTAATTCATTTAAATCATTTAATGGAATTTATTATTCACCATGAGCTACTGAACAATCATCAATACGTGACATCCCGATGTTTCCGCCATCGGTTAGGGTGTTACAGATTGGTATCAGAGCCAGGTTATAGGGAATTAGGTTATTAGAAAAATAATCTAGTCTATAACCATAGGATTTAACCAGTACTTGCTTCTTTTGCTTGCTATTCTCTATTTCCTACTTCTTATCCCTACTTTCATCCTTACTAGAAGGCTGCTCTCCATCAGTGGATCTACTCTTAGACTAATAAGACAAATTCCTCAGGTTTAACCTGAACCCCCTTGAGATCTCGTCGAAGTTCTATATTTTAATAACGAACACGTGCAATCTGGAAGGGTGAACGCCTGTATTCTGAGTCTTCTGTCTAGGCTGGCATTGCGCATATATCCCAATCGGACGAGGGACCCGGATGCCTACCTGGGAATTCTCGGGATGAGTGTTCACTTATAGGCTAAAACATGTCTTCATATGTTATTAGAATCTGGAATCTTTGATAAGTCAACGTTTTCGTTTATTCGTTTTAATTAATGAATAAATGATTACATTCCTTATATTACCTCATTCATTTCATGCCTCATTAAAACTTCATTGTGTCCCTTACAGATCATGTCTCCACGTCGCAGCACTCTCCTTAACAATGGTGACAATCAAGATGAAGTGAATAGCAACAACCACAACACTAACCACATTAATGGGAGTGATGCCCAACTAGCTACGATTATTTCCCAACAATTGGCGCAACAAATCACAACTCTGGTTTCTAACTTGTTGACTCAAGACATCCAAATGGATGGGAATGGCATTGGAAATGGCGTTGGAGATCACAAAAGGAACAGGACCTTAGTTCGGAAAGGCGAGAAAACAAGTATTGTGGCCGCGGTAACTACCAAGAATCAGAAACATAAGACCAGGGATCCTGATGTAAACCTCACTGCCCAAGTTTCTAACAAGAAGCCTTATACGAGAAACTTTCCATTGTGTAACACATGCAATCGACATCATCCCACTGTTTCAGCGTGTCGCTTGTGCACCAATTGTGGTAGGTATGGTCATCTGGTCAACACATGTCGCGAGACCCCAAACCCTAATCAACCCACCAACCCTGCTACTTTGGAGGAAGCAAAGTGGTTGGCTGCCACCTTAACAGATAACCATGTAAAGGTAGGAACCCTGACCCAGAAAGGGGAGAAGAAAACTGTTGCAAAAGATACTCCCCAACCTGCCGTTAAAATCGAAACTGAGTCCTCAACCAAAGGAAAGCGCAAGGCCAGAAATTTTGCAAAAGACACCACTACCCCACCCAACAAGAAACAATACCGCGGGAAGCTACCTAAGTGTGACACCTGCCAGTATCACCATCCAACCCAAGTGCTCTGCCGTCAGTGTACCAATTGTCAAAGGTATGGACATCTTGCGGATGCTTGCCGAATCCCTGCTACAAACGCCCTTGATGCTCCAAATAACCCGCTTGAGACCCTCCAGCTACTTAACAGCAAACTCTGCCATCTGAATGATGTCTATTTTTCTCTTTAATTCCATGTATTGACATTTCTATTTTCAAGTAATAAAATTCAAGTATTATCATAATATCTGTGTGCATGCTTGTCTGAATGTGAACTGATTGCTATATCTATGATCATACTTGCTTACTTGTGCAACAAATAGTTGACTACCAAACAATCTACTTAACGATTGGTAGAGGTCATCATGTCTTTCCAACAGTCGGGAGAGGCCCTACCACCTCCTCAACGACTGGTGGGGACTATCAGACCTGCTCAACAATCGGTAGAGTCATAAAAGGACGCAAAACCCTAATGTAAGGTAAATTGGTAATTACGGTCCGAAACGTAATCATGAATTTACAGGTACATTAAGGTAGTGTGAAATTTTATCAAGGTTTCCAGTAGTTGACCAAATGTGAACCTAGTGTTTCTCTTAACTTCGGGACGAAGTTCCTAAAAGTAGGGGAGACTGTAACATCGCAAAAATTTTTCAAAGTTTAATACGTATATTATATTTATTTTTTTTTATCATTTATAACGTGCCTAAGTCTTATTTTCCCGACCACACAATTTATATATATATATATATATACATAAGTATAATGATAATAATAATAATAATAATAATAATAATAATAATAATAATAATAATAATAATAATAATAATAATAATAAACATGATGCAACTAAACCTCCCCTAAACCTAAACTACAACCCAATAAACAACTACCCAACCCAACACCCTCTTGAGCCCATCAAACCCGGCCCACTAATGGCCAGGCCCATACCCCCCTATCTGCCTTTAAGAAAAAAAAAAAAAAAAAGGGATCCCTCTGCCGTGGATCGAACTCGCGACAGCACCCGGGCCAAACACTACCACACACACACAACACCACTTGATCTACCTATTTCTTTTGAACTAATCCTAACACTGATTATATTTAACCCTTTTCGCGTCTGTTTTCCTTCTTCCCTTCCTAAAACAGCGAACAGCAGCAGCAGCATAACATCCACCTTTGACCAATTATTGGCACGATTAACGCGAAATTATCATGGATTGACTCAACAGCTTGATTTTCGGCCTCATCCAACCTCAATTACACGCTAATTACCAATTATCTTTGACCCATTTGAATTAATAAGCGTATAGACTTTAATAATTTGTCAAACCTTCCAATTAAACCATCCATCGATCTCCAGTATAAATTGACCTCCTACGAATCATTTCAACTCGCTCACACTCTCTTCTCAATCTTCAATTCTTTTCCAAACACTCTGATAATTAGCTTTCTGATCGTCGTTTGACTTTTGGCTTTGACCGGGCAAACGAACACAATTCATCACTGTAAGTTTAAATTTTTGTGTGGGTTATGTTCATCGGCAATCACACATCAATAGCCCTATGATTAATTAGGCTATTGATGTGTGAATTGATCAATTGTAGAAACTAGGGTTCGTGCCTTGTAATTTGGGGATAAACTCGATTTCATATCGCGTATATAATTATTATTATACAGGATTTATCACAGCCACTGGCCTAGGCCAAGTGGTTGTGACCATGGCTCATCACCAAAGGCACCCGGGTTCGAGTCCCGGCAGTGGCCTTCCATTCTTTTCTTTTTCAATTTAAAAACAACAAATCATTATTATATATATTATACTTTTAAACCTTATAAATTCATTTTTAAATATTAAAACCTTTTTATAAATTCTAAAAAAATTATATTTATTAAATCTGAGTTAAAAGCTTTATTTACAATTCTTATTTTTCTAAAATTCATTTATTTAATATTTATAATAATTAAATCAATTTTATACTATTATATTTATAAAAATCCATTAAAATATCAAAACAATTTTATTAAATTCTACAAAAATTATCCTGAGTTTGTACAATGATAAACTTTTCTGAAATGATTTTTATTTCAGAAAAATCATTTATTTAATATTTTTAAGCAATTTTTGTTTGTTTTAAACATAATTAAATCATAATAAATTCAATTTTTAATATTTTTTACACCAAAATTTTATACAAATTATTTCTGATTACTTAGAACAGAAATATAAATTTTAAACTAATAATTCCTTAAATTTAATATTTTTAAATATTAAAGTTATAGTTCGACAATTTGTAATAAATAGATTTTAAAAATCTATTTTAAGGAAAATAATTTTGTAAAAATTATTTTTATACTTTAAACACATTCTTGTGACCATCTTAAATTTAATTTTCATAAAAAGATTTTTGGTTATTTATTTACTAAATTTCTCTCAATTGGCGAATATTTTTAATATTAATCAAACGAGCAACTATCCCCAAATTCGAAGCCCTAGAACGTATACATTTGTAGACTAGATAGACTTAGACATATTTATTACCTCATTATAGGGTGATACTTGATACATTTGGGCAACACACTATTTTCAACAGATATAACATTTTACCAAGGTGAGTTTTACATAGCCCCTTTTCTATTTATCACCGTTTTTGGGGTGAAACATGTTACAACATCATTTATGCAATTCAATCATCAATGTGTCTATGTGTTTTCTATGTTGCATTATGTCTTGAGCATGATTAGAGTAAGCACCATTCTAGCATAATCATTAACTCCGTACAAGCCGGCGGTAAACATTGATAGATCTATTGGACTGACAATCCCACCCGGATACGAGCCTCCTACAAAGGTAGCGTGGGTGTTTGTTATCGTATAACATATTCAAGTGAACCATGAGCGTATGGTATGTATCATATTATAACAGTCATCAAGGTTGGTTATGTACTCGATTTATTTCTAGTATGTTCTCACATATGGACTAGATTGACATGACACATGAATTGCACAACATTTTTATTCAGTTATCAAAAACCTATGTAATTCTCACCAACTTTTGTTGACCCAAAATATTTTCAAACTTAACATGTTTCAGGTTCTATTTGCTTGAAGATTTGAATTGATGCTTGAAGATATGTGTATAGTTTTATTCAATTTGATGTACAAATTCTAGAACAATTGTATGTAATTCATTTAAATCATTTAATGGAATTTATTATTCACCATGAGCTACTGAACAATCATCAATACGTGACATCCCGATGTTTCCGCCATAGGTTGGGGTGTTACACTACCGATTGTTGAGTAGGTGCGATAGCCTCTAACAGTCGTTGAGCAGGTTTTAGGGCCTCTACCGACTGTTGAGCAGGCATGATGACCTCTACCAATCGTTGAGTAGGTTATTTGGTACTCTACTAACTGTTGAGCAAGTACTTCATCCTCTATCAGTTGTTTGATTAAGTGTAACAATTGTTTTTGGTTTATCACATAAGTTGCAAATTGATAATACATACATGTAAGCAAGTTTGTAAATGCATCAAGTATCAAGTATAGCATGCGAGTTGTAACAGAGTTGCCCTAGACAAGGTTAATGACTCTAGGTGTGTTTATAGCAAATAGTTTATATTCCATGCTTTCAAGTATCATGAATAATCAAATGTTCAGGTAGATAATCAAATCCTCATGTATAACTAATATTCAAGTTTGATGCAACGAACAATTAAGTTTTCAATAGTTTGGTTATCGTGGAGATCAAGTTCATGTTCGAGGAGGTAAAGGATGTGAATTTGGTTTTTGAGAGATGATGAAAACTCAAAGTAACATCAAGGTTGTGAAAAATGGTGAATGTGTAGATGGTTGATAAAGGGTTTAATTTATAGGGTTTCAAAAAGACGCAAGTAGTAAGGTGATCATGCAGAATAATCGTGGGGTTTGAATAAATAGTTAGATACAAGCGTATGAGAAAACATGATTGTGGTATTTGCCAAAAAATTGTAATTGTTCGAACAAGTTTAAAATAAGTAGGTGTCAATGGAAAAATTATAGAGTAAATTTTGTTCCTGTGGATGGAAAGATTTTATTTTCAAAATTTGGTTTTGTATGTAAAGAAAAAGTCATTAAATAGTACAACTAAATTGATTTAGATCACAATATTTCGATGAGTCATAAGTTTTAAACACCATGTCGGATTTCAAAAATCAAGAATCTGTTGAGGTGTTTTGTATAATTGACTTTGATTATTCCATAAAAAGAAGTGATTCCTAATATATTAAAACTTTTTTTTTTAAGATTATCTGTTACACCAGTAAATTGTTACACCAACATTTGAAATTTAAAAAATGAGTTTGTGGAATAAAAGGTTTTTTGACAAACTATTTATTTGCTTTAGTTTGTGAAATTCCTAGGTAATGAATATTTGACAAAATTTAGTACTCTTTAATGTTGGTGCTAGAGTATTTCCTATAAACAGGTTACGAGATGATAGTTTGAACCAGGATTTTAAAATCTTGAATATGATAAAATTTTATGGTTGAGAGTACCTTAAAAAAATATAAATGAAAATCTAATGGGAGGTTGAAAATGAAATTGGCCTGAAACATCAAAGGTAATAGATTAAAGAAGTAAAATGTGTAACATATTGTAATGGGAAAAATATGATTTGGGTTAGATTTTGAAAATAATTAAACATGTGGGTAATATTGTAAGACGAAGTATGATTGTGAAACTTACAAATGATCATGAAATTCAGGCTGATTAGTAAATTATATAATAAATGAAATTGATTTGAATTGTAAAGGTTTTGAGATTTCAAAGCTTAGAATTTAATGAGAGTGAGGGGGTATAAATGAAAATGAAATACAAAGATTGTATTCATTTGTCCACGTATATACGAAAATGTTGACTTATCAAGACAGATCGGATCTAAGCCCAGTGAATTTTCCCTATTAAACTAGGAGTACATTAGGATTGCAACAAGTGAAATAGAGTGTAGGCAAGACCAAGCTAGGGTAGAATAAGGAGGAGGATAGGGATAGAGATAAGGATAAGGTAGAGCCACAAGCAACTAAAGCAAGTACTGATTAATGTCCTAAGGCTATAGACTAGATTATTTTTCTAATAACCTAATTCCCTATAACCAAGGCTCTGAAACCAATCTGTAAGACCCCAACCGATGGCGGAAACATCGGGATGTCACGTATTGATGATTGTTCAGTAGCTCTTGGTAAATAATAAATTTCAATAATAGAATTAAATACATTACATATAATTGTTCTACAAGAATTTGTACATCAAAATGAAAAATACTAGATACACATCTTCAAGCATTAACTCTAATCTTCAAGCAAGCTATAACCTGAAACATGTTAAGTTTGAAAATATTTTGGGTCAACAAAAGTTGGTGAGAATTACATAGGTTTGAAAAAAAATGTTGTACAATTCGAGTGTCATGGCTAGTCTAGTCCATATGTGAAAACAAAACTATTAGGTAAATCGAGTGCATAATCAAACCTTGTGACTAGAATATTGTGGTCCATCCCATACGCATATGGTTCACTTGATTATGTTATATGTTCGATAACAATCACCCACGCTACCTATGTAGGAGGTACACGTATCCGGGTGGGATTGTCAGTCCAATAGATCTATCATTGTATACCATCGGCTGATCAATGTTAATGATTATGCTAGAATAATGTGCTTACCCTAGTAATGTTTAGGACATAATGCAACATAGAATAACACATAGACACTTATGATTGAATTGTAAATTGAATGTTGTAACATGTTTCACCACAAAATAGTGAAATAGAAAAAGGGGCTATGTAAACTCACATAAAATTCACTGTGTAAGTATTAGCAAGTAGCAACAAGTCTGAACTTGGATTAATTGAACTCTTGTATCCAATTACAAATAAACGATGCCCTAAATTCTAATGCAAATAAGCTTGTTTTTGTTTTGGTTGTAAAGATAGTTTATCCAACTACCTAGACACGTATTGAAAGAATGCGTGTCTTAATAAGTGTATGACTTAATGAACCGATAGTAACTTGGTTTGGTTTCACAAAATGTATTCCTATGTATAGCTATTTGAATTAAATACGTTATTGAAGTTATTGATAAAGACACATTTTGTATAACAAAATACTATTTACGTAGCTTGACTCAAATGTTAATTTGTCTCGTATCTTGGGTAGTATATATATATACTTGTTAATAAACATAAATATTTCTATTTTTGACGGCGTAAGATTTGAAAGTTAGGATTTATTTGTAAAAACATAATCTTGTCTACACATAGTTATAAACTTGGAATGCCGAATCGTTTATCATATTTTATAATATTTGGGCAGAGTTTCCTCTGTTTTTGTAAGGAACCAGACAACTCAACTTGCCTATGTTTTCCCAAAACTCAGTTGTACAAATATGTGACACAGACTATTATAATTATAAAAAGCGAGGAGCTAATCATGTTGACGAGTAATCTTTATATATATATTATAGATGGTTCAACACTAGATAGTTCGAAAATAACATGTTAAATTGACGAATATCAACACTAATCATATTGATAATATAAATATATACCTAAGTTTTGTACACTTCGGCTATTCATATGTCCAAACCCACAAGACTAGTCGTTGAAATAATATACACGGGTACAAACTAGTTATAAACGATAAAATAGTTTTGTTACAAATCGGTTCGGTTCGTCTATACAAAATTATCTCTTTAACTTTATGTATATTTAGTTAATATTTAACACTAAGACAAGTAAATGAATTGAAGACACGGCGTGCAATATACCTTCCCGTTCCATGCTCGCGAATCAACACGCGCGCGTCTTGAACCGAACACTAGCGAATCTGACTATGTTGACCTAATCAGACCTTGACTAAATCTAACTAAGGGTGGCCAGATCTGATCCAAAAATGGACCGCAGTTGACCAAAAGTTTGACCCGGGCAAAATTCAGATCTGTTGACCGAAAGAAACTGAACTCGAATTTAGTCTTAACCAAAGTTGCTCCAAGAGTTTTCCGATCATCACCCTCGACTGATACCCGCTATACCCTGCCTGAATCCAACTGTTGTGCCATAAAACAATCTGACCCGGATCCATCAACCAGCGAACTCGCCTTCCTTGCTCCACCGTTCACGAACCAGAAAACAAAAACACGGAGACCAGACCCGAAACCAACAACCTGCTGAGACCCCAACCACTCAACATCCATGCTCATTTCGGGCCTAACCTTTGCACCGCTGCCCATGACGCCTTGTCACCTCTTACCTCTGCTACTGTTTGCGGCGGTGCTGCTGTTTTTGGCCGGAAAGAGAGGGTGGCCGCTGCTGTTAATAATGAGAAGAAGGATGAGTAGGTAGGCGCTGATAGGGTGGTGCTTGTTTGTTGTCGTGGCTGTGTATCTAGAAGGGGAAGTATGGAAAAGGTTAGGGTGGCTCAGATGGTGATTGGTGGTCGTGGTTGGCGGCTGAGGTAGGGGTCGGACACGAAACAGAGAAGGAAGCCAGACCCAAGTTGTTTTGTTGTTGTGGTTAGAAATGGTATGGAGTGAAGATTCGGGTGTATGTGTATGTGTGTTGAGGTCATGGAGGTAAAGGAAGGAGGAGAAGAAGATAGTGACTAGGGTTTTGATGAATGAGAAGGAGATGAGGAGTTAAGGTGTTTAAATAGGTAGGGTTAAGTTTAGGTTAACTTAGGTGGAAGTTATTGCTTAAACGAACTAGTTACTGGCTCGGGTCTCGTTTATGAATTTAATTCGCTTAAATGCCTAGACAATTATTTCGCGAGTTATGTTTGTTGATTTCATTAAAACGAGTATTTGAACTACGTATTTATTATGTGTGTATGTATATATATATATATATATATATATATATTTTGTCTCGATTAGAATTTACAAGGGTAGGTGTCGGTTTACTAGTGTGCTATTATCTGCAACGCGTTATTTGGCGAATTTAGATAATTAAATTTATTAATAAAATAAGAATGTATTTCTTGTTAATAAGGTATTATTGTTAACGAATTAACGAATCGTTTTAAGAATAAAATATTATTATTATTATTATTATTATTATATTATTCGAGAAACGCTGGGCGTTACAGATGTTGCCAATGATTTGGTCTGGTGGATGAGCTCTAAGGTAGATTAAATCTCCTTGATATGGTATGATGACATTTTGAGGTGAGGGACAAAGGTTTGTGGCATCTGTTGTTGTAACATCTGTTTGCAATTCTGTAGTGCCAACAGATGTTTGAAATGGAGGTGGGGGAATAGGACCAAGTGGTGTAAAGGTGGACTGACTTTTGTCAATTAAAGTTGGAGTTTTGTCAACAGATGTTTGAAAAGTGGTTGAGCTGGATGAAGCAGTGGTTTGAGGGAAAGACTGGTCAACAGTAGTTGACACAGCTGTAGCAGTGTTTTGACAGATGCCTTGAACATCTGCTTGCCCTATAGCAGAATAGACTTTGCAGTTAGATGGAATCACAATATGAAATCTGTATTCTTGTTGTGAAGACTGTGGTGTACCTGCACTGTTAGTTTTAGTAGTAATATCTTCAAATTTGATTTTATCTAAATCAAACAATTCAGCAGGATTTGCTGGGATTTTTAAGGATGAAAGTTCATTGAACATTACATTCAGTGTTTCTTTTATTTTTGAACTCTGTTCCATTGTCACTTCTAATGATTTTTACTGGCAAGTCATATTGCTTTTCAACTTTGGTGAGAAAGTCCTTCAAGATACCTGCAGTCTCATCCTTAGAGTGTAAAAAGTAAGTCCATGCAAACCTAGAAAAATTATCAACTATGACAAGACCAAATCGTTTTTCCTTAGACTCATGATTTTAACTGGGCCAAACAAGTCCATGTGCAACAATTGAAGACACTGACTAGTTTTTGACTCATCAATGGATTTGATAGAGCTTTTATGTTGTTTACCTTTTAAATAGGAAACACAATGCTTATCACATTTGAATTCTTTTGATGGAAGGCCTCTCACAAGGATTTGTTTTGAGAGTGAGTTGATAGTTTGAAGGTTGGTATGACCCAATCTCCTATGCCACAATTCTGTGTCTTTGGATGAAGCAGCAGAAAATAGACATACATTTGCCATAGGGTTATCCTTCAACATATCAACCACATACACATTGCCACTTCTATGAGCAACAAGTTGTGCTTTGCTCTCAGCTATGATGGTATCAATCTTTTCAACAACTTCTGGCCCAATAATCTTACAAGTTTTCTTAGTGAAGAATGACTCATAGCCTTTGTCACTCATTTGTGAAACTCTAAGAAGATTAAATTTAAGATTATCAATAAGATTGACATTTTCAAACTTATGTCTCCCAGCCTGAACAGTTCCAGAACCCAACATCTTACCTTTAGAATAATTACCAAAAGATATATCACCCCCTCCATGAGCTAAGAAGTCCAGAAGTAGGGCTCTACATCCTGTCATGTGCCTGGAGCCTCCACTGTCTACACACCATAAACTATCTAAGCAAGCAGAAGCTCCCTGCACATTAGTAAGGAGTTAGTTTTAGTGAGTGTCCAAAGCCAAGTTGGCTTTGGATGGCTTCCCAAACCTTATAGGCTCAAGTTTAGGAGAATGATCAGTGGTTTGAACAAGTTTTTGAACCAAGTTCAATAACTGATGTTGACCATTTGCCAGTGTTTGTATGTCAACACTTGGTGCAACAGATGTTGGGTCATTTCTTGTCAGATGATAGTAACCATGAGGATGCCCGTTCATTTTTGGTTTTGAAGGCCTTTTTGGCTCTTCATAGACATGTGGCAGACTATGACAAGGTGGTTGTCCATGTCCTCTTGGAAACTTGTTTGAGTGTGGAGCATCTGTTACTTGAACATCTCTAGCAACAGAGTTTTCATTAAGATTTTTGATAACAGATGTTTGGACTGGTGTGAAAGTTTGTTTGTGCTTTCCTTTTGAAGTACTGACCACTTGACTCATTTGAGTTTTTACTTTATAGTCTTGTATTTTAACATCAATTTTTTTGAGATAAAGACGCTCTTGGGTTTTATGATTCTTTTTACCACAGATTGAACAGTTTGGTTTAGAATCACACACACTTGTTCCTTTGTTGATGCCATATGCTTTTAGAAGAAAACAGTTTTTAGCAACATGGTTCTTCTTTTCACAAAAATCACAAAACAAGTATGAATCCTTTTCTTTCTTCTTCCCTTTTTCTTTCTTCCTTTCAACAAATGTTTGAACATCTGCTGGAAGATCTTTTAAGGGAATGATCTTTGCCTGTGGTGCCTTTTTACCAGTAGGAGTTTCAAAATTGACTGGTTTGAAGTTATCAAGAAAATCACACTCGTATGACCAAGTTGGTTTAAACTGACATTTTTCAATTTCAGCAAATGATGAGGAACCCTCAAGTTTTTCAAAAACAATTTTCTTGCCATTAGGTTCAGTGATTTTAATTTCTTGACCCTCCAAATTTGTTGGAATAACATCAACCAACTTTGGTTCCCTTTTGTCAATGTTTTGAGAAATTTGAGCACTGGTTTCATTGCAACCAATGCCAAATTTCACATGACTTTTGGTGTGTTTGTTGAGGAGCATCTCAAAACCTTTTCATGATTTCACCCATTTTTCACACTCAACTTGGATGGATTCAAGATCCTGTTTACAACTCTGATATTTTGTTATCACAGTTCGGAGCTGGTCCTTGATTATGCTTGCTTCATATTTTAAACTGCCGATTTCAGATTCTTTGTTAGTTAATTTTGATTTTAACTCTTTTGTGAGTTTTTCAAACTGAATTTCATCCTCTGAAATTTTCTTTCTATGGTTTTCATTCACCTCTTTAATGTTTGCAAAAGCTATTACACATTTGTTTGAACATAAATCATTTAAGATTTGAGGAGATACCTTAGAAGCAGCCATCAATTCACAATCACACTTGCACTCACAATCATTTCCACTCCATGGATCTGAGAAATTCACAACCTCTTCTTTAGACTTTTCAACTGAAATAACTGTATCAACACCATCATCAACCATATTTCAAACTCAGAAACCACTTCCTCAGATTCAACTCCTTCAACAATTGTCTCTAAGGCCAAGAAACAGAAATTTTCTAGTTCATTTTCAGATTTGGAAACAAGAGCAAAGTTCTCATCTGTTAGCTCATCTGGTAAACTGCTCCAATCAACAAAGCCTTGTGTGAAAAAGCTCTGTTGACTGGTCTCTGCTGTAAAACCCTAAACGATGGCGGAAACATCGGGATGTCACGTATTGATGATTGTTCAGTAGCACATGGTAATTAATGAAATTTTAAGTACTTCATTAATAATATCAAAATATCCCAAAATGAAACATTGTCTAAGAAATTCAAATACGAGTTTATGTAATCAAACAACTTCAAATAAACTTCCTCAAGCACAACTCTAACCTTCAAGCTTCATTGTTTCCTGAAACATGTTAATTTTGAAAATGTTTTTGGGTGAACAAAAGTTGGTGAGAATCACAAAGGTTTGAATACTGTATCATGAGTATAAAACTTGTACAATTCTAGTGTCATGGCAAATCTAGTCCATATGTAAAAACAAAACTACTAGGTAAATCGTTTGCATAGTCAACCCTTGTGACATGTTTATTGTGGTCCATACCATACGCATATGGTTCACTCGTTTGTGTTTATGTGTTCGATAACAATCACCCACGTTACCCATACTGGAGGTACACGTATCCAGGTGGGGTTGTCAATCCAATAGATCTATCATTGTGTATCGTCGGCTTGCGCATTGTTAATGATTACGCTAGTCTAATTGTGTTTACCAAAGTATTGTTTAAGACATAATGCAACATAGAAATCACACATAGGCACTTATGTTGAATTGCATTTGAAAATGTAACATGTTTCACACCAAAAATTGTAAAATAGTAAAAAGTGGATATGTAAACTCACCTTAACAATAGTATCGAATCCTTTGAGATAGAATAAATGTGGCTCAAGTGTTTCCAAGTATCACCCTATGTTTAAGGCAATAAAATAAGTGTTGGAAAAACTTAAAGATCTAAGTTTTCTACTCTATTGGTATTCTAGGGTTCCTAATTTGGGGATCGACGATCGTTTAATAGTTAATTTAAAATAATAGTTAATTAAAATGAACAGGGTCGAACCTAGGAGAGAAAGGTCGAACGTGTAGTGTTTTGGGTCGAATCTGAGATTTTTAGGTCGAAAGTGAATCATTTTAGGTCGAACCTAGAGGTTGTGAGTGTTGTTTTGTACATTCGACCAGTATTTGGTACATTCAACCCTACAGGAGGTCGAAAGTGGGATTTTAGTGGTCAAACGTGAGTTTGTGTTTCATATTCTACATTCGAGTCAGAAGAAAGGGTCGAACCAGGAACATTTCCACATTCGAACCCACGATTGTGAAAAAGGGTCGAACGTAGAAGCTGATTGAATATTTTTCTAAGTGTTTCGCATCTCGGACTTCGTAGACGATATGTGGAGCTTTCCAACAACACCTAGGCCTAATACTACACAACAACAACACGTTTCTATGGATCCTTGGACTGTAGCTGCACAGAAGACGGACAGTCAACCATCTCATCCGATCAATTACCTTGTGATGCCTAGTTCGATGCCACAGACCGTTGTTCAACCTCCACAACAACCCATGAATGATTATTGGGGAGTTGCAGCAGCCGCGGTACACACTCAAAGTTCTAATGCTATTTCTACTCTAATAAACGACTTATCTTTAGGTAGTGGAAACCGTCCACCGAAGCTGATGGAGATGGTGCATTACAATCAATGGCACAAAAAGTTCAAGATTCACTTGGAGGGAATGGGACTGGAAGGCACCGAGGCATGGCAAATGATTGCTAAGGGTTTTGTTGCACCGGTTTTGGGGAACACAGGTGAACCAATTCCGCTGGAGAGTTTAGCTGAGGATGAAAAGAAAAAGTTTGCAGTGGAGAAAAAGGCGTTCTCCCAACTATCTCAAGCTATCAACACTGATCTTCTACATCAGTTTGGTTCATGTACTACTTCCAAGCAGCTTTGGGATATGTTGAAGAATCGTCATGATGGTAACGAGAAAACCAGAAAGTTGAGAATGGAGGAATTGAGGAAGGAATTTGAGAACTTTAGTTATGTGGGAAACGAGAATTTGAAGGAATTAATTCCTCGATATTGCCATCTTTTGACTGAATTGTCAAATTATGACATTAAGATTCCCATGTCTGAATTGGTCGATAAGTTTGCTGATTCTCTACCACCTTATTGGAACCAACATATTGAGGCCCTAAAGGAGAAAGATGCCTATCAATATTGGACCATCAATGAGTTGATCCAGAAATTAGAGAACAAGGAGTTGGAGGAGAAGAGAAAAGCGAGGCGATCACAAATCCCACACAATCCGGAATTGTATCATGCATCTTCATCTACTTCTGTGAATAGTTCAAGTGTGGCAGGAAATATTGCGCCACATATAGCTTATGTGTCAAGTGTTATGGAACCACCCAGACAACCCATTAACTATCTTGCACAAACATCAACTTATCCACCAAACTACCCCACAAACTCTTACATTCCACCACAACCTCAACCTCAAATGTCCACCGCATGTTATTCATCCAACATATCTCAACAACAACCTTTTGTTCCTAACACTGCACAATCATCTTCTAGCCAATGTCCAATCGTGTTGGAAACTTCCAACATGGATAATGTAACTGTTGAAGTTGCTCAGCAACACATTGCGTTGGTTTCAGCAATGGTTGCATCTTATAATGGACTGGTGGCAAGTCAGATTGGAAACAATTGTCTAACTAATGAAGATTATGCACAGATCGATAAGGAGGAGATGGAGCTTATTGATATTCAGTGGGCGTTCGCCAGTGTTATGAGAAGGGCAACCGAGTTTATTGAGAAAACTGGTAGGACTGATCTGGCAACATCACCGAACACCACTTATGCCTTCAACAAAGCCAAAGTTACTTGTTTCAATTGTGGTGGTAAAGGTCATTTTAAGAGGGAAAGCACCCGGCCAGCTCAACATAGTAATAGAAATCCTTTCAATTCTAATTACCAAAACCATCAATCTCAGAACCAAGTAACCTATCAAAACCAAAACAACAACAACTATCAATCATAAAACAATTACCAAAACCGACAAAACACCTCACAGAACAACTCTGCTGGACAAACAACTACACCTAACCAGACTCAAAATCAAACACCACATAACCCAACCAGAACCATCATTCCTATTTCCACACCTGTCACACCACGCCAATGGCGGAAACACGTGGCGCAACGCTCGAAAGCATATCAAAGTCAAGATTAACACAAACTATATTTAATTAGAAAAGATCAATTTATTAGAATGTCGAAAATGAGTATCTCGTTCCGTTATTGCACAATGCATTACATAAAACGATAAACATTAAGTTTTCAATGTGGGGTATTTCCGTTTATGTACCATCCCGATGGTAACAAGGAATGAAACCCCGACCAGTATCCGACATTCCGAATTCCACCGCACTAGCCCCATATCTATCCAGCACTTAGTTACCTGAAAGATATGTTTAAAAAGACGTCAATATATAAAATATTGGTGAGTTCACAGGTTTTAGTTTCATAACAGCAACATTTTCACAACCATCGACTCGACTCACTTTACCGTATAATTACTTTCCCATTAAGTAATTATACTAGGATCTTGTCGATCGATATTCCGTTTTTACAACATGTGCGAAACCTGCACAACTTGTGGCCTTTGTAAGGAGTAGCTAGCTCCTACAAACTATAATGATGAGCAATCCCTTGAGCCCCATAACCAAACCAAGACTAATAATAATGCCCCACTCCAAGTCGTTACTCGGTTTTCCCACGACTTAAGTTCAGAATATATGCACCCCAGGCATAACCTAATGCATAATCGACGCTATCGATTAGGGGTGGGCCTTGTCAGGCACCAATAGTACTATCCAAATATTCTTTCGGTTTCATTTCCCTGAATTAATGATTACGGAAGAGAGGACTCAACCCCGAGTGGCGTTCACTGCTCAAGTACTCATCATACCACTTATCACATTTTATCCTTTGAAAACCTTTTCAACATGTGACAATATTTGACAAACATATCTTTCCCCCAGTTAAAACAGAAAAATGGGGCCGTGAAACTCACCTGAACACTGTCTGGCTCACTAGGTAGATAGCATAGAGGGTCTCGCACCTACAAACGTCCTGGACGTATGAGTCACTATTCCTATAGTGCATGTGCCTTGGCAAGTTGTACACCCAACTCCCGACCACAAGTTATTCCAAATCCCGTTTAATTAAGCGCATATCCTAGGTTTCGTTGGCGTTACATTACCCTTTGTGTTACAAGTTATATATTACTCTTGTTAATATTTCCTTAACTTGTATTTTATTATCATCGACTCGACTTCACTTAACATATAATTATTTTCCCATTTAAATAATTATACTTAAGATCGCATCGCTCGATATAATATATATTTCAATACCCGACCCGACTCACTTTGCCGCACATTTGTTTTCCCATTTTAACAAATATGCTAAGATCTTGTCGTTCGATTGTATATTCTTAACACCCGACTCAACTCACCATACCGTATATTTATTTTCCCATTCAAATAAATATACTAGGATCTTGTTGGTACGGCATACACATATATATCTTTGTCTACTCGTCGCGGCTTTCCTTCCCACATATCTACTTTCCCATTAAGTAGATATACTAGAATTTTGCCGAGACGAGCGTACATATATATTAATGTGTAGTTTTTCTTATTAAGTATATACGTTTGTTTAACGTCTTATTTGTTTATGTTATACTTTTCTCCCACGAATAATTCCCTTAACACTTAGGAAAGTGTTTTGTTAGTTTTCACCCATGTATACATATATTTTACTTCCTAAAAATATATATATTTTCTCATCTTGCCGCAATGGCATTTTTCTCATGATTTGTCCGCGTACGGTTCGTTAACGCGTCTTAGTTCGATATCTTAACTCGATTAGTTAATTCTTCCAAGTCTTTCCCAACATGTGTTTTATAGAAATATTATCCACATTTCTAACCCATGTTACTTGGAAGGTTTGTATTTTAGCCCAACTTGTTAACTTAGATACAAAAATGCTTCCAATACTTTTATATTCCCATTTATATAAAAGTATTCATTTTTGTATAAGTTTCTCAAGTTTGCTTATCATTTTTATAAAATCTCTATTTTATAAAAATCCTTATTTTAAAACCCTTTGTATTTTTATAACTTTCAAAAATACACTTTCATACAAAATACCCAAGTATTTCTACTAGTATTTACAAAAATCATCCTTAGACTTTATTACTTATATTTTTGACACCGAACTTTCCATACTTGTGTTTTTGGACTAATAGTTTCTAAAATATCCATTTTAGCCCTTTAACTTTCAAAGTTACAACTTTAGTCCCTTAACTTCCAAAAGTTGCATTTTTCCACTCTAGCTTCCAAAGTTAACATTTTTCACTCAAAATGGTAAACTTTGAAGATTCAACTTTTTATTGGTAAGTTATTTTTGTATCAAAACACTTATGGTAGTCTTGCATTTCATATGGAAGACTAATTATATGTGTGTTTTATGTATTTGTCCATTTTATCAAAATATCATTCATCTAAGTAAGCTAACTTAGATTTTTCATCTTCTTCATTTATGAACTTCTAATATGTTTTACCACATATTATAACTTAGATGATCATAATAAGATGATTTAAAGTTACCTTTAACATATTCAAGTTCATCCTAAAATCTTAACCAAAACATCATCCTACCTAGTTTTAGATGCAAACTTTACATATTTTTAAGATTAATACATCATCATTATCAAATCCATGGTTTATTTCCATATCTTTAATCTTCCATTTTACACATGTAAAACCTATTAAAGATTATGTTCAAAGCCACCTTTTAAACCCCTTCATGTACAACTTGCTTCTAAGAACACATACATGAATAATAACAATCAAAAACAAGATTAAGAAGCTTACTACTAGCACAAGGCTAGGGAAGACAAAACCTTTGATTTTGAGAGGGGTTTAGTGTGTTCTTCCTTAGTGGTTAAGCTCCAAGCTTGAAACACGCAATAGGGGTTTGGATGAATGGATGTTTGGAAGTGATTTAGAAGTGTTGAACTTGAAAGAATGATGTGTGTGTGTGTGCAATATCCCACGGCCACAAGAGAGAAAAGAAGAAGAGTTTTGCTTGGTTTCTTCTAATGACTAACACATGTTATATATAATCTTATCATGTGTAATCTTTCCAAAGATCCAAGTAATCTTATAGAAGATTGAGTTGTGTACTTATGATAGATTACAAAGATATTATATGTGTGTGTATTGCCGTGAGATAGAGAGGGGTTGGGTGGGAGCTTGCTTGCAAATCTTAACCAAATATTTGAGTTTTATCATAATCTTATACTAGATCCTTTCCATAGATATTAGGCATGTGCATGTGCTAAGGCATCATTACTAGTTTGTGTCTTGGATTACATGGCCATAGGGCCGAAAATTTACCAAGGGAGGGACAAGATTTAGGCATGCTTTGTACTTTGTAATCATACACTTTAACTTTTGTCTTTTGCTTAGCATGCTTAACATCTAGATTAGTAGGGTATTATAAAAAAACAATGCATGGACATAACATGGCCACTAAGGCCGGCCCCTTTTGTGGTTTAGGTGGGGTCCACAATTCCAAATAATTACCCATTGTTTTGTTAAGTTTAATCCCCCGTCGTTCGGGTGTCGTTCGGGTATTTTTCGGGTTTTAATCACGCGTTATCCGGGCATTAAATACACCTTTAATAACCCTTAAATATAGTCTATTTTAAGCGTTGATAGGTTATTTAGGCCTTTGCCGGGTGAATTTATGAGTTATACGCGTATCGGGTGCGGTACGCGCATTTTATTCGTTACCGGGAGATTTGTACAAGACGTTTTCATTTATGGTTTTGGAGTTCCAAAACTCATTATATTTCCTGAAAATACCCTTTATTTTATATCCTGGGTGTCCGGGATCAGTTTCGTTTATTTAATTATTACCGGGTAATTGCCAACGTCCTTACCGGATAGCTTATTCGCACATGATCCAATCATGTTTTACCATTAAACGTATGCATTCCTATGCACTATTTGGAAATTGCTATCTCCTAAGGCCTTGATAATTAAATCACACATAATTGCATTTAATTACGTTAATCATATACTAATTAATCTGTACGGAATTACCTTATTTTTGCCGGTTGTTACATTCTCCCCCCGTTAAGAGAATTCCGTCCCGGAATTCAATTCAAGTTACCCATCACAATAGTATCCTTGAACAGGGCGGGGTGTTTGCGCTTCATGAGATCTCCTCTTTCCTAGTGAGCCCAGATTCATGCTCGGCTCACGCTTAGTGCTCTATCAAACACAATGTCATAGTTCAACTACGACTAAGCTCTTGGTCATCCCATCTTGACACATCTATCGGTTTCCCGAAATAGTAGAGCTTATTGCCAACCGGACTTCCGCCGGTCGAGGGATTGACCAAAACTTCCTCAGTCTGGGCTTGTAGGATTCATTAAGAGTCCCACTAAGCTCTTGCGACAATTCAAGCTTATTCATCACGAGGCCAATTTTGATCGATATCTCCGTACCACCGAAGTATTAGGAACTTGGCCTACTACAAACTCTAAGCTTATTTGCACCTCCTCGGAGTATGACTCTTAGTGAAAACCTATTATTAGACCGAAGTTCTTAAGGCCTTCGCCTTATCTGTATGACTTCTTAATAGGTTCGCATCTTATCCAAACAGCCCTTAATCTGCAAGATCTACTGGCCATCTCTCGAATAACCTAAACCAGGTTATGTATCTATCTCCGTCTGTCAATCGACGCACTGGAGATTTACACGTATGCCCTCCAAGGGCTTTGAGTAGTATACCCCGGACACTGGGATGCTAATTCCTATCACATAGGAAATTTTGGTGAGGAAGCTCATGGATTCGATCTGCCACGAACATCGATCGTGTCAACACGGAACAATCCCGTCAAGTACATTCAATTTGTACGGGAATGACAAGCCATACTCGTCTCAAATCGAGTATCCCATGCTTGTGTACAAAGTTTGTCGAACTTGAGGTAGAGTGACTACTACAATCCGGTATAATGTAAGTCGGCAATTCGGTGTCTAGCCGCAGCTCTCTCCGAGAGTATAGGTAACTGTTCGTATGCCTCATCTCGAAGCCACAGATGAGTACGGAATGAGAGGGTTCCAAACAACAATCGATCATCACTTGGGTCACATCTGCCCCTGGGACACCTCGGGTGTCATGGTGATGTCAAGCAGGCAATCTTACCGCACCTCATAAAAGTCCCCTTGGAAACCTCGTCGGGTATCCTTTTTTTTTTTTTTTTTTTATCCTTCGGCTCGACTCACTTTACCGTATATTTACCTCCCCATTAAGATAAATATACTAGGTTCTTGTCGACCGAACAACCACATTCAAACTGGGACTTTATTTCCTTAGAATCCTCTAGGTACTGAATTGCTGTTTTCCCCCTGCGTAATTGTGGTTAATGGTACTAGGACGCTTAGTATGAACTGATGGAGGTCGAAAGTTTTGCGTCGCTTTCACCCCTCAGTTCCCTTACATTAAGCAGTGTATACATGGCGCCCGGGCCGTATAATTCCACAATCCTCGAGTATTACTAGCCGGCTAAGATGCTTCCAGCACAATGGCCTACACCGAAAAGAGATATATGAAACATCATAAATTGTTGTCGCAATGAACAACGCATAAGGTTTATTATGACCTATCAACACGTTGGCCCCCATTGCGACAAGTATACAGAACACCAGTAGCTACCCAAACCATGGGTACCCAGCACCAGTTCTGTTATATGTGCTTCATGGGCACTAGTGTTCTATCGTCAATAGCAACCTAGTAAATCAGTTCCGAATAATACAGGCAACATGCCCTTACATTAACCTTCAGATCTTATGCAGAGATCTGAGTGAAAGGAGTTCTGAAACCAAAACCCTCATTCATCGAAGGTTCCATCCTTTCGGAGTCTTTTTATGTAAATGGTGAAATCGGGTCATAGATGCATGCATTTAGCATAGATTTCACATTTGGCTTGACGGCTTCATGCGCTCAAGTCGCTACTTAAACAAGCGAGCGACTGATATCGTACCACAAGTAATAGTCCTGAGTCCTCCCATAAGGCATCCCATTCAATGCCTCAGTAGTCACACATATGGGCGGAATATGTAAGCCTTCAAGCTCGTCCTGATTTAGTCCGGTGCCATACGCCCTGACCTGGCAGCTCACATTACTATGGTGCCTCTAACAGCGTCTACCAAGGATAAGGGGTTTTGCTCTAGTGTGAGCAATGCTACTTAAAGATGACTAGGAACACCACTATCGACTCAAGGTCGAAATTGTATTCCATTGTTCCAAGAATCTACGCCACGACACCAAAGTAGGATAAACCTTTCATCAAGGGAATAACAACATTAATCGATGGGTCGAGATGATTAACCATCTTAACCCAGTAGTGTGGCACCTCTAAAGAGTAGATAATGCTGCACGCCCTTCTGGATTCAGGGTTCATAAAACCTCTTAATCATGTACCAGGGTCTTCACCAATGCATGCCCATGGGCGGGTCCATGACGGTATTCCCATAACCATCGGTATGGTACGTATGACTCCAAATGTATCCACTGGTGTGAGCAATAAATGATTTGAACCTTTCAACTCTTGCTAGTCCCAAGGGTATAGATCATAATATCGCTCATAAATTCTCGATACCTTCAGGTTCGAGACGTATTCGAAATCCATTATCACAAAGGCAAGTCTCGCCTTGTCACGTGTAGATCACAGGGTTTCTTCCCGACATTGATTTGCATAACCGATCGCTGGGCGACCAAATTGCACGTAACAGGTTAGTGCTGGGCATAGCATCACTGGTGCCTCGGATTCCGAAGATGTGCCGCTCACGAAGAGCGTGAGCATATACAGGAGTCGGCACATGACTCGGTCACCTACTCAGACGACCACGAGACTCAGACTTTAGGGGAATACACACGTAATCACCAAGGCTAGAGTGTCTAAGCACGACTTTTAGAAAGTCCGTTGGTCACCGAAAATCCTACATAATCAATGTCGGCTCTTCACAATCAAACAAATAGAACAATGACGGCACGAGGGGTTTAGGCGATGTCTCCATTCCGAGAGAAACAAGAGCGATGCAAACGACAAATCATCACGTCATCGAGGTAATCCAACAGCTGTAGCAATACGCCCTCTGAGCAACACGATAGTAGAAACAACATGGCAATGCCAGCAACATATCCACGAAGCACATCAACTAGGGTACACCGTCCGGGAGTGACACGAAAATCGAGAAGCATGACGACAAGGCAACACTGTATCAAGGACCGCATCACACAGAGAAATACGACGGCAAGGCTATACTACTGCAGGAGCAGTAAACAACAGGAATGCATTATTGACAATGCAGCGTAACCACCTGGATACGCAACTAGCAAAATGATGCAACCGCAAGCATGCACAATGGCTGGGGGGGGGGGGGTAACACAGTAGCACGAATGCATGCGACAATATGACGCTCAACATGGAGAACCCATAGTCCACACCACCATAAAGCTCCGTTATGGTGAGCACGCATTCCCGTGCGTCTTAGATCACTTGTGGAGGTGGGATTTGCATTCGTACCTTCAGCCTCGAGTCTATCCTCCGTAGGCCCAATGGTAGGAATGGTTGGGTTGGCCGGCGCACCAATCGTCATAACATGAATGGAACGACGGGTTCCACATAGTTTAGCTGACTTCTCAAGCCGATATTGTTCGTGGAGAGAACGACCATAGGCTTGTTATGAGTCACTCAGACAATGGCAACAGAAACATCGACAGTTTCCACTGAGGCTTGAGAACCATTGACAACGTTAGACTTCCTAAGAGCCCAAGGAATGATAACTAGTAGTTCAATGAAAGCCTCAAAGAGAATGGAATTAATAACAACAAACTCCACATAGATGGTCATAGCGGCCTGGAAAGGGTCATAGAGACGTCTTCGTTAATGACATTCACTTCCACAGGAGCCTCAAATACATTAACAATGCCAACTCGAGCAGAGCCAGAGAGCAACATCAGCAAGCTCAAACTGTATAGACAATGACAACACTAAACTTAACAACAGACATAGAAACAACGATATCAAGCCCGATAAGTGCTATCGAACCACTGACAACAACAAACTCAGTGAGAGCTACACACTTAATAGCGTCAACGGGACTTGCTCGAGCCATAGGACAATAACAGGAGTAACAACGTCAGGCTCGACCGGGGTCTTAGACTCGTCGTAGCTTCTATACGTGTGGTGACTGGTATCCATAGGACCTGGAAACCAACCTACATCTTTCCCGATAACAAGGGTAGTGGTCACAACGAGCATAGCAAGTTGAGGCAGAAGGATCACGATTTATTGATACACCACGATAAAATAAAAACGATACCGACTCTGGCAACCCAGCCGAGTCATCCTTCTCATTAGAGTCCTCTTGCAATATTATTTTGGCCTTAGCATCGGAAGTCTTCAACTAAAATGCCGTTCCGCCACCTAAGCGAGGCCGGTGACTTTCTTCCCGATAGGCCACGTAGTGAGAGTATCGAAATACGGCAAGAGATTAGACAGGTCACCGTGTCCACAACGAATGGACCTTGCAACCTTAGTTTATGAATTACCGCAACGTCTCAATATCTATGGGGATCGATGGAAAACACTTCTCGGCATTTGCCGCCCTTAATAGATTACTAGTCTCGTCGTCATGACGAGGGTGACGAATGTTATTGCCACAAGAGCCATGGGATTTCTGTCCCATAGGTAAGTTTACCAGATAAACGTGACCACTTCCAGTAGTCCGTTGTTCGATTTTCGAGGGGGGGGGAATTTCTATGTCAGCAAAAGCGTCTTGCGATATTCTGACAATCACAGAACACTCTTACGATTACGATTCCCAAGGTGTGGTTCCACCCTCTAGGATTTATGACGGATTCAGGCACAGTACATGTAATGAATCTACTCTGACGTTTCTCGACTGAAGCGAGACCACCACCAATCCTTGAAAACAAACAGGAGGTAGATAGAGGAGTCTTATGATAACCTTTGCTCCTCAGGAAAGTACTATAACGTAAGTACCAATATGCTAAGCCCATCACAAATCACCTTCCGGAATACGATCCAGCGCTACTGCAAAGGGTGTTAATCCATACTTGAACACTCTATACATCAAGCAGTGGCTTCCCATGAGTTAATCGTATGCACTTCCGAGTGAGTCCATTTCCAAACGCCGACTGGGGCTTGCTTGTTCTATTATACGCCGTCATCCTTTTACTGGTAAACCATGTCGCAGTCACGATTAGTGGCCGGAATTCTGACATCATCAGGGTTTAATAGAGCACTCATGTCTTGTGCAATGCGGCATGCTGCTTTCATCAGCAATCCATGACTGCATGGGAACAACCAATACTGTTGTTTCAGACAAGGGCTACCGAGCTTTCAGGGTAACAATGATCAAGCTTCCTAATCCCGTAACTTCGATTCTGTCTTCCAACCGGAGAGGAAAAATATCCAACCCTTGAAGACAACCTGGGCATGCGTTAGGTCGAACATGACTTATTCACCATGATAACACCGCAGCACACGGCCACGAGTCTCATATTGAATCCACGCAGGGTCCCGCTCTCTAGACGCACTAGTCTAGCAGGGACGCACCCTAAGTCTTCACTGGGTTCCAAGTTTAGCATTCCTCGCATCGTTCCAGGCATTTAACTCCCATGCAAGGATGTTTTCGTCTCCCGTCTCTATCCGATGCGAAGATTCACGTCAGATTGCTCAAATGAGTAGACGTTCGAGCTCTTCCGTGCTCGTACCTTAAGGGTGATGTCGAAGAAAGCATCATTAGGTTTGCTAGGATCGAGATCAAGGAATATCGGCGAGACCTCTCATTTAACCCATTGGCCGATCAAAACTAAGACTGAATCTAAAGAACAAGAACAACTAAGACAAGGAGTGATCACCAATCCCGGCCCTAGCGCCCACCAAGGTTACCGTGCACCCCAAACTATTATTACGTGTGCACCCGTAATGATAATTTGTGTTGCCAGGTAATCTTGTTGCCCGCTAGTTCCGAGCTTCCTGATCCAAAACCGAGATTTCATATAACAAGACTTGATCCTCCAAATCATAAACGACGTGGCGACATCCATTAACGCGATAGAGATTAGTCCTTCCGATCATCCCGTCTACAGGCAAGCAGGTAGGCTCCTCGTAGACCACAGTATCCTTCCTCTTGGCTGGTACCGGTGATCGGTGCAGGAGCGCGGACTATTGTGAAGCGTGATACAACAACCTTACTGGCAAAATATCCGTACCACGTATATGTATTAACTTAATCTTAGAAAATCGGATTCCTATGCAACATAGACATCCTATCCGCATTTTCTAATACTTCATATATTGACACACATGGCTAGTCGGTCGGAATTTCCCCTTGTACAATCCATGTACAATTTCTTTCTTTTCTAAAAATATTTTGTTGTGTTTTATTTTTGAAAATTTCGTTTTCGAGCCAAAACCGGTTATAGTCTAGATTTTTCAAAAATGCTAGTTCGCTACAACCTTGGCTCTGATACCACTTCTGTCACACCACGCCAATGGCGGAAACACGTGGCGCAACGCTCGAAAGCATATCAAAGTCAAGATTAACACAAACTATATTTAATTAGAAAAGATCAATTTATTAGAATGTCGAAAATGAGTATCTCGTTCCGTTATTGCACAATGCATTACATAAAACGATAAACATTAAGTTTTCAATGTGGGGTATTTCCGTTTATGTACCATCCCGATGGTAACAAGGAATGAAACCCCGACCAGTATCCGACATTCCGAATTCCACCGCACTAGCCCCATATCTATCCAGCACTTAGTTACCTGAAAGATATGTTTAAAAAGACGTCAATATATAAAATATTGGTGAGTTCACAGGTTTTAGTTTCATAACAGCAACATTTTCACAACCATCGACTCGACTCACTTACCGTATAATTACTTTCCCATTAAGTAATTATACTAGGATCTTGTCGATCGATATTCCGTTTTTACAACATGTGCGAAACCTGCACAACTTGTGGCCTTTGTAAGGAGTAGCTAGCTCCTACAAACTATAATGATGAGCAATCCCTTGAGCCCCATAACCAAACCAAGACTAATAATAATGCCCCGCTCCAAGTCGTTACTCGGTTTTCCCACGACTTAAGTTCAGAATATATGCACCCCAGGCATAACCTAATGCATAATCGACGCTATCGATTAGGGGTGGGCCTTGTCAGGCACCAATAGTACTATCCAAATATTCTTTCGGTTTCATTTCCCTGAATTAATGATTACGGAAGAGAGGACTCAACCCCGAGTGGCGTTCACTGCTCAAGTACTCATCATACCACTTATCACATTTTATCCTTTGAAAACCTTTTCAACATGTGACAATATTTGACAAACATATCTTTCCCCCAGTTAAAACAGAAAAATGGGGCCGTGAAACTCACCTGAACACTGTCTGGCTCACTAGGTAGATAGCATAGAGGGTCTCGCACCTACAAACGTCCTGGACGTATGAGTCACTATTCCTATAGTGCATGTGCCTTGGCAAGTTGTACACCCAACTCCCGACCACAAGTTATTCCAAATCCCGTTTAATTAAGCGCATATCCTAGGTTTCGTTGGCGTTACATTACCCTTTGTGTTACAAGTTATATATTACTCTTGTTAATATTTCCTTAACTTGTATTTTATTATCATCGACTCGACTTCACTTAACATATAATTATTTTCCCATTTAAATAATTATACTTAAGATCGCATCGCTCGATATAATATATATTTCAATACCCGACCCGACTCACTTTGCCGCACATTTGTTTTCCCATTTAAACAAATATGCTAAGATCTTGTCGTTCGATTGTATATTCTTAACACCCGACTCAACTCACCATACCGTATATTTATTTTCCCATTCAAATAAATATACTAGGATCTTGTTGGTACGGCATACACATATATATCTTTGTCTACTCGTCGCGGCTTTCCTTCCCACATATCTACTTTCCCATTAAGTAGATATACTAGAATTTTGCCGAGACGAGCGTACATATATATTAATGTGTAGTTTTTCTTATTAAGTATATACGTTTGTTTAACGTCTTATTTGTTTATGTTATACTTTTCTCCCACGAATAATTCCCTTAACACTTAGGAAAGTGTTTTGTTAGTTTTCACCCATGTATACATATATTTTACTTCCTAAAAATATATATATTTTCTCATCTTGCCGCAATGGCATTTTTCTCATGATTTGTCCGCGTACGGTTCGTTAACGCGTCTTAGTTCGATATCTTAACTCGATTAGTTAATTCTTCCAAGTCTTTCCCAACATGTGTTTTATAGAAATATTATCCACATTTCTAACCCATGTTACTTGGAAGGTTTGTATTTTAGCCCAACTTGTTAACTTAGATACAAAAATGCTTCCAATACTTTTATATTCCCATTTATATAAAAGTATTCATTTTTGTATAAGTTTCTCAAGTTTGCTTATCATTTTTATAAAATCTCTATTTTATAAAAATCCTTATTTTAAAACCCTTTGTATTTTTATAACTTTCAAAAATACACTTTCATACAAAATACCCAAGTATTTCTACTAGTATTTACAAAAATCATCCTTAGACTTTATTACTTACATTTTTGACACCGAACTTTCCATACTTGTGTTTTTGGACTAATAGTTTCTAAAATATCCATTTTAGCCCTTTAACTTTCAAAGTTACAACTTTAGTCCCTTAACTTCCAAAAGTTGCATTTTTCCACTCTAGCTTCCAAAGTTAACATTTTTCACTCAAAATGGTAAACTTTGAAGATTCAACTTTTTATTGGTAAGTTATTTTTGTATCAAAACACTTATGGTAGTCTTGCATTTCATATGGAAGACTAATTATATGTGTGTTTTATGTATTTGTCCATTTTATCAAAATATCATTCATCTAAGTAAGCTAACTTAGATTTTTCATCTTCTTCATTTATGAACTTCTAATATGTTTTACCACATATTATAACTTAGATGATCATAATAAGATGATTTAAAGTTACCTTTAACATATTCAAGTTCATCCTAAAATCTTAACCAAAACATCATCCTACCTAGTTTTAGATGCAAACTTTACATATTTTTAAGATTAATACATCATCATTATCAAATCCATGGTTTATTTCCATATCTTTAATCTTCCATTTTACACATGTAAAACCTATTAAAGATTATGTTCAAAGCCACCTTTTAAACCCCTTCATGTACAACTTGCTTCTAAGAACACATACATGAATAATAACAATCAAAAACAAGATTAAGAAGCTTACTACTAGCACAAGGCTAGGGAAGACAAAACCTTTGATTTTGAGAGGGGTTTAGTGTGTTCTTCCTTAGTGGTTAAGCTCCAAGCTTGAAACACGCAATAGGGGTTTGGATGAATGGATGTTTGGAAGTGATTTAGAAGTGTTGAACTTGAAAGAATGATGTGTGTGTGTGTGCAATATCCCACGGCCACAAGAGAGAAAAGAAGAAGAGTTTTGCTTGGTTTCTTCTAATGACTAACACATGTTATATATAATCTTATCATGTGTAATCTTTCCAAAGATCCAAGTAATCTTATAGAAGATTGAGTTGTGTACTTATGATAGATTACAAAGATATTATATGTGTGTGTATTGCCGTGAGATAGAGAGGGGTTGGGTGGGAGCTTGCTTGCAAATCTTAACCAAATATTTGAGTTTTATCATAATCTTATACTAGATCCTTTCCATAGATATTAGGCATGTGCATGTGCTAAGGCATCATTACTAGTTTGTGTCTTGGATTACATGGCCATAGGGCCGAAAATTTACCAAGGGAGGGACAAGATTTAGGCATGCTTTGTACTTTGTAATCATACACTTTAACTTTTGTCTTTTGCTTAGCATGCTTAACATCTAGATTAGTAGGGTATTATAAAAAAACAATGCATGGACATAACATGGCCACTAAGGCCGGCCCCTTTTGTGGTTTAGGTGGGGTCCACAATTCCAAATAATTACCCATTGTTTTGTTAAGTTTAATCCCCCGTCGTTCGGGTGTCGTTCGGGTATTTTTCGGGTTTTAATCACGCGTTATCCGGGCATTAAATACACCTTTAATAACCCTTAAATATAGTCTATTTTAAGCGTTGATAGGTTATTTAGGCCTTTGCCGGGTGAATTTATGAGTTATACGCGTATCGGGTGCGGTACGCGCATTTTATTCGTTACCGGGAGATTTGTACAAGACGTTTTCATTTATGGTTTTGGAGTTCCAAAACTCATTATATTTCCTGAAAATACCCTTTATTTTATATCCTGGGTGTCCGGGATCAGTTTCGTTTATTTAATTATTACCGGGTAATTGCCAACGTCCTTACCGGATAGCTTATTCGCACATGATCCAATCATGTTTTACCATTAAACGTATGCATTCCTATGCACTATTTGGAAATTGCTATCTCCTAAGGCCTTGATAATTAAATCACACATAATTGCATTTAATTACGTTAATCATATACTAATTAATCTGTACGGAATTACCTTATTTTTGCCGGTTGTTACAACACCAAATAGCCAAACACAAACCGATAACCAAAATCAGGCTTTGGTGATCCAAAGAGATGAAGGTTTTGGCTGGATTGGGATGCAACTGGGTGTTGAAGAAATTACTGTTGGGAATGTAGCTTGTGTTGCTCAGAAGATTGATTTAGAGGAGCAGGTAATAGTTGGAGATGTTTTGGAGACAGAGAAGGTTTCTGAAGTGAAGATTGAGGAGATGGTAGATGAAGCTAATATGTCTGTTGAAGAATCACAGGTTGAGTAGACTTCAGGAATGATTCTTGATTCAATCACTGATATTCCCGTTTAGCATGATTCGGTATATTCTGATTCGAAGAGTGAGCCAGATTCGAAAGCTAGTGTCAATTCACTAGATGATGATATTGATCAACTCCTGGCCGAAGCTGATTTTTTTATGACTCGGAAGTCATGCATAGTTGATGACACTTTCACAAGGATTGACTACTCCAAGTTCTTTGCTGGAAAGGAAGCACATTTTTCTTTGATGGCGATGACTGATCCTCTGAAACAGGTAAGTTCTGAATCTACTATAGATATGAATAGTGATAAATATTGTGGAACTTGTGATAGATTGGCAGAGGTAAACAAGCAACTCAGGGTTCAACTCGATAGTGCTAGAATCAACTGTCAATCTTATCGCAAAGAAGCACATGAGTTCAATAAAGTGCTTGATGGTTATAAAAAGGACATTTCTGATCTTAAGAAAACTCTTTCTTTAAAATAACTGGCCATAAACAGTTATATCAATGAACTTGAAGAAACTAAACTAGAAATGGCAACCATCAAATGCTTTGTTGAAAAGGTCAACAAAAAGCTTGAAAGCTATAAACACATTGCTTATGTGGTTGACCATATCATTGAAGAACCCTCGCAACCTAGTAGTGCAAACTACAAGGCTGTTCCATCCCAGTTTTATTTGAGAACCACACTTTACATTCAATAACACCGGAGAGTTCAATCAAATCTGATTCTACATCGGATGATGAATCTAACACTTCCAGTGTTAGAGATCCACATTCCGATTTTAGACCGATTTTGGGATTGAATAATGAGGGAGTGATTGCTGTGACTGATGATTCTGACTCAGATGATGAGGAACCTGAGAAAGTGAGTGATATTCCTATAGAAAATCACATTATCACAAATGAACCTGTATCACCTTCTCAGATTCCACATCCGATGGCAAATGCTCATCGAGTAAATCAGTTAGTAAAGAAAGTGAAGAAAAATGAATCAGTTGACAAACCCGTCAAAGTATTTTATCGGATGGAAGGATCCAATAAGATTATCTCTGACGAGGAATATCCGATAAAATTTGCCAATTACTCAAAGATCGAGAAAATCTGGCAGGATAGTACTATTTGGTTTCCTAAACATGAGAGGACCAATGATGTACCTCCAGAAATTTTAAAGAAAATATATCTGGATATTCCAAAAGAACCTAAGGTTCACGTCATTGAGTTCATCAAGCCAAAATAAAAGGCTAACAGTTTTCTTGAGCCGACTTACTCAAAGGATCCAGCTCCTGAGAGTTTGAGACGAAGGTGTGTGGATGATCAATATCATATCACTTCTTATGCTAAGTCGAATGCCAAGAATGTGTTTGAGGAATACCATGCATGTTTCAAGTGCGGGGAGAGAGGGCATTTACTTACTCACTGCCCGTATGTGAGACATAAGAGGCACGAAGTTGAGATGAAGCAGACATATAGAAGTCCAGTCGACAATCATTGTTATCCACAAAGACGTTTTGTCCCTCACCCAGCACCGTTTTACAATCAAAGTCGTTATTTTCAAAGGAGGGATAATCGTCAAATTGCATATGATCGTCGTAACCGGATTGCTATGGAAAAACCTTTAAAGAAACCAGTGGTGAACTCAATTGTTGACAAATAAAAGGTTCCACCAAAACCTGCTGTTAAATCATCAGTTGGACATGTGTCTGTTAAATCAGAGAAGGTAACTAAGAAAGTTTCATTTAAGAATGATACAAATAAACCGATTGAGACCCTAAAATCTCAGATCAGGATTTTGAAACGTTCGGAACAATCTTGGTCACCGGTGGGTTCTCCGGGTGCTTCTACCTCAAAAGTCAATGAAAAATCTCAAAGTGAGAAAATTTTGATTGATCAGAAAAAGATCGAGTCAAATTCAAATGTTTGTGTTAATGAATCTTTGAAATCAAATGTTCAAAGACCCAAGACCAAACAGGCTTGGGTCCCCCGAAAGAACTAATGATTTTCTTGATATGTGTAGGGAGCTCCAGCTGGCCCTGTTAGCAATCTTTGGATTGTCGATAGTGGAGCTTCTGGTCACTTGACAGGGGATTTGTCGCTGTTTTTCGATATCAGAAACATCAATGGAGGATATATAGCGTTTGCTGGAAATAAAGAAGGTTACATCACAATGGAGGGTAGTGTGAGTAACGGGATTGTTAGTTTTGAGAAGATTTCGTATGTGAAACAGATAGACTATAATCTGTTGAGTGTGAGCCAAATCTGCGGCAAACAGTTTTCTGTACACTTCGATAACAAATCTTGCTATATCCTCAAACCAGGTTTTGTTATTCCAAAAGAGTGGATTATGATGAAAGCACCGAGAGTGGATAATCTTAACATTCTTGATATGTCAAAGGCAATGACAACTCAGGGCCAAGTTACATGTTTCCTCTCCAAGGCTACAGAGAAAGAATCAATTATGTGGCATAGGAGGATGGGACACATTCACCTCAGGAAAATGAATCATTTGGTGAAGAATGGACTTGTCGAAGGCGTTAATGTCAAACATTTTCATCTCAATGACAAGTGTGTGAGTTGCAAGAAGGGGAAGAAGCACAAACAGTCTCACAAACCAAAGAAAGTGAACTATGTTGAAATGCCACTTGAGCGTTTGCACATGGACCTATTCGGACCTGTCAGGTGTAAGAGTCATTGCGGAGAGCTTTACTGTCTTGTGGTTACTGACGACTATTCTAGATTTTCATGGGTAATGTGCTTGCAATATAAAAGCAACACGTTTAACAACTTGAAAATTCTGTTCACTCGTTTAGAGAATGTCTATGGTTTGAAAATCAAAAGAATTCGGAGTGACAATGGGACGGAGTTAAAAAATGCACAGATGGATGCTCTTTGTGAAGATAAAGGAATTCATCATGAACACAGTGCTCCGTATACCCCTCAACAGAACGGTGTCGCAGAAAGGAAAAACAGGACTCTAATAGAGGCGGCGAGAACAATGCTTGCGGATTCTAATCTTCCAGTAATGTTCTGGAATGAAGCCATTTACGCAGCATGTTACACACTGAATCGTGTGTTAACAGTGAAGAAGTTTGGCAAAACTTCTTATGAACTGTTGAACAGATGAAAGCCGAATTTGGAGTATCTAGAACCATTTGGAGCACCGTGTACTATGCTTAATCCGTCTGAGAAGTTTGCACCAAAAGCTGAAGAAGGATTCTTTGTTGGATATGCAACCCCGCTCAAATGGGTATTCAAAAAAGGAAGTCGTCAGGTAGAGGAGTGGGCTAATGTTGAAGTTCAACGGTATACTCAGAATGTACACGGTAGCAGTCCAGATTGGATGTTTGATTACAAAGACTTTTTTGAATCATTCAATCTAGTTAACTTGGTTGAAGAGGCTGTTTTAAGACTATATTACGAGTGTGAAAACGCAGTGACTTTACCGTTGGTGCGTCTAATCACCGTAACTCCTCCTGCAGCTTCTAATGATACCAATGTTCCTGCAGCTGAAGAAGAAGTTTTCCAGGAAGCTTCCACTACTCTTAATTCATCAGAATCGGAAGATGATGATGATGTTACAAGTGAAGCTATTCTAGAACAGGCAACATAGACACCAACAGTGAACCCAATTCCAGATGTTGCTTCGTCTTCTAATATGGGTAACGATCTGGATTCGACAGAGAATTTGACTACTCAAACGGGAGTTCAAGTACCTGATTATCCGGAATCTCGGATTCATCGTACTCACCCGCGCGAGCAAATTATTGGTGATCCTGGAAGCACTGTTATGACAAGAGGACAACTTCGTAGTGCAAATGTGATACCCCGCAATTTCAGGTTCTCACTTTAACTAAACTCTAGTTACATTCCTTGCATTCTACTTAACTAGGGTTAGCTAGATAGGACACACGTTGCACACTTATAGGTTAATAACTGCACGAAGTGGTAATTCAGGGAATTACAAGACTGTATACATGATTAGTGAACCTCGGACATTGGTGAACAATGAAGTTTAATAATTGTGAGTTAATTGATTGAGATTAATTGCAATTACGTGTTTCTGTGATACTCTGTGAAACTATGTGCAAACTATATGTGATTATGTGAACTTAAACCGAATACGTTAATAAAAATCGTAATAGGTGGACCGGTAGGATGGTTAGGGTCTTAACACATGGGGTTACACTTATTATGGTCCAAAATAGCGAAAACATCGATAAAAACATGTTGTCCGACGAAGCAGGCAACCCGACGCGGGCCGAAGAGCTGTGAGCGGCCGCTCACAGCCTTCGAGCGGCCGCGCGCGGGTACCAGACATCACCAAACCGACTTAAACATGTATTTAGGCAACCTTAAGCCTCTTGTATCTCCTAAACTCAAACCCTAATCGCCCCTACTGCCCTATTTACGAAATATTAACCCCAAAACACCTGCTAAGGCGCAAGAACATCGATCGGGAAGCTTCAAGAGCATTCGGTTGATTGTTTCGAAGAGCTTGCGGTATAATCCTTAATCTATTATGCTTTAATCTTCTTAATATGTTATAAAAACCTTATAACTTAGTTTGTCCAGGTCTGAAACCTTTATATAAAGATTAAAACTTGAAGTTTATAAAGATTTAATGAGTTAAACATGATCATATGCGATTAGAGATATGATAGGTTACTTGTTGCGCAAGTTTGTGATGTTTTGATCGTTAGGGTTTATGATTTTGCATGTGTTATGATAGTTTCTGATCATGCTAGGTCTTATGAATGTTTTGTAATGATAATTGATTGTTGTTGATCGATTATACGCACACGTGAGTCATTTAAATAAGAGTTTATGCATGATTAAAATCTGGACAGAATGTTTAGGTCAACTTGTAGGGTCTGTTACATGACTTTAACATGATGGTTTTGATGATTTCTTTGCATGGTTGTATTATACCTGGTCTTAGCTTTTCATAATGGGTAAAATCGAGTGATTTGAATGTCGTTTGAATAGTTTTTGGAATTTTTTTTGAATAAAGGTCATATCAGATTTTTGGGTTAACAAACTGAGTCAACTTTAAATCATCATAACTCAAGTTTTATAAAGAATTAAGTTATGAAATGTTTACAGTAGATTAAAATTGGAATAGTTTGGCTTTTCCAAGTGGATTCATCCCATTTGGATGAATATACAATTTTTGGGAATTTTTCTACTAACCTGACCTGTTGTAGAAACTTTCTGAACATACCTGTGATGTACGATTTTTCATAATTTTTGTGTTTGGTTTTAGAAAAAACAAAAATATAGGTTAACAAACAAACCCCAAAGAATATTCAATAAAAAATTGGGAGTTTAATTCGTTGGTTAGGTATTTTAAATAAATTAGTTTTCATGGCGCATAATCTGTCCTAAAAACGCAGATTGTGTATTATGTGTTTATGTGACTAATTGGAGTCCTATGTGGTATGTATTTGACATGTACTTGAATGCGCACTTGTATGAGACACATATGAAGTGTAGAACTAATGGTAACCAACATATTCACCAACGGGTCCGTAGGGTTTACTTATGCATGTAGAATCACTAGGTGTCACTTACACGATTTTGAACATTTAAACGTCTTGGACAAACGGGTTATATGGTGTAATGGTATTACACATATACTTACTTAGTGACACTTATACTAGGGAGTCGGTAGTGCACCCTACTTTGGAGTTTGGATTTAATTGCGTGCATACTAAGGTGAGTTTCACTACTTTTTCTCAAAAGCATGCGTCTCAGGGTGAGACAATTTTGATAAACGTTTTCTAGTCCGGTTTGGGACTACTATTATATCTCGGATTGAGATGTTTTGACTCCTGTGGTGGGTCAGGTTTTCGTTACGAATCCTCGGGGAGGATTGCGCTTTGATTAGTTTAAAACTTATTGGTCCTTTGTGAACTAAACACTCTATCACTTGAAAAGTCCTTGCATATTATTGGGTTAATCGCTGGGAGCGAACGGGGTATTAGTTGATAGCGCTATTAGGTTGTGCAACAACCTCATGTTTGCGATGCTGGGAGCAGGGGCATGAACTTCTGACCACATTTGAGAACTAGTGTTGATAGACACTAGTTATTGAGGCAAACTACTATATTACTGAAGGTGTCCTAATAATACTGTTTAGTTGCAATGAGTGGGTTAGCTACCCCTGACACGCTTAAACTAATAACACTTGAACTTTTGGGTTTGGGAGACCTACGCTTTTACTTGGTTATGTGGTTTGGGAAACCAGCGCATTTACTTACTCATCTTCTTTACTTTGTGAACTCACCAACTTTATGCTGACACACGCTAGCATGCTTTTGCAGGTAACTAGGTATGGAGCACGAATAGGACATGCATCATGTTAGGTCATGGGATGACGAACATTTAAACTACTTTTAATTAATTACTTATGGTTTTGGACGCGGTGTTTTGCGCAGACTTCTATTTAACTATTTTGTTATTTCGCTTCCGCTATACTTAATTTGGTTTGGTTAAAACTTTTAAACCTGGTTTTACAATAACGAACTAAATGGTTTAGGCATTTAGAGTCGTTCATGAGACTTATGGCTATGGGATCCTGGTTTGTCATGCGCCTCGCGGTATAAACCCCGCAGTGGAAATTTGAGGGTGTGACAGCAAACTCACCGGAAAATCTTGGCGCCTTAGCTTTATATGCAAAAATTCAAATATCTGGTTGTCAGAATGACTGGTCTTTTGCTTGTTATGTTTCGCAGGTGGAGTCGCGAACATAGAAAGACACTCTATTGGATGATGCTTGGGTTGAGGCGATGCAAGAAGAATTATTGCAGTTTCAGAAACTGGGTGTGTGGACACTAACAGATTTACCTCCAGGCAGAAAGAAAATTGGAACTAAATGGATTTTTAAGTGTAAAAAGGATGACAGAGGCATAATCGTGAGAAACAAAGCTCGACTGGTAGTTCAAGGTTTTCATTAAGTGGAAGGAATTGACTACAATAAGATTTATGCACCTGTGGCACGATTAGAAGCTATTCGTATGTTTCTAGTGTTTGCCTCATATAAGAAATTCAAGGTGTATCAAATGGATGTCAAGAGTGCGTTTCTTTACGGTGTGGTCAAGGAAGAGGTATACGTCGGTCAACCTCCAGGCTTTGAAGATCCTATCCACCGGGATAAGGTCTATGTTCTCAACAAAGCACTATACGGGTTGCACCAAGCTCCACGCCAATGGTATGAGGAGCTGAGCACGTACCTACTGTCCAAAGGATTCAAGCGCGGTTTGGTAGACTGTACTCTGTTCACCAAAAGAACAAGGGATGACTTGCTTTTCGTTCAGATTTATGTTGACGATATTATTTTTGGATCTACTAACGAACTTTTGTGCAAAGAATTTGAAAAGGTGATGCAGGAAAAGTTCGAGATGAGTGCGATGGGAGAAATGCAGTTTTTCCTCGGCCTGCAGGTGGAACAAAGACCAACGGGGATCTTTATTCACCAAACTAAATATGTATCTGAAGTCTTGAGCCGGTTCCAGATGGAAGATTCGAAGCCGATGGATACCCCAATACAACCTAATCACGGGATTGGAGTTGACGCTAAGGGGGAGCTGACTAGTCCTTTTACATACAGAGCAATCGTCGGATCTCTGATGTATCTCACCGCATCTAGACCAGACAAAATGTTTGCTACATGTCTCTGCGCACGATTTCAGTCGAAGCCGAAACAAAGTCATCTTGCAGCCGTCAAACGGATCCTACGATATCTGAAGGGTTGTCCGTCGAGAGGATTATGGTACCCTAATGATGATAATTTTGACTTTGTTGCTTTTAGTGATGCAGATTGGGGCGGTTGTGACAAAAACAGCAAATCCACAACGGCTGGATGTCAATTTTTGGGGAGCAGGCTCGTGACCTGGCAGTGTAAGAAGCAGACAACAGTCGCACTATCTACATGCGAAGCATAATATGTGGCAGCCTCGAGTTGTTGCTCACAGGTTCTGTGGATCCAGCAGCAAATGGTTGATTATGGTTTGCAATTTCTGAAAACCCCTATTCACTGTAACAACGAATCTGCAATTGCTTTAACTAAAGACACGGTCAATCACTCAAAAGCTAAACATATCCGGATTAAGTATCACCTTATCCGAGATTGTTTTGCCAAAGAGTTGATTGATATGGTCAAAATCCACACTGATTACCAACATGCAGATCTTTTTACCAAAGCTTTCGATAGATCTCGATTCGAGTTTTTATTAAAAACTAACGGTATAAAAGAGAAACAAGACTGATCATCACCTCGGTTTATCACTTTTAGTTTTAGGTTTACTATTTTTCAAAAATCCAAAAACCCAAAAATATGTTTTACATTTTAGGGGGAGTCGTTACATTTTCTAGAAAAACCAAAAACATTGAAAAATCCAAAAAGCCATAAAAATTAGAAAACCAAAAATGATTTTCTAGGATTAAAAGAGGAAATGATAGTACATCAGTGGGAATTTGACACATGCTAAAGATTTGAAATGTTATATAAGCCGTGTGTTGAGTCTATGTGATGTGCTGGCAGGCTTCGTAGACCTATTACTGCGTGTTAGATACATACATATCAAATGAATTGTTATGTGGATGAACTCCTCATTGGCATATGGTCTTAGTACCGTAATTTCGTTTGATAAGGTTTTTGTACAAAATTCGAAGGTTTCGGGTCATCATGTTACTAGTTATATAGGGATAGCCTTTCTGATCTTTTGTCGTAAGGTTTTACGGACCTAGATCAGACAGGGTATCTTTCTAAAAGAGCATTAATGCCAAAACCTAAAGTTACCGAATTGAGGAACTTTCCATGTATGATGACAATCAAAGATTATCTAATGCATCGTATCCAATCATTGATGAAAATCATGATTGATATTAGCCCTCAACCTGGTATAGTGCATACTATACTTTGCAGCATTGATTTGCTGACCTGTACACCTCTGTGCCTCAATACCTTGTAAATTACAGATAACGAAAGCATAATCACGTGTTACAATGAGTCTTTGTGCAATTATTCCTTGATACGGGAGTATGTCATGTGTGTGGGAACCACAAACAATTTTGTTTATACTTTAGGTAACTGATCAAACACTGCATAACAGTCTGCATGAAAGCTTATGTGGATAACAATATCAGCAATTGCTGGATCACACATTGTCTTTAATGATAATAAACACTAAGGATCAACGGTGTGATCAGATTTCTTAAAAACTGATATGATTCTCTTACCGGAAATCACAAAATGTTTACTGCTTTATGATTACATTTTTGCATTTTACATTTGTTCAAAATTTACAAAAACTCAAAAAGATTTTAGGTGTGTTTTAGCATAACTTTCAGAAAAACCAAAAAGATTTTACATTTCTGTGTTATTTTCGATAACTGATGGTGATTGATGGTCGTTTTCTGAAACTTGATGAACCAATTTGAGTTTTGTAACTTTTAATTGTGAAATAATGAATGTTTGAGGCTTAAAAGGTGTGAAAAAGATTGAACGGGATTCGATTGTGAGATTTGGTAAAATGTTCAAAAATTCCAATCTTCATTCGCCCCTTCGATGGGTCGAATGTGGAATTTTTCTTACATTCGAGCTTTTTAATTTGGTCGAATGTGAGTGTTCCAGTGTATTTTGTACATTCGAACTCTATTTCTACTTTCGAGCCTTTCAGTAGGGTCGAATGTAGAAATAGTTTCACATTCGCCCTTACAAAACGGTCAAATGTGGGAGTCTATATATACCTTCTGCATATTCGAACCCCTCATTCAAAATTTTTTCACAAATCTGAGATAACCAACCCTTGTTGCTCGTAATTTCTAGACCTTATCATTGTAATCCTTGCTTGATTCTAATCATTTTGACACCATCCTCACAGGTATTCATCAAGGATTGAAGGCAGAATGATTGATTTTGACTTCGAACCCTAGACCATAACTGTTTGATCAATTACAGGGTGTTATTGACACAATTGATGCTTAGGATTTAGTTGTTGATATTTTTAGGGGGGAGAATATAACGAAATCTAGGTTTAAAACATCACAGATTATATAATTGATTATTTAAAATGAACAAACCCTATATTTTGGTAAAAACAATCTAAAACTAAATAATTGAATCAATTGATTGTTGAGGATGCTTAATCGGTCATGTTAGATGATAAACAAATGAAAATCCAATGTTAAGATGGTCTGATTTGAATTCTGAACATTTGGTCATATGAACAGTCAGGTTCGACCACTCAAGAAAGGTTGAATGTGGCTTTTCTGGTCGAAGGTGACATGTTCATAGGGTCGAATGTGGATTAAAGTTCGAATGAACAATTTTAAACAGATTTTTCACATTCGAACCTTATCTTTCACATTCGAACCTTGTAAATTCTTCATTCGAACCATCGATGGGTCGAATATGGACTTTCAAAAACCAAATTTCAATTTTGCAAATTTTGTCCGTTTTTAATGTATTTTCATGTTTTGTATTTGCATAATTCCAAATGGCAGAACCACAAAACACAGATATACTAACTGGATCTTCTGGAAAAGCTACTGGAAAAAAAACCAGAAGAAGAATTGCTGTTTGAAGAAGTTCACAATTGTTGTGCATTTCTTGGTGAAGTCAAGAAACATACTGAATTCTCTGGCATCGTAGAGTTTTTAAAGCGAAGCAGAGTCGTTGATGCAATAGCTACACCTGCTATTATCTATAAAGATCATCAGGTGGACTTTTGGAAGAATTCAAAGATGGACTATTGGGATAATCAGACAGCTATTGTAAGCAACATTCAGGGAAAGCTTGCAATAGTTACTGAGAGTGATATTCGGAAAGCCTTAAGACTGAAGGATGAGCCAATAGATCATAGAAGTTTGTCATGGATTGAACAGAGAAAATGCTTTCTACGCATGAAGTATAACAGACCTATCACAGATGGAGCTTTACATAAAGGAAAACTATGCCCGCAGTTTAAATATCTAGCTCATGTGATGTTACACGTTTTTGGATCCGTTAGTGGTGGTTATGACGTGATGAGGAAGAGCATCAGTTCGTTGATGGTTGCTCTAGTGCTAAATAAGCCATTTATTGTGTTAGGGATGATATTGGATCACATGCTTGAACCACTGAAAGGTTTGAAGCACAAGAAGTTTTTGTTATATCCCAGATTCCTACAAATGATTTTTGATCAGAAGTACAAGAAGTTGAGAAAAGATCCTACACAGATCCTAGTCCAAGATCATGAGTCTGAACACTTTGATAAGAATGAAAGGATACAAAGGAGTTCCTGAGAACGAAAGACCACCTCAAAAGAATTTGTTTGGACATTTGATCAACCCAGATTATAAGGATCCGGGTATGGATAAGGCTAGAAATGCAAACAGTGAATTAGACAATGATGATCCTTTGTTTCACGTTAATTCAGAAGCAAAGAGGAAGAGACAAGTGGTGAATGTTGGTGCAAAGAGTGGCAAAGGGAAAGGTAAAGAAAAGGAGGTTGAGGATGAACAACCAAAGAAAACATCGAGGAGAAAGAAAAGCATAGCAAGAAAGGGGACTATGTTGGTTGATGAAGAGTCTGCCGATTATGAGGAGACTCTAGAAGATGAAAGATGGGATTCGGGTGAAGAGACTGTAAAACAAACCAAGCCCATGGCCATTGTGGCTGGTGAGTCTGAAAGTCTCAACAAAACTTTATAGGAGCAGAGAATGAAGAGTCCGATTGTAATGGATGATATTGATCTGGGTCTTGGAATTGGTGAACAATATTTCAGTGGATCTCCGATGGTGGGTGAAAAACAGAAGAAGCCCAAATACAAAACCATGTCTAAGAAAGATGATAAAGAAAATCCAAAGAAGAGATGGGCTAAAAAAAGTTGAGATCTTACTTGCAGGAAAGAAAGTTCCTGAAGTTTCAAGTTCAAAATCTGCTACACCCGTGACATCCCCGGTAGCAAAGAAACTGAAGAAATCTGCTGCTAAGAAGATTGTTGATCCAACTATAGATTTTGACGCTGCTTTGGAAAGAGTTATGAATAAATTCAAGAAGAAGACTCCTGTTGCTGAAGCTTCAACACCACAGGTTACTGTATCGAGTGATATGATGGATGCAGTTAATCAGAAGCTTACTGACATGATGAAATTGATAAACCAGCAACAACAAGAGATCGAACAATTGAGAAAGAACGATAAAAAGATGTTGGATATTGTTGAATCTTCACAGGAGAGTCAAGAAGAATTAGAAGCGAAGGTCAAACTACTTCAGGATGAAAATAAGAAGTTGTTAACTCATGAACAGAGAAATACAAGAAGATACATCGCTTTGAGACTCGAGAGCAAACAAGTGAAGAAAGATAATAAGAAGTTAAGGAAGCTTATTGACGATCTTTATGAAAAAGCTCCTTAGTTGAAAGAAGGAGAGGAAGATAAAGAACGTGAAGAAGAACTTGTTGATTTTGAACCGTCTGAATCTGAAGAAGATGAAGATGATGAGGAATTAGAACAGGATGCTGGTGATGCTCCTAAGAAGAAGGATGATGATGATAAAGATGGTTCTTGAGATGATTCTGGAGATAACAATCCTGCAGATAATGATGATGATGACGACGACGATGATGATACAGATAAGTATAAGTGTGAAAAGAGAGATTCTAGTAAAGATGCAGGAGAATCAAGTTCGAAAGCTCCTGGTGGTAACACTAATGATGATAATATTTTCTGGAATGAAAAGATTAGATCTTTATCAGATGAAGACAAGAAGTTATATCGTCAGATGTTGACTAAGAAAGTCTGGACGATTGAGTTAACAGGAAAATTTCCAGATATATTTGAGTCGGATGATATGAGATTTGAGCTTGAGTATAATGATCCTGATCTTAAAGATGGTGAAGTATCTGTAGCAATATCAAAAGAAATACTTGAAAGATTGGCGAGACAAGTCGGTAAATCTCTTGAAGAGTTGCTGAGTGAAAATTAGATTCCTAATATTCCTGAGAAAGAAGCAGGAAATCACTCTAATGATAGAGATGCACCAATATTTGAAGATGTTGAGATTGAGGATATTACCAGTGAGGAATATCCAGAGTACTTTAAAGACAAATAGGATGATGCTTTTCCTGAATTTTCTGAAGAAGTGTTGAATCAAGCTGAGAAACTTGCACGATAAAAGAGTAAGACATTCGTTGATGAAGTATTCAAGAATTCAGAAAGTCAGAAACCGAATGTTGAACAGTCTGATGATCTGAAAAGTTTGTTGAGAAAATTGAAAGAAAAAGAAGCCAACCGACCGAAGAATGAAATTCAGGGAGGTTACTACAAATTTCACAACGAATTATTCAAAGGAAGAGCTCTCGGTTGGAAATACCTATGACAGCTAAGGTGTGTTGCTGTGAAATGGGAGAAGGGAATTCTGTATTTCAACAGATTCCATGACATTAAAACATTACCTTACTGGGCTGTACGCGACGTCTGCCGACATACTTTGTCAGGTGCAACTGTAAACAAAGATGCAGTTGGCTATTTTGCAGATCGCATGGCTAGAGAGAGCAGAACGAAATGGGATGTGTTCACTCCGTAGTATCCTAAAAGGATTGTTCATAAAAAGATTAAAGATCAGATTACTGGGATGAACAAGGTGACTTTGAACTATAAACCACCGACCGTACTGAAACATATTCCTTTGATGCCGATTCCACAACACTTTTCGAAAGAATTCATGTGGTGGTACTATGATTGGAAGACCGCAGAAGCTGTTATCTTGCTAAAGGATGGGAGAGATGAGTTCAAAAATATTCATATTTTTGATCCAATGTGGTTGATCAATTGCTCACATGAAGACATCATTATGCTGTATTACAACCCAATTTACAGTGAAGAGAAGGATAGCGAACAAGCTCTGAAATACCAACGTGTGGTATGCTTGTGTTTCGCTTGGGATGTCAATGCGGGATGTGACTACGATAAGAAGCTGGGAAAGTTTGTGAAGATTCCAATTGAAAAGAAGAAATCCAAACCAACTTTCAAACCAGTAAAGACTAAAGAGCAGAAAACGAACTTGCGTATCAAGTTGTTGAACAAGACGCTCGATTACCAACAACAACAATCGAAGCAATAGTTGAGGGGGAGTTTGTTGATGCATGTTTTGCGACTAGTGCTATTGGATTGTACATGAAAAGTTGTTTTGTCAAAGTCGTGGGTTCAAAGGTGGAATATTGAGGGTCGAAGGTGGCTTATAGAGGTCGAAGGTGGAGATTACAGGTCGAACATGGAAGTTTGAAGATAGTGTGCTGATTCGAACCTTAAGAAGGGGCGAACCTGCACATTCGACCCTTATGGGGGGGGGGCGAATGTGCAGGTGTATATAAACCTGAAAATTCATTTTAAAGTTAACTTTTTGTCATTTGTCTGTCCCATTCGACCTGTTATTCTCTCTAGGGTTTTAGAAACTTTTAAAAGTTGATTATTTCATTGTAAACATCATTGTAAAGCTTTTATCAAACTTGTTTATTAATGAAATGGATGTTAAAAGGTGAATTGTGTGTTTTGACTCGATTATTATCATTTCGTAACTGATTTAGGGATTCCGCACCTAAATTGGTAGACTTGTATGATCAACTAACTTGTTTTTGACAAAACGATCCTCCATAGTTGATATGTACGTTATCTCTTCCCTAACACAAATACAAAGTTTTAACTTCAAACATAGTCTCAATCATAATTCGAAATTAAAAACCTTACACATAAATACAAGTTGTGAACTGAATCAATGTTTGATAAGGAGAGTGGGAGCAGGGAGGCTTCTGTAAGGGGAGGGGGTTCTGATCTACCACACCCGGGGTGCGGTAGACGCTAAAAAAGAAAACATGATCATTATTTTATATATTTTGTTATTTTAAAAAGAACTGTCTTTTCTATATACTTTCCCCTGTTTCGCTTGTACCGCGGGCTTTACGCAATCGATCGAATTAAATAGATATCCCTAGAGTAACTTATATTTGTTGAGCGACGACCCTTCCACTAGGCACCGTCAGATCACTTTGGAACATGAAAATGAGTCTACTGGTCTGTTAAGATGCCTATGTTTCATACATCACTACACTTTAACGGGGTTGTGGGAGAGCAATATAAGCGTCGTGCTGCTAGATGAAGCACTAGAATGATGTACCCTAGATGGCGAAAGTAGCCGAAAGCATTACTTGCTTACGCTCTGACCCGAGTAGCATAGGCCACGAGATTTAACCTTTGTTTGTTTTCGGAAAATGTGACTTGGCTCAAGATTTCCCACTTTTGTTAATTCCAAGGCTTCTCTGAATTTAAAAGCTATCACTTAGTAATTTTCGATACCAAGGCTCATTCTTTTCCGATTGAGATGCATTCCAAATCACGCGAGCAGACGCTAGCGATTATTAATAAATTTTGATATATTCTGTAATTTGAAGTCTTTTTTATTATTTTGATTTTAATAGCCTTTTTTTAATAGAAAAAAACAACAAGAAAAAATAGATTTTGTAAGCTATCCATGTATCCTTTAGTCCTACAAAATACCATATAAATATAACGCTTAGAAGAGATATAAAGAAATTCTTTTATTTGTTCTTCCCAAAAGAATGATCTATTTTACTTAACTAACGGGGCCAACAAGCAATTAATTATAACAAATAAAAAAAATCTAAATCTATATCATAACTAAAATAAAGAAAATGATCTTGTATTCAGAACGTCTACTCATCAAAAAGTTATTGGATCCTTTTCCGCGTTTGAGAATCCATTCCCTTCTTCCACTCCGTCCTGAAGAGTAACTAGGACCAATTTAGTACCGCTCTCACGGCCCGCACCAAAACAGTGCTTTACCCCCTTGGAATGAAAGAACGAAAATGGATTCATGATTGTTTAATTACCGAATCACTTCCCAACGGCATGTTCCGGGTTCGTTTAGATAATGAAGACATGATTCTAGGTTATGTTTCAGAAAAGATCCAACGTAGTTTTATACGAATATTGATAGGAGAGAGAGTCAAAATTGAACCTATTTGGGAATCTCCGGATCTATGCTTATTTTCAACTCCCCAAAGCATTTTGCCGCTTACTACGTCCTTCCTCGTCTCTGAGTGCCTATGTATCTACCAAAAGCCTTTCCTCGTTTGAACCTCTCACTTTATACTTTTTATACCGGACGGGTCCAGTTTGTTATATGTGGGACCCGGTTTTGTAACGGCTAATATATATATATATATATATATATATATATAGGTTTAGGATCCTGTACAAAGTACATTTTTCGTGAGAAGTGTGAGAAGGACTAAGAATTGACATGTAGACATCATTTTTTGGATTTAGGAAGGATGTTTTAAGTTGTTTTAACTTGAAAAACACCAAACACAACAATCTAAAACACAATACAATGTATTATAGTCATTAAATTTAAAAAACAGCTAAAACACACTAATTAACGCTTAAACACACGGCTAATGTTCTTAGCATGGTGTTTTAAGTTTTAAGCCTAAAATACATTGTTTTCGGTTTTTAATTGTTATGTTTGGTGTTTTTATAGGCAAAACAATCCAAAACATCACGACTAAGTTCAAAAAATGATGCCTAAGTATCAATTTTTAATACTTCTCACACTTCTCACAAAAAAAACACTTTGTACATGATCTTGACTCTGTATATATATACATATAAATATAATGGCTATTTTTTTAATCTATATATATATATATATATATAATAAAAGAAAAGTGGTGTGACATATGGCACTTGGTGAGACCATCTATTTGTTGTTTGGAAATTCACTTTAATTCAACCAAACGCGGACAAGTCCTTAAAGAGAGGACTGCCGGAAACCATTACATCATGTACAATGGCGAATTACGCCACCTCAACCAATCCGAATCTTTAAATCTAGATCTATTTTGTAACAAAAAAAATGACAAACTTTTAACATCGGAGATGATATACTGCCCGGAAGTCGTGTTTTCTATAAATGTTTTTTCATTCCTCGCTACCCATAGGCACCAGCAAGTAACCATGATAATACCTTGAACCACTCCCCCCATTTACCTCCTTCCGCTTTATCATGATTCTCCAAAATATCCCGCACACTAAAAGAAAAAATAGGGCCTAAATCGCACCAAAAACCAATGCTCACCCAAACTTCACAGGCCAATCGACAACTGGTGAAAATATGATCCACAGATTCAATACCCCAATTGCAAAATGGACAATCTAAACTCTCTACCCAGACGTTTCTTCTACGAAGTTCTATTTTAGATGGCAAGCGGTTCGTCTCTGCTCTCCAGGCTAGTATATTACAATTAATCGGTACCCAAGACGTCCACCGCATAATGTAACAACCGTGGATAATCCTCTCCTTTTGAAGCATTTCATTGACTGTCTTCATAGAGAATGATCCAGGGTCATCTCCAGCCCACTTCCAATAATCCATTTCAGCATGAACATCGAAATTAGACAAGGAAGCAATCAAATGTTGAAATTCCTTCATACACCATTCAGTCATAGGTTCCTCAAAGCAACTCCATTTGAGCCTATAAAGATCATCTACAAATTCCAATCTGTTGGAAACTGTACAATACTTCTTCTTTTCCATAGCATACAAATTGGGTCGTTTCAAATATATGGGAATATAAACAAGCCCATTATCAAACCAAAAGCGAATCGTCGTGCGGTTCCCAACAAACGCTTCAAATATGAATTTTAAAGGCTGACCCTCGACCTCCATACCATCAATCATTTCCACTATACTTTTTCGGCATCTACAGTTCTGACCATTTACCAGAAGAGAATAGACGCGCGAGCGGGATTTATGAAAAAAATCCACAACCCTCTTCCAAAGGCCACCACTTTCTGATCGATATCTCCAAGTCCACTTAAACGGGGAGCTTCGTTTACTTATTTTAACTACGTAACACCTAATCCACCTTTGTTTTTATTCATTGTAACTCGGTCCCAAGACATCCAATAGATTTTTTGTAGTTTGGAACTACTCACCAAAAGAAAACATCTCATAACCTTCTCTAAGCAATTATGAGCGTAAGTATGCCATCTAACCAACACCGGCTTGATGAGGGTAAGTCTACCATCTATCTTTCCCTTGATTTCTCTCCAAAAGTCTTTTTCTCTATCATGTGCATGGCACATGCACTTTCCCCTTTGATTCTTAAACATTAACAACTTTTATATACTACATTTTAAAAAATTAAAATTTGCATCAAATTAACGACCGTTTTATTATCTTTACAACGAATACCATAGTGGTATACCAAAAATGGAAAAAACATATGACCTTTTTAGTGGGTTTTTGTTCATGCAAACAAAAAAACACAATGTGTTCAGGTAATACATTAATAATGTCTAGGCAAGTCACTAATCATGTTAAGATAGTATATATGTTTTTGAACCTACTATTACATGTAATAACCTGCTAACTATATATATATATATATATATATATATATATATATATTGATATGATCCAGCAAGACCAAGCCCAAGAAACTATAAAAACAGTGATCAAACTGGAGTGGGCCGACCCAAACGAGACATCAAAAAGCCCATTCGTTTTCAAGAGTGAGTTACAAGAAAAGTCAAGCAACAACTCCATTCTTATTAACACATGTTTTCCTTTTTCTATAGTACTAGTGTTTACCCAGTAACCCATGATCGCTTACGTGAATCATGGTAGTAGTTGTTCCTTTTTTTAGTTGTTTTCCTATGTTAAATAGTTGTTTTGTTAAATGAAAAAAACAGAGAAAATTATCCCAGAACGTTTCCTTTCCTCTCCTTCATTCTTGAGTTTGATCCACTGACGGATCCCAACATTTGGTGCTTTCATTCACGTTTTAATGCCTCCTCAAAAAGCCGTCTCTTCCATGGATGATCCCATAGCTTCGATGATCGAACAATTGGACCGCGTCCTCCTTAACGATAATGCCACCACCGCTCAAAACACTGCCCAATTCAAATCCTTGCAACAAAACCTTAACACCCTTGTTTCCACCCTCATAGAAACCCTCAAATCAGTCCCTAAAACCACCGAACCCAACAAACCTGTAATCACCTTCCCCGGCACTTCCTCTCACAACAACCCTCGTCCACCGAATCTTGTCCTCCCAACCTTCGACGGTACCACCAATCCGCTTGATTGGATTTTTCAGGCGAATAATTATTTCAATTACTATTCGATCCCACCAGAAGAGCGGACCCAACTTGCAAGTTTCTACTTCACCAGTGAAGCGATTAGTTGGTATAAACATCTTGCTAACAACGAGTCATTGGGTACATGGGCAACATTTACCAGAAATCTTGAATTATGCTTTGGTCCGTCTGACTACAAAAACCACCAAGCTACATTGTTTAAACTTAACCAAACCACGTCCGTCCAAGCCTACCAAGCCGAGTTGGAACGTGTCAGCAACTTCGTCACAAACTTACCAACCGAGGCCCTAATGAATTGCTTTTTTTCCGGGCTGAAACCTTCCATCAAATCGGAAATCGCCGTCCATAAACCCACCATCCTCCACCAAACCTTTGGCTTGGCCCGAACCATTGAAGACAAACTTGCAATGACACCCGCAACCACACCCAATTACACCCCACGACAGACTAACTTCAACACTACACCACCTTTTAAAAGTACCAACCCCACCACCACTTCTGTCTCCAAACCACCACTCCTTCCGCCACCTACAAAACCTACCATCCAACCCATCACCAAGCCTTACCCATGACCAAACTGTCACCGGAAGCCCTTCAGAAATGGCGAGCCGAGTGCTTATGTTTCTGATGTCCCGAACGTTACTATCCAAGACATAAATTCAATCCCCGTCAATTCTTGTTGAAAGTCGAGAATGAAGAAACCATTGAGACCCCAACTTCCGAAAACGCCACTATACCACCACCCGACCATACTGCACAGACCACCAACGAATTTTTTGCACTTTCCGTTGTAGCTTTTTTTGGCCTGTCATCGCCTAAGACCCTACGTCTTACCAGCTTTATCAATGGTCACAAAGTTACAGTTCTTGTTGTGACATCCGTCACCTTTCATTTTATCTTTTGTCCGACTTTAGTCCCTCTCATTTCATGTATTTACAATTATAATCCTTGTAATTCGAAGTTTCGATTCAATAATAAAAGTTGCGAACTTGTTTCCTTACGATTATTAACCACCTACTCGAATCGTTGTCGTAACTGAGAAATTCTTTCTTTTTTTTAATAATAATAATAAAAAAATAATAATAATGTGAATTCTTAAGGTGTATTGACAAATTTCTAACCCAACTAAATCTTATATTATAGCTATTTTTGAAGCCCAGATCCTAAGCCCAACCCAAGTACCTGGCCCACATCTCATATCCTTCTCCCTACTTTGCTAAAAAAAAAATAAACTTTGCACAGACCAGGGACTCGAACCCGGGTCTGGCTTGAATCAACAAACATCAGCAGACGTAGAAACCACCTGGGCTACATCTCCACATGGTTTTTGTTCAGATTCATTAATCCTTATACAAAGCCAGCTTTGAACTTAGTCAAACCTTGGTTGACAAGAAAAGTCAACCGATACAAAATCATACAATTAAAGCGTTTACTCCAACGTGTTTCCAAAATTAAGCCCCTATAACCTTGCGTGAACTGATCCTTTAATGGCGTGAGTTGTCAATTTCGTGCAAATTGCGTTAATTATGGAACAAATAAAGCGAATTAAAATTGGTGTTGAACATTCCTTAACCCAATTCTTTAATCATTATAAATACTCGTTTTTATCATAATTAAACCCACACAAACACATATACAGGGCCGATTTCAATAACCCCTAACTCAAATCCCTCATTCAAGCTTCGCATGATCTGTTTTTGGCTCGATTTTATTCGTTTATTTGTGGTACGGTTGCACCCGCTTCGAACATCTGTATGTAACAATTAATTGCCTCTTCTTGATCGATTTAGGGTACTAAACGAAAGCCCTATGGTTTCGTTAATCAGGTGCATCGTTTTCACATCCAATTGATTGGATTAAGGGTTAGGGTTTATATAGTAAATTTGGGGATAAATGGTGTTACAGGTTTTAATTTAAATAAAGTTTGGATCTGATATAATCAACAAACAAATACCCAGACCAGTTGGTCTGGGCATGCTGTTACTAAACGCGGGTCTCAGGTTCAAGCCCAAGGGTGGGCAAACCCTTTTCAGTTTTTTTTTTCAACTCTTTATTGTAACCAATATAAATCTATTAATTATTAAAAATAGTTTTAAAATACTAAAAGTGCTTTATAAATTCTATAAAAATTATCTTATGTAATTCTAATGGTAATGTTTACCATATAATTTTTAGATTTCCAAAAACAATTTATTTAATATATATTATAAATACTACAAGTTTATTCATTTATAATTTTAAATCTCTATAAAAATACCTAAACGAGTTTAAAAAATTTCACAAAAATTATACTAAACTTGTAGATCCATAAGCAATTCAGAAATAAATTTTATTTCAGAAAAATCATTTGTTTCATATTTTTAATTGATTTTTGTTATTTTAAATCATAAATAAATCATAATAAATTCATTTTTCAATATTTTTATCCCAAAATTTTACATAAATTATTTTTGTTCATTTAGGACAGAAATATAAATTTTAATTTGGAATTTATTTAATTTTAATATTTTTAGATATTAAAATTATATCTTTGACAAATAGAAATAAGTATACTAAATATTCAATTTTTGAGGAAATAATTTTATAAAAATTATTTTCATACTTAAAACCTTATAATATGATCATCCTTAATCAAAAACCTACAATAGTCTTTTATTTAATTATTTACCGAATTTCTTTTATTTATTAACAATTTATCTAATTAATAATTAATCAATTACCTATCCCCAAATTAGGAACCCTAGAAATACTTGTAGACTAGAAAGACTTAAACTTATTTATTACCTTAAACATAGGGTGATACTTGGAAACGTTGGATCACACTTATTCTATTCCACAAGACTTAACACTTTGCTAAGGTGAGTATTATTTATCCCCTCTTTCGTTTTTACACTTTTGGGGTGATTCATGCACAAGTATACAAAACTTGCACATTCACTTACACATACATTTTTCTTCATTTACAATTCATATAAGTGTCTTATGTTATGGTGCTCTTTATGTTGAACATGAATGTAGCTTACGTACAAAATCATACATCTAGACATAACTTATGTTTTGGTGCTCTTTACATATAGACGTAACCTATGTTACGGTGCTCATTTAGACATAACTTATGTTATGGTGCTCTTTTAGACTTGACACGTGTTAGGGTGCTCATTATCAATTTTACCTTACCCACTTTACATTTGATCTTGTCTTGTTTGGTTACTTATGTGTTTACATAATGCCTTGGTGATGCTAGACACATGAATTGTACCGCTTTTCAAACTTATACTATATGTACAAATCTAGGTAATACTCACCAACATCATATGTTGACAAAATTTCTTTTCGTGCATGTTTCACGAAAAGCTGCTTGACGCTTCACATAGAACTTTGGACTTAAATTAAATCAATCAACTATCTCTATTTTTGTTGTCGTGTATTTATTTTCACATGTTGTAAAACAATATTCAATAATCAAATGTTTACATTTTAGTACCATGAGCTTTTGAACAATCGTCACTACGTGACACCTCGATGATTCCGCCATCGGTTGGGGTGTTACAGATTGGTATCAGAGCCATGGTTATAGGGAACTAGGTTATTAGATAAAATGGCCTAGACTATAACCAAACTTCAACTTTCATGCATAATATTCCATTGATTTCCATTTCCCTCATTTCCCTCTACTTTCCTTCCTCTATCTTTCCCATCTTCTTTCTCTCCATTATTCTCATCTTTCATCATGGTGCATAGAGATGGTGTCCTACAAGGAGTGGAAAGTTTACATCATCATGGAACGGGAGCAGTACCTTTCATGAAGACACTCTTAGGCATGATGCCTACTTTTATTTCATTGATTTTATTTTGCTCCTTCAAAGTGTTGAGCTTTAATGAGTGTGATGGAACACGTGCAATCTGGAAGGGTGGATGCCTGTACACTGGGTTTTCTGGCATAGGCAAGCATAGCGCATAAATCCAATGACGAACCTGTTATGCTTACCTGGGGATTCCTGGAGTGAGTGTCCACTTATAGGCTAAAGCATGTCTTCTTTGATCACCATTAGGTTCAATTCCTTTGAAAAGTTAACGTTCTTGTTGGGCTTTACAGCTAGACAAGGGCAATCCAAGTATTTTATGCAAGTTTTTCAATAATACACTCTCGTTTCATATACAATATTTTGTATTTCATGATCTTCATATTTTACTTACAAGTTCATACTTTCATAATCATCTGTGCGGTTATACACTTGCACTTTCTAATCTCCTGATTATTCATTGGCTGCCTTGTAGATGTCTGCTCGCCGCATGCTTCGTGATTCCAGCCGACGCACTATTCGTGCTCCTAGACAACGTTCTGATCGTCGCCTCGCATCTTTAGTCGCTGAGCAAATTGCTGCAGTGATCCCAAATCTTGTCAGTGAGTTAACCCAGAATAGTAATAGTGCCAACACAGAGGGTACGACTCAATTTCGGTGCACTTTCAAACACTTTAACTCCTGCAACCCCCCAAAATTCACTGGTGAGGAGGGTGCTACTGGCCTTCTCCAGTGGTTCGAAAGCATGGAGAGCACCTTTGTGAACAGGGAGTGTCCTTACGAACTCCGCGTTCGCTATGCCACCAGTGTCCTTCAAAAAGAGGCATTAACTTGGTGGAACGGCGAAAAACGCAACCGGGGCACTGAAGTTGCTTTAGCACTGACTTGGGAGGACGTTAAAGAGTTGATGATTGCAAAGTTTTGCCCTAGAAATGAAATAAAAAAGTTAGAGGATGAATTTTATGAGCTGAAACAAGAAAGTGGAGAAAACCTAGTGTATACTACCAGATATCATGAACTCAGCCTACTTGTTCCTCATATGGTTACCCCGCTATCCCGAGCAATTGAGAAGTATATTGAGGGTTTACCTGATCTAATTCAGGATACTGTCACTGGTAGCAAGCCCGCTACGGTAGAAGAAGCAATTCAGCTCGCAGCCACTTTAACAGACAAACACGTAAGGAAAGGAAACTTGGTTAGGAAGGGCACCAAGACGTCTGCTGAGAAAACCACCCATGTCGTTGAACCATCTAAGACTGTTTTAGCAAAGGCCGCCACTACTTCTTCGAACTCTAAGAAACGAATGGGCGATAATCAGAACCATGCTGTTGTGAATCCTGTGACTCAACTTCCTATCAAGACAGCCTACACGGGAGTACATCCTCAATGCAACATTTGCAAGTATCATCACCCTACAAATCTTCCATGTCGTCAATGCACTAGATGTGGAAGGTTTGGACACTTTGCCACTACTTGTCGTGTAATGGTTAGGACACAAGATAATCATCAAATAGCTGCCCAGGAACCACTGCTGATTATTAACGGACGGGCATGTTATAATTGTGGAGACCCTAACCACATGCGACATCGATGCCCTGAATTGAATAATGTAACCCAGGTGGCACATGGACGAGCTTTCAATATCATTACCAACGAAGCAACTGGTCAGGATGACGTTAACCCCACTGGCTAAGCCATGGATGGAATCTTCTTAAGACTCGAGAATCCAACACCTGTGCTTTCATTTTCTTGATCCTATTATCATTTTGTACCCAATTGTGTCGTACTCATAAGCATATAACATCTAGAAATTTCCTTGCATACTATTATGTACGAACGCAGGTTGGAAATTTATCATATTTGGTTACGTTTATTTTAATCGTAGAAATTTAAGACTCTACCTTACATTTTATTGAAACATTTGGACTTGATTTCCATGAAAACCAAACTATTAAAAACTTGATACTTGATCCTACAAAACTTTTCTAAAAACATAATTGTTTGTTATATGAAACTTGATTTTTCTTAATTTGATTTTCTTTGAATATTTAATTATTCATGATACTCGTAAACATGGCTGGCCAAATATGAACTATTTTCTATAGTCAACTAAGATCACACTTATACTTAATGGTTGTCGTAATTACAAACTTGCTTGCATGTGTGTATTATCAATTTGCATGTTGATCTATGAAAAACAATTACTACATTTATCCACTCAACACAGACAAACATCTCACTTAAAGGGCTCCCCGGGTGAGTGGTAGCCCATACTTAAATTTTTGTTATGCTTGCAAGTCATTGCAAACCAATGTAATTGACCTCATTATCACATAGCCTCATTTCGTTGATAACGTCTCATTGTAACCCAACGTGTTTGTTGTGTCATCTTCTTGTGAAACTTATTTGCTTTAATGTGTTGTTAGATTAGGTTCATAGAAGGACATAAAACCCCAATGTAAGGTAAATTGATGATTCCGGTCCGGAACATAATCATGAATTTACAGGTACATTAAGGTGGTGTGAAATTCTATTAGGGTTTTTGGTAGACGTCCAGTACGTTTTCGAGGTATCAATGGTGTGGTGGGTTAGCTGCGGTACACCCTATATATAAACACTAATGATGCATTAAAAGTGAGACTGGATGTTAGACCAGGAACTAACCCCAATTCTCTTAGTAGTTCCAAACGTCGATTCATAGTCTAACTTATCCCTTCCAACCCCCCTAACCTTTATCTTCAAGGCCTAGTACTTTGGGTCTTGACCACTAGTAATAATCCTTAGATATATTTAATCCAATTATATCTAACGTTCGAGTCCATTAAGACAGGTTATCACGCTACCCAAAGCTCTCTTTCTCATTAAACTTGACCATACTCACTGTAACATTTACTCGAGTACCCAGAACCCTGTTTATACGTCTACTTGAAGGAATTTCGGGACGAAATTTCTAAAAGTAGGGGATGCTGTGACATCCGTCACCTTTCATTTTATCTTTTGTCCGACTTTAGTCCCTCTCATTTCATGTATTTACAATTATAATCCTTGTAATTCGAAGTTTCGATTCAATAATAAAAGTTGCGAACTTGTTTCCTTGCGATTATTAACCACCTACTCGAATTGTTGTCGTAACTGGGAAATTCTTTCTTTTTTTTTTTTTAATAATAATAATAAAAAAATAATAATAATGTGAATTCTTAAGTGTATTGACAAATTTCTAACCCAACCAAATCTTATATTATAGCTATTTTCGGAGCCCAGATCCTAAGCCCAACCCAAGTACCTGGCCCACATCTCCTATCCTTCTCCCTACTTTGCTAAAAAAAATAAACTTTGCACAGACCAGGGACTCGAACCCGGGTCTGGCTTGAATCAACAAACATCAGCAGGCGTACAAACCACCTGGGCTACATCTCCACATGGTTGTTGTTCAGATTCATTAATCCTTATACAAAGCCAGCTTTGAACTTAGTCAAACCTTGGTTGGCAAGAAAAGTCAACCGATACAAAATCATACAATTAAAGCGTTTACTCCAACGCGTTTCCAAAATTAAGCCCCTATAACCTTGCGTGAACTGATCCTTTAATGGCGTGAGTTGTCAATTTCGTACAAATTGCGTTAATTATGGAACAAATAAAGCGAATTAAAATTGGTGTTGAACATTCCGTAACCCAATTCTTGAATCATTATAAATACTCGTTTTTATCATAATTAAACCCATACAAACACATATACAGGGCCGATTTCAATAATCCTAACTCAAATCCCTCATTCAAGCTTCGCGTGATCTGTTTTTGGCTCGATTTTATTCGTTTATTTGTGGTACGGTTGCACCCGCTTCGAACATCTGTAGGTAACAATTAATTGCCTCTTCTTGATAGATTTAGGGTACTAAACGAAAGCCCTATGGTTTCGTTAATCAGCTGCATCGTTTTCACGTCCAATAGATTAGATTAAGGGTTAGGGTTTATATAGTTAATTTGGGGATAAATGGTATTACAGGTTTTAATTTAAATAAAGTTTGGATCTGATATAATCAACAAACAAATACCCAGACCAGTTCATCTGGGCATGCTGTTACTAAACGCGGGTCTCAGGTTTGAGCCCAAGGGTGGGCAAACCCTTTTCAGTTTTTTTTTCAACTCTTTATTATAACCAATATAAATCTATTAATTATTAAAAATAGTTTTAAAATAGTAAAAGTGCTTTATAAATTCTATAAAAATTATCTTATGTTATTCTAATGGTAATGTTTACCATATAATTTTTAGATTTCCTAAAACAATTTATTTAATATATATTATAAATACTACAGGTTTATTCATTTATAATTTTAAAATTCTATCAAAATACCTAAACGATTTTAAAAAATTTCACAAAAATTGTTTTAAACTTGTAGATCCATAAGCAATTCAGAAATAAATTTTATTTCAGAAAAATCGTTTGTTTCATATTTTAATTGATATTTGTTATTTTAAATCATAAATAAATCATATTAAATTCATTTTTCAATATTTTTGTCCCAAAATTTTACATAAATTATTTTTGTTCATTTAGGACAGAAATATAAATTTTAATTTGGAATTTATTTAATTTTAATATTTTTAGATATTAAAATTATATCTTTGACAAATAGAAATAAGTATACTAAATATTCAACTTTTGAGGAAATAATTTTATAAAAATTATTTTCATACTTAAAACCTTATAATATGATCATCCTTAATCAAAAACCTTCAATAGTCTTTTATTTAATTATTTACCGAATTTCTTTTATTTATTAACAATTTACCTAATTAATAATTAATCAATTACCTAAATTAGGAACCCTAGAAATACTTGTAGACTAGAAAGACTTAAACTTATTTATTACCTTAAACATAGGGTGATACTTGGAAACGTTGGATCACACTTATTCTATTCCACAAGACTTAACACTTTGCTAAGGTGAGTATTATTTATCCCCTCTTTCGTTTTTACACTTTTGGGGTGATTCATGCACAAGTATACAAAACTTGCACATTCACTTACACATACATTTTTCTTCATTTACAATTCATATACGTGTGTTGTTTATCTTTGTGCTTTATGTTGAACATGAATGTAGCTTACGTACAAAATCATACATCTAGACATAACTTATGTTATGGTGCTCTTTACATATAGACGTAACCTATGTTACGGTGCTCATTTAGACATAACTTATGTTGTGGTGCTCTTTTATACTTGACACGTGTTAGGGTGCTCATTATCAATTTTACCTTACCAACTTTACATTTGATCTTGTCTTGTTTGGTTACTTATGTGTTTACATAATGCCTTGGTGATACTAGACACATGAATTGTACCGCTTTTCAAACTTATACTATATGTACAAATCTAGGTAATACTCACCAACATCATATGTTGACAAAATTTATTTTCGTGCATGTTTCAGGATAAGCTGCTTGACGCTTCACATAAAACTTTGGACTTAGATTAAATCAATCAACTATCTCTATTTTTGTTGTCGTGTATTTATTTTCACAAGTTGTAAAACAATATTCAATAATCAAATGTTTACATTTTAGTACCATGAGCTTTTGAACAATCGTCACTACGTGACACCTCGATGATTCCGCCATCGGTTGGGGTGTTACACTTGTTGACTCAGGTAGCACCCACAACATCCTTCAACCTCGCATTACCTGCCTTTTGAGCTTCACCACCACACCCATAAAACCCTTCTCCGTTATGGTTGGTAATAGTGAACACCTCCAATGTACCGGTTTCCTTCCCATTGTTTCCTTAAACCTTAACAAACACATGTTTCACATACCATTTTATTTACTTCCCATTAAAGGTGCCGATTTAGTATTAGGCATGGAATGGCTTGCTTCATTTGGACCCGTTATTTCCGAATTTTCCATTTCATCTCTCGCATTTCACAAAGATGGCACACAATGTATTCTTAAAGGTGAATCCTTTAACTCATTGGTTTCCCCTAGTTCGTTATCATCACTTATGCAACATACATCTGTAGCATCTTTACATACTATGGTCTTTCACCACCAACCACCTATTGTTTCACCACCGGCCCCTGTTACCCACCCCGACCAGATAATCCAGCTTCTCCTTATGAAATTCCAACCTTTATTCGAGCTACCACGCGGTTTGCCACCCCCTAGACCTCACGACCATTTTATCTCTACCCTATCGGATGCCAAACCGGTTAATGTTCGTCTATACCGGTACCCACACTACCAAAAACAGGTCATGACTGACCTAATTAAAGAGATGCTACAGGAAGGAATTATCCAACCAAGCCACAACCCATATTCTTCTCCAGTTCTTCTTGTCCAAAAGAAAGATGGGTCATGGCGCTTCTGTGTTGATTATCGCGCCCTCAATGCAATTGCAATACGCGACCGTTTTCCAATTCCAACGGTTGACGAACTCCTAGATGAGCTACACGGTGTATCGATTTTCTCTAAAATCGACTTACGCGCAGGGTATCATCAAATTCGTGTTGCACCCGGTGACATTGATAAAACCGCGTTTCATACGATTGACATACATTACGAGTTCTTAGGAATTCCTTTCGGTCTTACAAACACTCCATCCACTTTTTAATCAGCCATGAATGATCTCTTTCGTCCGGTTTTATGACGTTTTATCTTGGTCTTTTTTTATGACATACTTGTTTATAGCCCATCGTTGGAATCACACTATCAACATTTGGAGTTTCTCTTGGAAACTCTAATGCACAACAAATACCATGCAAAGTTGTCAAAATGCATTTTTAGGGCTACTGAACTCCCATTTTTGGTTCACCCTGTTTCGGCAGAGGGTGTACGCGCTGAACCGGAAAAGTTAATTGCCATCCAATCTTGCCCGACACCGAAATCCATGACCACTTTACGAGCTTTTTTATGTCTTACCGGGTTTTATAGACGATTCGTGAAGTATTATGCTCGTATTGCATCACCGTTAACCGATATCCTAAAGCTACCTAAATTTTCTTAGACTTCTAAAGCCGCATCCTCCTTTCAACAACTCAAAGACTCTATGGTACACCTTATTACCCTTGCTCGTCCCGATTTTGCCCAACCTTTTTATATTACCACTGATGCCTCGGGTACGACGATTGGCGCTATTCTTGCTCAAAACGATAAACCTCTCAGTTTTTTTAGCAAGAAACTTTATTTCTGATTGCAGACTTAATCAACTTATAGCTGCGAACTCTATGCCATCACTGAAGCTATCAAAAAATGGAGGCAGTACATGCTCGGTCATAAGTTTGGTATTTTTACGAACCACCATAGCCTCAAAAGCATGCTTACCCAATCAATACACACACCTGAACAACAAAAATGGATTTCAAAGTTGATGGGATACGAATTTGAAGTTCACTTTAAGCCATGCAAAGATAATGTTGGATCAGTTTCTTGTTTATGAACAGATTCTTATTATGAACACTTGTTTTTATTAACTATCAAAGTAATTTGCACAGCGGAATAAATGTAAAGTGTTCAAGTTAAAGCTTCACTTTAAACAGGAGTTATTACTCCCCGTTGAGTTATGAACTAAAGCAGTAAATGAGAATCTAAGACAGTTAATGAATAAAACAGTAAATGCTTCAAATGATTCTCAGATATATTGGAAATTATAACTACAAAAGGAATGTCTAAAATAGTGGGATAAACCCATCTATTTATAGACCAAAAGTAAACGTACATGAGAATTATTGAAGCAATAAAATATGTACAAATACTACAACAGGCTGTAGCATTGGTACTTGTACAAAAACTTTAACAATACTAATATTATACTAAACTACTGAAGTATAAGTCGGTTAGAAGCTTCTATCACACATCTGATGAGTGACAAACTACTGATGAGTAGTTTGTCTTCAGTAGTTCTTTAGAGACTTGTCTGGTTGGTCTTCAGAACTTCTGATCATTACTCTTCAGTACTTGATATCTTCTTTTTCAGGACTTTTAGTCTTCTTCTTCTTCTTTAGCAGTTTCTATACAATGAATTATTTAGCAGAAACATGAATTAGACTAAGGTATCAAAAGTGGTTTCGTCAATCCTCTTTATCCTTACGATCTCCCTCTGGATTGATGAAGCAAAACCTTATCTAATCCTTTATTCCTTCTTTCTGCTATTTAGAATCCTCCAAATTTCTCTAACTATAGAGATCTTGAGTTGGTGAGCTTGTTGTTCAGTAAGAGATCCTTGTTGAGGTTCAAGATGCTGGATGGTGAGCAGGTCTTTTGTTGAAAGATTCTTCAGTTCATCTATGGAGATGAAGACCTTACTTGAACGATCTCTTCTTGTGACCATCACTGAGTTTGAATCAGTGAATGACCATTTCACTATGTTTACTTTAGACTGGTCAAAGTCTAGAGTATAGGGGACCATGCTAGTCTCCTGGTTTGTTCCTGATTTGGAAGTATCTTCACTTTCAGTAACCCTCAGGTGGGATTCCCTTCTTTGTTCAGTGTTCACAACATCAGGTGCATTACTAAAATTTGGAAGATGATGTTCAGTACTTACCTTAGTGTGTTTCTTGTCAGTTATGGTTTGTTGTAGTTGGTAAGAAAAAGTAGAAGGATCCTTGAATTGTGTGAGCAGAGGTTTTTCTTCAATCAAAAAGTCTCCTTATACAATGGTGTTGCCTTCAAGCAATACCATTTTGAAATCTGTTTTGATGGTTTCCTCTGGCTTCTTTTTGGTAGCAGGCTTTGTTGATTATTTGACACGAGAAGTTTTAACTACTAAAGTTTGCGAAACTTCAGAAGTTTTAACTACTGAAGTTTGTGAAACTTCATAAGTTTTAAACTTCTTTAGATTAGCAAGTCTATCAGCCTTGAATTTCTTGTAAGTGTCATATAATGTATCTTCTCTCCATCTGGACACTTGATTCTTTGAACCATATCCATTGTGTACCAATTCTTGTATGATTTCATCTCTCTTTGCCTTTCTATCTTTCTCAGTAGCTAGCCTGTCAAATAGAAGCTGAGCTCTATGTGTTAGTTCTTCAATTGAGAGCCCTTTAAGTGAGTACTTCTTGGTTTTGTTGTTTTTGCTGATAAAGGTCATCAGCTGTTGTCTTTTTCCTTCTTCAGCAACTCTTTCTTGTTCTTCCAACTCACTTAATTCCTGTTCATACCTTGTTAATTTTTCATTATAGCTTAAGTCATCCCTTGCTTCTAGGCTGTTCCAGATCTCATCTTCCATTTCCTTCTTCTTTGCTGCCTTTAAACTCTTCTCCATAAGTTCTTTTGAAATTGATATGGGAGTAGGGTTTAAAACAGTTGTTTGAGTGGGTACAGGCTTAGGAATATCAGCTGGAGTAGGTTCGCTTGTATTAGAAGGTTGTTCTGCTTCAGTCTTGGAAGTGTCAACTACTAAAGGGTTGATCTGAGTATCAACTACTAAAGGATTGTCTTCAGTACTTCTGTCTTGGCCTTCAGCAGTTTCTTCTATAGTGCCTTGGGATTTCTTTTCAACTATTTCTCTAAGGAGCCTTTTTTGTTTTTCTTGCCAGTCATGTCTTTCTTTCAAAGATATTTCTTGTCTTGTCATAATTATTTGCTTTTGGGCATCCTTGAGATGTTGTGCTTCTCTGGCCTTTTTGGAGGCTTCAAGAGACACAACCTTTGGTTACTTAGACATCTCCCCCTTTTTGGCTTCATCTACTTCCGGAAACCAAGGAGGTGGAGGTGTTACACCAGATAAATGAGCAAGTTGTCTTCTGTTGTCTTCCATTTTTCTTGACAACTCACCAAGTTTGTGATATATGGCATTATTCATCATCTCAAGTTGAGTTTTGTTCTTTAACTCCATAGTAGTCATAAAATCTTTGAGATGTTGGGAAATGAGTTGATGTACCATCTGGTATAGGGGACCAGCTGGGCTGCATAGATGGTTCAAGTATATCTTTGATGAACCAGGGAATTAGGTAGGCTTTTGTTGTGGAGGGGATATTTTTGGGTGATCCTCAGTTTGAATTGAGGATGCCACTTTAGGAGAATTAGGGTTCAAGTGGTCTTTAACTTGATCCTTTGTGACTAGCTCTTTGAGCTTAGAAACATTAGATGCAGGACCTTCACAATCAGCCGTCAATTTATGTTGTGGAGAGTTTGAAACATCATCCAAACTAATGGAATCATCTGAATCCCCGGTGACATCCTCAATGAGTATGTCATCAGTTAAACCATGAGCTAGGCCCAACCTAGTAGTCTCATGAACCTCTTTTTCTTGGTACTGAGGCTTTCCTACTTTTGTCATAAAGCCTTCATCAGTAGTTGCCACATTTGAGGTATTAGCTATGGTACTACTGTCCTCTAATCCACCACTGGGTGGTATGAGAGTAGTAGCAGCCTCAAATGTACCTAAGTATCTAAGTTTGGGCTTAGAGACCTTGGTTCATCCTCATCTCTTGGGATAGGGCTGATAACATCCACCTCCATGTCTGTTTCTAAGGTTGTATCCCCTGTTTTATGTGGTTGTTGGGGGCTAAAATTCTCAGATGGGATGTTTTCTTTTAGCCCAGAGTGAATTTGAGCTATTTCTACTGTTTGATGTGAGAGTTCAGGTTCAGTAGTTTTTGGTAAAGGTTCAGTAGGTTCAGTAGTTTCAAAGGAAGAGTCAGTATATATGGTCTTTTTGAGTTTCTTCCTTTTAAACAAAATGGTTATGGGAGCTCTTTGAGGGGTGTGAGATGGATGAGACTAAGAGGATGTTTTAGTCACACCTTCTTGAAGTGTAGATTACACATGAGCTGGTTCAGGCATCTTAACATCCTGAACAACTTTTCTTTTTGGGTTGGTGGGTTTGGATTGTTGTTGCTTTGGCTGTTTAGGCTTTTTAGGAGTAGGCTTTGAAGATGTTTGTTCCTTGGGGATTATGGCTTGTTCCCCTTGGTCATCTTCTGGAAAAAGTGCCGGTTTATTATGCCTAGAAAATACTTGTGAGATCAAACGATTTAGCTTTGCAGACTCGCCCACAAGTATTCTATCACCAAGTTCTTTTATTATGCATTTTATCACAAATCTTGGGTACAACAAAAATTTCTTTTTATCATTTTGGTGATGCAACATCAACTCATTAAAGAAAACTGATGATGCCCTGAATTTAGTCTCATTCACAATTGAATGGAAAATAGGTTGAAAAGTAGAGGGCATCTGATCATATGATCCAGTTTTAGGACTTAAACACATGATGCTGTAATGAAACAAAAGTTTGTATTTTGCATCAAAAAACTTCTTATAAATTGTAGCATGTGAAAGAGTACCTTGGTAACCACACTCAGTCATGGTTAGTGAAATTTCGGTTTGGGACCGAAATTATGGATCGATTAAGCGAATACAACTCGGTTTCAGACGGAGATTGAAGACAAAACAGAAATAAATGAAAACAATGTCAACACAGATTCGTATTACATCAGAAATGGTTACAGACACTGTCATCAGTAGGATAAACATCTATCTCGGGGCCGGGGAAGGTCAGGCATGACCTCCCCCTTGAGAGCATTCTAAGCACAAACTCACAATTTGATTGCCAGGACACCAGACAGTTTCCTAAGAATTGACAACCACCAGATGTTGATTTTCTTTAAATTTTACACCCTGCATAGTCACTGAAGAAACACGGATCCTGGATTATCGATCAAGCGCTAATCCGAGGAGTGGTTCTACGGTATTTTGTAAAGAGAGTGTGTTTATAAAATACGTGAGGGTCTAAGGACAAGACCAAGGAGTTTAGGAGACTACCGATTAGAAGAGCCGAGCCTCTAAAAGTTAGTAAAATAAACAAGGGGTTGAAGAAGGTACGAAAGAGTTCGTATGCTTCTTGAGTGAAAGTGTATTTGATATTAGATGCCCATAAAAGGAGAAGGAGCTCCTCCTTTTATAGTACCTAGATGTCACACTTTCTCGGCCCATCCTCTACCCTTAATGGGGCCCGGCCCAGGTAGAGGTGTCTCCATAATCCGGCCCAAGTCCTTAAGCCCACTTGGTGCAAGTGGGTTTTGATAAAAAGGAGAAAGTAAAGTGCTAAGGGGGGATGTTACCGTCCTGACGGTTGGTACACGTGGCGCGCATTGAGTGGACGCTGATGGTCGGCGGACATGCGGCGCCCGCCTATTGGTAGACCGAGGGCGGTGGGTAATCATACTTTTCTTGGACTTCGAGACGGGTTGAGAAAGTCTTCTTGTCATGGAGATATCTTGGCCAGGAGGTTGCCACGTCGTCATCCTTTCTGCATGTCAGACTGAGAGTAGTCTCTGCTTGGAGAGGAACTCTTACGGGCAGCCTGTTGCGTCAGAGATATTTCTTCTGGGGCAGGGGTGAGTCCCAAGGCTGCCCCAAAAGGTATCTTCCAGTTGTGTTTGGTGAAGCTTCCTTTGGCTTGCTGAGGAAGCTTTGAAGCATGTTGGGTCCGCTGACGTAAAACGGGCGGACGATGTTGCGCCTGGGTGTACCACCGACGTAAAACGGGCGGGTAGTGCTGTATCTGGCGTCCGTTGGATGCCAGCTGTATCGCTAACGTAGAACGGGCGATTGGACGCCAGACGTTCCGCTGACGTAAAACGGGCGGATGGACGCTAAGCGATCCGCTGACGTAAAACGGGCGGGTGGACGCCCGACGATGCCGGTTTTAGTCAGGCGATGGTGTGGTATTTGTAATGTTTTGATACCATACCTCTTCAGTCACTATCTGAAAAAGCTGTTAATTTGGTATTGCTGGAAGCAGGATACCAAATTCCAAGTGTAGGAGTTCCTTTCAGATATCTGAAAATTCTTTTGACTGCAATTAGGTGTGATTCCCTTGGAGCTGATTGATATCTAGCACATACACAAGTTGAGAAAATAATATCTGGTCTAGATGCAATTAAATAAAGTAGGGAACCTATCATGCATCTATACATGGTTTGATCAATCTGTTTTCCTTGATTATCTGGTTCAACTTGTGTGGTTGGACTCATGGGAGTGGAAACTGGTTCATAGTCTTTTAAAGAAAATTTGTTCAATAATTTTTTAACATATTTAGATTGATGTATAAAAGTTCCACTTGTTGTTTGTTTGATCTGCAATCCTAAAAAGTACTGCAGTTCTCCCATGGTACTCATCTCAAATCTAGATTGCATGAGTTTCTTAAATTCATGACACAGTTTTGAATTTGTTGAACCAAAAATGATATCATCAACATAAATTTGAACAAGTAGGATGTGATTTCCAACATGCTTAATGAAAAGTGTTTTATCAATGGAGCCTCTTGTGAAGTGATTTTTGAGTAAAAAGGTGGAAAGTGTGTCATACCAAGCTCTAGGAGCTTGTTTTAGCCCATAAAGAGCTTTGTCAAGTTTGTACATCCAATCAGGATGAGAAGGATCCTCAAACCCAGGTGGCTGACAAGCATACACTTCCTCTTTTATTTTTCCATATAAAAATGCACTCTTTACATCCATTTAAAATTTTTTAATTTTGTTGGAAATTGCATAAGCCAAAAAATAACCTGATGGCTTCAAGCCTTGCAACTGGGGCAAAGGTTTCATCATAGTCAATTCCTTCTTCTTGAGAATAACCTTGTACCACCAGTCTTGCCTTGTTCTTAATGATTAGACCAGCTTCATCTTGTTTGTTTCTAAAAACCCATCTTATTACAATTGGTTGTTTGTTGAGAGGTAAGGGACAGATTTCCCAAACCTATTGCTTTTTGAACTGTAATAGTTCATCTTGCATTGCTTCAACCCAACTATTGTCTTTGAGGGCCTCCTGATATTTCTTTGGTTCCAACTGAGAAATGAATGTTGAGAATAAGTAGAAGTTGGAAAGCTGGTTTCTTGTAAGTACCCCTAAGGCAATATCACCAATGATTTGATCCAATGGATGATCTTTGTGTTCAATCAGTTGTTGTAAACAACTGGTGGGAGTAGGCTCTTGAACTTCTTCAAACAAACCACTGAGGTTAATAATATTTGGTTCAGTTGTTTGTATTTCTTCAGAAGTTGTAGGAGCTGAATCAGAAGTTTGAGTTTGTTCATCAGTAGTTGTTGAATCAGAAGTTTGATGAACTTCTGATGGCTTGAAAGTTAATTTAATGACTGTATTAGGAGTCCATGATGGAGGACCATCATCATTAAACCCTTGACCACGATAATAAATGGGTTTAGATGAAGTAACAGTCTTTTTAGGTCTGAAATTAAAACTCTCAAGGTCAAAGAGTTCAGCAGGATGTGCTGGAATGAGTGCATTTTTTGACTCATTGAACTTGGCATTCAGTGTTTCTTCAACTATCTTGATTCTGGAATTGAATAACTTGTAGACTTTTCTAGTGGAAGAATAACCAAGAAAGTAACCTGAATCAACTTTAGGAGCAAACTTTGAAATAGAGTCTTTGATGTTGAGGATAAAGCATTGACATCCAAAAGCCATAAAAAAGGAGATAAGGGGCTTAATGCCATGAAGAATTTCATATGCAGTTTTGGAATGTCTCTTGGTGATTATGACTCTATTTTGAACATACCAAGTTGTGTTGACTGCGCCAGCCCATAAATAAAGAGGTAGGCCTGAATCAGCTAACATAGTTCTTGATGCTTCAATCAATGTTCTGTTCTTCCTTTCTACCACACCATTTTGTTCAGGAGTTCTGGGAATGCTGTATTGTCTAACAATCCCTTTAGACAAACAAAATTCATCTAGAGTTTTGTTCCTGAACTCTGTCTCATTGTCACTTCTTATGACTTTGACAGAAAGAGAATACTGTTTCTCTACTTGTAGCATGAAGAACTTGATAATATCAGCTGCCTCATCCTTGGAAAATAAGAAGAAAACCCATGTAAATCTTGAGTAGTCTTCAGTGATAACCAAGCAGTACTTCTTCTTACCAAGGCTCATGATTTTAAGTGGCCCAAATAAGTCCATATAGAGTAGTTGAAGACATGCAATTGTTTTTTTTATTCTTCAATAGACTTATAGGAGGACTTATGTTGTTTTCCCTTAAGACAAGATACACAGTGTTCTTGCCACTGATATACCTTCAAGGGTAGATCTCTGACCAAGCCCATTTTTGTGACTTTATTTATGTTTTAAAGTTCACATGGCCATGTCTCCTATGCCAAAGGTTTGTCTCTGAAGTTGATGCCTTTGATAAGACACATGCAGTGTTGTTCAGTACTTTATCTTTTTCAATGTCCACTGCATAGACATTTCCACATCTTTTGGCTATCAGCAAAGTATAATCTTCAATGATCTTTTCTATCAACTTCTGGCCTTCTGGTGATATGATTTTTCATGTTGTTTTGGTGAAAAAGGAAGAATATCCTTTATCACACATTTGTGATACACTTAGCAAGTTGTACTCAAGGTTTTCAACCAAATTGACCTTGTTAAACTGCATTTTACCAGAGGATACATTGCCATATCCTATCACATATCCCTTGGCATTGTTCCCAAAGGACACAGATCCTTCTCTTTGACTTATGAAAATGTTGATCAGGTACCTGCATCATGTCGTGTGCATTGAGCCTCTACTATCAACATACCAAATGCTATTTAGACCTCTGGAGACCCTTTGCACAAAGAGTAGATTAGTTAGATTTAGGAACCCAAGCCATTTTGGCTTTGGGTTTACTCTAGAGAACGGGAATAGTAGCAGTTTGTTGTGGATCAATTTTAGAAATCCATGTCTTTTTGGAAATGGATTTATTGTTAAGAACAATGGTGGGACCTTTTTGAGGTTCACCATCAACTTTGGTCATCAGAAGTTTAACCATATTTATCAAATCTTTTACCTCAACAGTTTGTGAAACTGCTGAAGGTTTTGGTCTAACTTCTGAAAAAGAATTTGAGACGAAGACTATGGTTGAGATTTAGTCTTTCTCTGAGAAAAGGTGTTACGTGGGTGCTGTTTGATGGGATAAAAAACGTTTTCATAATCTTGTTTGATTTGTTTTCCCACAACCAGTTGTAAAATCTTCTTGTTGTACTGATTTCCTTTTCTATATCTACAAAATTCTGTTTTGTGGTTAAACAAACCACAAATTTCACAAGATTTTGCCTTTCCTTTCAGATTTTCAGGAGTTTTGGAAGGCAAAGTACTGACAGTTGTTAAATTTTGAATTTGGTCATCAGCAGTTTGCAGGGTCTCAACTCCTGATGTAGATGAAACTACTGATGATTCAATGTCAGTTATTTCTACTTCTGCAGGACTTTCTTTTTCATTTTTAAGAAAGTTTTGATAAAAAGATGTGCAGTCTTTCATATCAGAAGTTTGAACTATTCTACTCCCATCATCAGTAGTTTTGGGAGTAAAATCAGTTGGTGATTCAGTGTGATTGTACCCTATGCCAAACTTAACATTTGATGCAGTTTGTTTGTTAAGCAGCATTTGGTAACCTCTACATGACTCCACCCAATTTTCACAATCAACCTTGGTGTCAGCAAGCTCTTTTCTGACATTTCCTAGGTTTTTTTATCTGTGCTTGGGTTTCAATAGGATTATTAGTCAATTTAGAAATTTCTTTTTTTTTTTGAAGTAAGTTTTCTTTCTAAATCACATTTCATTTGAGACAATATGTACCCGTCCAATCTCAAATTGACCTGGGTGGGGTTTGTCAGGCCTAATAGATATATCCACATTTCCCCGATATAATCCCATATTAGTGGTTTACTTAGGACTTACATGAGTTTCAAAGTAAACAAATGATAATGATAATAATAGTAATAAGTGATCTTTAAGTAAAACCGAGTGTGTAGTGTAGATGCGTTTTGCGACTAATGATTGGATACTAACACATGTTAAGTTTTTGTTTTATGGGCGAAGGTAGTTAAAAGTGGGCGAAGGTAGTTAAATATGGGCGAAGGTAGATTGCTAATGGACGAAGGTAGACTGGAAGCTGACAAAGATACATATTCGTACCTTTGGAGTGGGCGAATGTGGAAGACTTCCACATTCGACCATATCAACTGGGCGAACGTGCAGAGTCTATATATAGAATTTATGTTTTTGTGAATGGAATAGAGTTGTTAGTTGTGTGTGTGTTCAGGTCAGGTTCCAGGTTATTTTGTGAAAGTCTGTATTTGATCTAGATTAACGTGTGGTTGATTGTAATTGAATATTTGAGAAAGTTAATCTATGAAAAAGCTTTGAAAATGATATTGATTGTGTTTTGATTAGAGTTTTATCAGTTTGTTCAGAACTAGGGTTTCCGCACCTGGTTTTGTAACTTGTATGATCATATAATCCTGTTTTAGTCAAATTCTTTCGCTTACAAAGTGGTATCAGAGCCATACGGATCATACAACAACAAATTTGATAAACTCAGAGCTGATTTGGACATGTTTTTGATCAAAATACATTTGTTTTTGCATGAAAATGGTTTTTGAGTGTTTTTGATTGATTTGAAGTTGATTTTGTGGTTAAAATTCAAAATTCCAAGTATTAAAGTTGCTCCAAATCAATTCCGAATCATAACCTGATTAAGATCATTCAAATCCACAAACTTTTGAAAATCAGAGATCAAAATAACCGTTTTTCAAAGTGTAACCGTTTTTCAAATCTGAAAATTACTGTAAAATGGGCGAACCTGGAACCAGGGGGCGAAGGTGAGTTGTGTTTTGGTCGAATCTAGAATATTTTGTGCGAACCTGAAATTTGTTGGTTAAATTTCTCACTTTCGGGTCACATTTTTCACCTTCGGTTGATAAAACGGGCGAACCTAGATTCACACTGGGCGAACCTAGAATTTTTCTGGACGAAAGTGAAAAGTGTTAGTGTGTTTTTTACATTCTGGTGAGTTTTTACCTTCGAGTGGTACTGTTTGGGCGAACTTGAATCAGAAAGGGACGAACGTGAAACTTTTTGGGCGAACCTAGGCTTAGTTTTTGGAAAATTTTCTAAGTGTTGAATTTTTCGAAGTTCGTGATCATGTGGAATTTTCCGACTACTCCGAGACCAGTAACGACACAACCACAACAGCAAGTGATGGACCCATGGACAGTAGCAGCACAAAAGACGAGCACACAGTCTTCGCAACCGATAAACTACATGGCGATGACGAGCTCGATGCCTCAAAGTGTAGCACCTCCTGCACCACAACCTGACTACTGGGGAGTAGCAGCGGCGGTGGTAAACACTCAAACTACAAATGCTATTTCTACATTGATTAACGATTTGTCTTCAGGTAGCGGGATTAGGCCACCGAAGCTCATGGACATACAAGAATACAATCAGTGGCAGAACAAGTTCATGATTCATTTAGAAGGCATGGGAGTGGAAGGAGCAGAGGCATGGAGTATGATTGCTAAAGGTTACACAGCACCGATTTTGGAGAATACAGGTGAAATGATTCCATTGGAAAGCTTAACTGAGGATGAGAAAAAGAAATATGTGGTGGAAAAGAAAGCCTTTTCCCAATTGACTCAGGCAATCACAAATGATCTGCTACATCAATTTGGGACTTGTACAACGTCTAAGCAATTGTGGGATGTGCTTAAGAGGAGGCATGATGGGAATGAGAAAACGAGAAGTTTGAGGATGGATGAACTGAGAAAGGAGTTTGAGAATTTTTCTTATATTGGAAATGAAACTTTAAAAGAATTAACTCCTAGATATAGTCATTTGCTAACTGAATTGTCTAGTTATGGTATACAGATTCCTATGAAGAATTTGGTGGATAAGTTTGCAGATGCTCTACCACCTTACTGGGATCAGCATGTGGAAGTTCTCAGGGAGAAGGATGCATATCAATACTGGACTATTCAAGAGTTCATACAGAAGCTGGAAAACAAGGAAATGGAAGAGAAGAGAAAAGCTAGAAGAGCACAGGTTCCTCAGAATCCTAGCTTATACTTTGGAGGTACTTCAGTTCCTGTGAGTAACTCAAGTTCAGGAGGGATAGTTGCACCACATGTTGCTTGCATTTCCAATGTTATGGAATCACCAAAACCTACCATCAATTACATGGCACAAACTTCATCCTACTCACAACCATCATACACACAACCACCACCACAACAACAATACAATAATTCCTACATTTCACCATTCTCCCCAATACAACAAGCATCTTTCTATACTGCTAGCCAATCTCAACAACCAATGAACCAAGTTACTCAACCTAATCAACAACAAGTGGTTTTGGAGACTTCTAACTTGGGCAATGTGACAGTGGAAATTGCTCAACAACATATTGCACTAGTCTCAGCAATGGTTTCATCCTACAATGGACTCGTTGCTAGTCAAATTGGGAATAACAACTTAACCAATGAGGACTATGCACAGATCGACAAGGAAGAGATGGAACTCATTGATATCCAATGGGCTTTTGCAAGCATCATGAGAAGAGCAACAGAGTTTATTGAAAAGACAGGTAGAATAGATTTGGGAACTTCTCCTAACACAACCTACGGGTTCAACAAGGAGAAAGTTACTTGTTTTAACTGTGGAGAAAGAGGTCACTTTAAACGTGAATGCACCCAGCCACCAAAACAAGGTAATAGAAACCCATTCAATGCAAGCTACCAGAATCGTCAACAACAAAACCAAAACCGAGTTTCTTACCAAAACAACAACAATTACCAAAACCGTCAAAACAACTCTAACAACAACCAAAACAGACAACCTAACACATCAAACCAGATCCAAAACCAATCTCCTAACAACACTAACCGAACAGTTATACCAATCACTACACCGAATGAGACACAACAGAACACGAGTCAGAATCAAGCACTGATGACTCAACAAGATGAAAGGTTTGATTGGTCGGGATTGCAAATAGGAGTGGAGGAAATCACTACTGGTGGCAATGTGGCTTGTGTTGCTTGCAAGGTTGATGTTGAAGAGTCGGTGATGGTAGATGAAAAGAAAGAAACTGAGTGTGAAAGTGATGAGTCTGAGGCTGAGTTGGATGTGGAGAATGAACCTGTTGAGGTTAAGGTTGAAGAAACTAATTCTGGAGTGGTGATTGATACAGTTTCTGATGTTCCTGAGGAGTGTGAATCGGTTTATTCTGATTCAGACAGTGAATCGGATACGGAAGCAAGTGTTACATCACTAGATGATGACATAGATCAGTTGCTAGCAGAAGCGGATTTTCTGATGACCAGGAAGTCATGCATTGCTGATGACGCTTTCACCAAGATTGACTATTCCAAATTCTTTACTGGAAAGGAAGCTCATTTCGCGTTAATGGCCATGACTGAACCGCCAAAACCTGTAAGTTCTGAATCTAGCACTGATATTAGAAGTGATAAATATTGTGGAACATGTGATAGATTGACTGAGGAGAATAAACAACTCCGAATTCAACGTGATAGTGCTATCATAAACAGTCAATCTACTCGCAAAGAGTTGAATGCTTTCAACAAGGTATTAGATGGCTACAAAAAGGACATTTCCGACTTGAAAAACACCTTATCATTGAAACAATTGGCAATTAACAACTATATCAATGAAATTGAAAATACCAAGTTGGAAATGGCAGCCATAAAATGCTTTGCTGAGAAAGTAAACAAAAAGTTGGAAAGTTATAAGCACATTGCTTTTGTGGTAGATCACATCATAGATGATAACACCACTAATTACAAGTCTGTGCCATCTCCGGTTCTTTTTGAAAATCATAATTATCACCAAGTTATATCGGAGAGCTCGGTAAAATCAGACTCATCATCGGAAATGGAATCTAATACCTCGAGTATTGGTGATCCTCATTCCGATGTGAGACCGATTTTAGGCTTGAATGATGAGGGTGTTTATGCTGAAAGTGTGGATTCAGACTCAGAGAATGATGATACTGGTAATGACCAAACTGTTAATGCATGTGAAATTCCAAAAGAAAATCACATCATTACTACTGAACCAGTGTCACCATCTCAACATGTGCATCCGATGGCAACTGCTCATCGTGAGAAAAAGTCTGAAAAGAATGAGATTAGAAAGGACCTTGAGAATGAACCAAGTGACAAACCTGTCAAGGTGTTTTATCGGATGGAAGGATCCGATAAAATCATCTCTGATGAGGAATTTCCAATCAAAAATGCTAACTATGCTAAAATAGAAAAGATTTGGCAAGAAAGCACTATTTGGTTCCCAAAACATGAGAGAACAAATGAGATTCCACCAAAAATTTTAAAGAAATTGTTTTTGGATGTTCCTCAAGAACCAAAGGTCCATGTCACAGAGTTCATTCGACCAAATGACAGAGCTAATGGTTTTCATGAGCCCACTTACTCAAAAGGACCACTTCCTGAGAGTTTGAGGAATCAACAGTATAATGATCAATATCCTGTTAGATCATTTGCTCAACCAAATGCTCAATATGTTTTTGAAGAGTATCGTGCATGCTTTAAATGTGGGGAACGTGGGCATTTGCTTGCTCAGTGTCCATATGTAAGGCATAAAAGACATGAGGTTGATGTGAGAAATTCCATGAGAAAACCGATTGATCATTATGTTCCACCACACAGACGAGTTGTTCCTCAACAACAACAGTTTTATAATCAAAACAATTTTCATCAAATGAGGAACAATCGTCCAATTCAATATGATCAAAGAAATCGGATTGCTATGGAACAATCATGGAGAAAGCCTGTGGTGAACACAACAATTGATAGGCAAAAGGTTCCACAAAAACCAATTATCAAATCAAATGTTGGACCTAAGTCTGTTAACTCAGATAAGGTAGCCAAGAAAGTTACTTTTGTTAACAATGTTCAGAAACCAATTGAGAAACCAAAATCTCAAATTCGCATTCTTAAAAGGTCTGAACAATCTTGGTCACCCAATGGTACTCCAGGAGCTTCTACTTCTAAGGTCAATGAGAAAAAGGAAACTGTTTTGAACAATCAGAAAAAGATTGATCCAAAACAAAAAGTTGTTGAAAATGTGAATGAGAATGTTACTTTGAAAGCTGATGTTCAAAGGCCCAAGACTCAGGCTTGGGTCCCCCGAAAGAACTAAATGATTTACTTTTTGTGTGCAGGGAGCTTCAGCTGGCCCTATTAGCAGTCTATGGATTGTTGATAGTGGAGCTTCAGGCCACATGGCAGGGGATCTCGCATTGCTGTTCGACGTGAAAAACATCAATGGAGGGTATGTCGCATTCGCTGGTAATAAAGGTGGATATATCACAATGGAGGGGAGCGTGAGTAATGGGATAGTGAGCTTTGAGCGGATTTCTTATGTAAAGCAGATAGATTATAATCTGCTGAGTGTCAGTCAAATATGTGATAAACAATTTTCTGTGCATTTTGATGACAAATCCTGCTATATTCTCAAACCGGGCTTCAAAATTCCAAAGGAGTGGATAATGTTGATGGCACCTCGCGTCAACAATCTCTATATTCTTGACATGTCCAAGGCGATGACATCACAGGGGCAAATAACATGTTTTCTATCCAAAGCGACTGAGAAAGAATCGATAATGTGGCACCGAAGAATGGGGCACATTCATCTGAGGAAAATGAATCAACTTGTGAAAAATAGGCTTGTCGATGGAGTAAACGTGAAACATTTCCATCTGAATGACAAGTGTGTAAGCTGTAAGAAGGGGAAGCAACACAAACAGGCCCACAAAGTGAAGAAAGTTAATTCTGTTGAGATGCCACTTGAGCGACTGCATATGGACTTATTCGGACCAGTCAAGCACAAAAGTCATCTTGGAGAGCTTTATTGTTTAGTTGTCACTGATGACTATTCACGATTTTCATGGGTAATGTGTTTGCAAAACAAAAGTGACACCTTTAACAACTTGAAAGTTCTGTTCACTCGACTGGAGAATCTCTACAATGTGAAGATAAAGAGAATTCGGAGTGATAATGGGACGGAGTTCAAAAATGCTAAGATGGTTGAACTTTGTGAAAGCAAAGGGATACATCATGAATATTCGGCTCCGTACACCCCACAGCAGAACGGTGTTGCTGAACGAAAGAATAGGACTCTAATTGAAGCGGCTAGAACAATGCTTGCTGATTCAAATCTTCCGGTAATGTTCTGGAATGAGGCGATTTATGCAGCAAATTATACACTAAATCGGGTTCTAACAGTGAAGAAGTTTGGAAAAACATCTTATGAACTGTTACACCGACGAAAGCCCAATTTAGAGTATCTAGAACCTTTTGGGGCGCCATGCACGATGTTGAATCCAGGTGAGAAGTTTAGTCCTAAAGCTGAGGAGGGATATTTTGTTGGATATGCAACCCCGCTCAAACGGGTATTCAACAAGCGAACTCGTCAAGTGGAGGATTGGGCTAACGTGGAAGTTCAACGATATACTCAAAATTTGCATGGCACGGGTCCTGATTGGATGTTTGATTACAAAGACTTCTTTGAATCATTCAACCTAGATAGCTTGGTTGAAGAAGCTGTTATCAGATTACTTTACGAGTGTGAAAACGCGTTGACTTCATCGTTGGTGCGTCCAATCACCGTGAACCCACTACCAGCTTCTGATGATACCAATGCTCCTATACAAGAGGAAGATGTGTTTCAAGAGGCTTCAACTTCATTAGACTCTTCAGAATCTGAAGTTGAACAATTTGAAGAAGTCATTCTTGAACATGCAGAAGAATCAGAGGCAATGCCAGTGAACCCAACTCCAACTCCAGAAGTTGCTTCATCATCAAACACGGGTCATGATCTGGATGCTGTAGAAAACTTGACTGCTCAGACGGGAGTTATTGTATCTGTTTATCCGGAATCTCGGATTCATCGTATTCACCCGCTGGAGCAAGTTATCGGTGATCCTGGAAGTGGTGTTATGACCAGAGGGCAGCTGAAAAGTGTTAACTCGCCAGAGAGTTTTGGTGCTTTAGCATTATATGCCAAAATTCAAAAATCTGGTAGTCAAAATGATTGGTCGTTTGCATGTTATGTGTCGCAGGTAGAGCCAAGGACATACAAGGACGCTTTGAATGAAGATGCCTGGGTTGAGGCAATGCAGGAGGAGTTATTGCAATTCCAGAAATTGGGAGTTTGGACGCTCACGGATTTGCCGGCGGGAAGGAAGAAAATAGGCACTAAATGGGTGTTTAAGTGCAAAAAGGATGATCGTGGGGTTATTGTTCGTAACAAAGCCAGATTGGTCGTGCAGGGTTTCCATCAAATCGAAGGGATTGATTACAACGGAATCTATGCACCAGTAGCACGGATTGAAGCTATTCGGATGTTTCTTGCGTTTGCTTCATACAAGAAATTCAAAGTTTATCAAATGGACGTCAAGAGCGCATTTTTGTACGGGAAAGTCAAGGAAGAGGTTTATGTCGGGCAGCCACCAGGCTTTGAGGACCCAATCCACCGGGATAAGGTCTACGTGCTGAACAAAGCTTTATATGGTTTGCACCAGGCTCCAAGACAGTGGTACGAGGAGTTAAGTACATACCTCATCTCCAAAGGATTCAAGCGCGGCCTCGTCGATTGCACCCTCTTCACGAAGAAGACGGGAGATGATTTGCTTCTAGTACAGATTTACGTTGATGATATTATATTTGGTTCAACTAACGAACTTTTATGCAGAGAATTCGAAACTGTCATGCAAGAAAAGTTCGAAATGAGCGCAATGGGGGAGATGCAGTTTTTCCTCGGCTTGCAGGTGGACCAAAGACCCGACGGGATCTTCATTCACCAGACGAAATACGTCTCCGACATCTTGAGCCGATTCCAGATGGAGGACTCTAAGCCGATGGATACCCCGATTCAACCCAATCACGGGATTGGAGTGGACGCTAAGGGGGAGCTGACGGACCCATTTACATACAGAGCAATCATCGGATCTCTGATGTATTTGACAGCGTCTCGACCAGATATTATGTATGCAACGTGTCTCTGTGCTCGCTATCAATCAAAGCCGAAAGAAAGTCATCTGACGGCGGTCAAGCGTATCCTTCGATATCTGAAGGGTTGTCCATCAAAAGGACTTTGGTACCCTAATGATGATGATTTTGATTTTATTGCTTTTAGTGATGCAGATTGGGGCGGCTGTGATAAGGACAGCAAATCTACTACAGCTGGTTGCCAGTTTTTAGGGAGCAGGTTAATTACCTGGCAATGCAAGAAACAGACTTCCGTGGCGCTGTCTACCTGTGAAGCTGAGTACATTGCAGCCTCAAGTTGCTGTTCGCAAGTACTCTGGATCCAACAACAGATGGTGGATTACGGTTTGCAGTTTCTTAAAACCCCTATACACTGTGACAATGAAGCCGCAATTGCATTAACTAAAAATACTGAAAATCATTCTAAGGCGAAACATATCCGGATTAAATATCATTTTATCCGTGATTGTTACGCTAAGGAATTGATAGATATGGTCAAAATTCATACTGACTACCAACGTGCAGATTTGTTTACAAAAGCTTTTGACAGATCCCGCTTTGAATATCTTTTAAAAGTAAACAATATAAAGGAAAAACAGGACTAATTGGCACCTCGGTTTATCGATTTTTAGTTTTAGTTTTAGTTTTTTAAATTTTTGCTAATTGGGAATTTCTCTTTGCTAATTGGGAATTTCTCTTTTCTATCATAATCCTCAAAGAAGTTGATGCTTTCAAGTGGATTGTTTCTTTCAAATTTTTGTTTTGTTTTTCAGAAAAATTAAAAACCCAAAAATATGTTCTTTATTTTAGGGGGAGTCATTTTATCAGAAAAACCAAAAACATTGAAAAATTTCAAAAGACCTAAAAATTAGAAAAACCAAAATGATTTCCTGGATAAAAAGAGGAAATGATAGTTCATCAGTGGGGATCTGACACAGGCTAAAGAATTGTATAGTATAATGAGACGTATGTTGATTACGTGTGATATGCTGATAGGCTTCGTAGACTAAATATTGCGTGCCTTAGAGATACAAACATAACAAACTACGCGTTCGTGGCTGAACACCTCATGGGCATATGGTCTTAGTACCGTAATTTCGTTTGATAGGATTGCCAAAATCTGAGGTTTCGGGTAGTTATGTTATTGTTATCCGGGATATTCTGATTAAACTTCTGTCGTATTGATTTACGGACCTAGTTTCATCAGAATATTTGCAAAAAGAGCATATTGCCAAAACCGAAAGTTACCGAATTGAGGAACTTTATGTTTTATTGATCAAAGATCATTATTACATCGTATTGACTTTCTGATGCAAATCAGTGGTTAATATCAGCCTCAACCTAGTGTATACGCACATGTTACTTTGCTGCATTCATTTGCTGACCTGTACACCTTTGTGCTATATACTTTGTAAATTTTACGGATAACTTTGGCATAATCACGCGTTACGATGAAGCTTTGTGCAATTACTTGATACGGGAGTATGTCGTGTGTGTGGGAACCACAATGTGTTAGTCTAATACACCTAATTCGTATCATTTTAAAGCATTGCGTAATTGTCTGCATGTGAGCTTACGTGGACCACAATATCAGCAATTGCCGTGTCACATATTGTTTCTAATGATAATATTAAAACAACCAGATCAACGCTGTGCTCAGATTTCTCAGAAAACTGATATGATCCTCTTACCGGATATCACAAAATGTTTACTGCTTTCATTTACTTTGATGTATTTTACTTTGTTGCATTTTACTTTTATTGTCAAAAAGATACAAAATCCAAAAAGATTTTAGGTGTGTTTTGATAAAATTTCAGAAAACCCAAAATTTTTGCATTTCTGCTTTATTTTTGATAATCGGGGATGCTTGTTGGTCAATTTCTGAGATTTGATAACACCATCTGGGCTTTGTATCATTCAAAAAGTGAAAATTTGAGTTTTGGAAGTTTAACAGCTTGAAAAATGTTGAACGGGATTCGAATTCGTGATTTGGTAAATTTTCAGATTTTTCCATTTCACATTCGCCCCTTAATTGGGTCGAATGTGGAAAAATCATTACCTTCGGCCGTTACACATTGGACGAATGAGGGATCTTTATAACTACATTCTACCTTCGGGTATTCATTTTACCTTCGGGCCATTAAGTTGGGGCGAAGGTGAAATTGTTTCACATTCGCCCACTATAAACGGGCGAAGGTGGACCTCTATATAAACCATTTTCACGTTCGAACCTTCAGTTATAATTTTTCAGAATTTCTTCATCATTACCAAACCTTGTTGCTTGGATTTCTTTTTCATGTGCTTTTGATTCCTGTTCCATCACTGATTATTTTAAACCTAATTTCACAGGTATTGGAGCCCTACACAGTCCGGAATCATCGTTTTTATATTCGAACCTAGGGTTTTAGATTTTGGGTTACAGTGTGACACCCGGCAAATTCTGGTTAACAACGTTGTCTAGATGAAAGTCTACCTTAGCGAGTCACGCGTATAGTGTACTTAACTGGGTTAGTTAAGTCGGGTTATGGTTCGGGAACTATCGGTTTAGTCTAGAGGATCATTGGATGTTGGTCTAGAGGTTCATTAGATGTCGGTCCTTAACCAAGTGTACAAATGGTGACGATCGGTAGGATCGTCAGGGCATACGGAACATACGAGTCTCGAGTCCCGGGAATTGGTGAACGAGTGTGAATATGTGTATTTACTTGTGTTATGTGTTTACAATCATTATGTGACTTGTCGGTACGTTAATATGTGTTAACATATGTTAAAACGGGGTTTAACGCGCAAAACACACGAAACAGGCCCATATAGGCGATCAGGATAGCCCAATCGCCTATATGTGGTGCGATTGGGGATCATGTGGTGCGACTGGGGACTGATCGCATGACTGTTCATGCGATTAGGCCCCGATCGCATGAACTTATACGCGATTAGGCTTCCTGATCGCGTGTAAAGCTGCATAATCGCATGTTACGTGCTGGACGACTAAAAACGACTATAAATACCATACTTGACCTCATAAACTTCATTATACAAACCCTAGTCGTCCCATAACCCGCCCCAACACATAAACAACCTCTGGAAGGCGATTTTTGATCAAAACACAAGGTTTCAAGCTTGAATCATCATTCTTTCATAATCCTAAGGTTTGGTTTTCATCCACAAATCTTTATAAATGTTTTTAATCAATCCCTAATGGTCCAGACCTGTTCTTAAACGAAAAAGGCTTTCTGAAAATCGTTAATAAGGGTTGTTAATCGGATTATAACTTATATACATGCGTTATGGGTGTGTATGATTAGAAAGCTAGGATTTTTATGATTCATGATGATGAATTGATATGTTATTATGATAGATCAGAATTGATATTGATAGTATGATGATAGAAATCTGAGTAATTGATTATTAGGGTTATTGTTATGCATGTTAGTATGATGATTGCATGCTACGTATATGGTGTTTGGATTATGTGATTTCATGCAGGACTGATAATACGAGGCAAAACGAAGGGTTTTGGTTGAAACATGTTTAGGATAGTGTTTGGGATGATATTGGGTAGTTACACACGTTCTGGATCTGATTTGGAGCGTTAAACGCGCGAAAAACTGGAACAGCAAGGTTACAGGCGATTAGGATTCCTAATCGCCAGTTTTACATGCAATCAGGGCCAAATCGCATGAGTTTTCATGCGATCAGCCCCAAATCGCATGAGTTTTCATGCGATCAGCCCTACTCACGTGAACTTACATGCAATCAGCCCTGATCACGTGAACTTACATGCAATCAGCCCTAATCACATGAACTTATATGCAATCAGTCCTAATTGCTAGTTTACGTTTCCTAATCGCGTGTACTACTGTTGTAAGTGTAGATTAGCATCCCGAGACCCGATTTGACATATAGTAACATGCTAGGAACCTTGTAGCATATATGGTAACTTGGTAACATATGTTTGGATGTGATTCGGTGATACGTGAACTATGTGCTATAACTTGTTGTGCGTTAACGTATGTTAAATGTGATTGCATGATTGTCTGTTTAAGAGCGTAAACATAACACGGGGAGTCTCGGGTCACCAATGGGATGTCGGGTCTTGTACTTTGGGTCAGTTAAACAGTCACGGTGTTTTCAAACAACTTGGTTATGGTCTGGACATCTAGGGACTAATTAACCTGTGGGTTATTAGTCTAAGTACTTGTAACTGTCATATGTTAGGTCGCCGCTTACGGGACTAGCATAGCAGCTGGGTTTACTCGGGTTAAGGAGTAACGCAACTTAAGGTGAGTTTACGGCCCCTCTTTTAAACTGGTTTTATACTTTCGGGGGAGAAAACATGTGTTAAAACGATTATTTGGTAACTACTGTCATACTATGGGTTTCTATTGTGTACTACACGATCTTTGGAAGTCCCGGGGGGAACCATGAATGTGCGGGTTTGCACAACGGGGAAATGTGAATAGCGCTATTGGGAGTGACCAACCCCGCTCGTCGGCTTGGAGGGCCGGGCGAGTGCATATTGTCTCAAACAGGAACAACAGGAACAATTGGTACTTTTCGGGCATAACATCTGGTATTCGAGTTAGTAATGGTTTTCCAATCGTGGTAGTAACAAAACGTACGCCTAGCTAGCGTATACTGGTTTTCGATTTATTATAGTATGGACAGGTGGACTTGGTACTTGGATACAAAACCTGTAAACTCACCAGCATTTTTGTGCTGACGTAAACTTTTACATGTTTTCTCAGGTCGCTAAGGTAGCACAACTGGACTAGGGCGCACGCGTCTGCACGGCGTCTAACTAGGGTTGCATGGTCTTATGAACATTGAACTATTGTTTCATTATTGAGATATTGTTTTTGAATAAGCTTCCGCTGTAAATGGGATTTTAAACTATGTTTTGAAATTGCATTTATATTCATTTAGACTTGTTTATTGTGATCGTTGGTTTGGATCCTGGTTTGTCATGCGCCTCGCGGTAAAACTCCGCAAGTGGATTTTGAGGGTGTGACAGATTGGTATCAGAGCCAATGGTTATAGTGAACTAGGACTGCATGTAGAGTCTAGTCTATAGCCGAGTCGCACACACTAGACGATCACATGGTACTAAACATTATGGTGATTTACGTATGGTCTTGTCGGTGTGTCTCTAAATCATTTGGTCTTTCTATGTTACATCATCCGTTCTATCTTAGGACGGGTTACGTACTTTCTAGGCGGTGTAGTCTATTGGAGTAACTCGTGTGCTCTTGAGATTTGTCCAAGGCTCGGACATCTCCCTTTCGCACTCCAATAGAAACACTTGTCATGAACTACCGTAGTATTACGGTGTGTAGCTAAGAGTCTATGTTCGGTGATTTGAACTTTGAACTAGGAGAACACTTGGAGGACCATGTAGAGCGGTTTATCATTTTGGGTGCACACAAAATCATAAACCGAAATGCATGGAAGCCCTAGTGAGCTCTGGGTTTGAGGGGATAGTCCTGGATTGGATCTAGCTTTGATCTTGTGAACATTAGTGGTTATCTTTAACTGCGAAACTAAATTTTCTCGTTCTTTTCTGCCAGAATCATGTCTGGAGTACGAGGAGGACGTGGAGGTGGTCGCAATGGTGGACGTGGTGGTGGTCGCGGTGGTGCTGGTGGTCGTGGTGGAGGTATTAACCTATCGCAGGCTGATCTGAACAACTTGCTCCAAGCTGCCTTTCAGTTAGGGCATAACGGTGGTGGTAAGTTGATTTATCCATTTTCTTTGCCTCATTGGTGAACCTTGTTTACGTTATTCGTGGTTTCTCATACGTTTCATTTCAGGTGGTCCTGTTGACCCACCCCCACCCATGTGCACCTACAAGATGTTCCGGGACTGTAAGCCCCAGGAATTCTCTGGCACTGAGGGTGCAGTGAGCTTGCTTAGGTGGTTGGAGAAAGTGGAGTCAGTATTTCTGATGTGTAACTGTCTCCCAGAAGATCGGGTAAAGTATGCAGCTGCGTTATTTCAGGACGTGGCATTGACTTGGTGGAATGGCATCACCCAGAATATGGGTATTGGGGAGGCATATGCTATGCCATGGGAGAATTTTGTGCAGTTGCTGAAGCGTGAGTATTGTCCGAGGGAAGAGGTACAGAAGCTGGAGCATGAGGTGTGGAACCTCAAGATGACTGGGTCGGAAATTGAGAAGTATACTGTGAGGCGGAATGAGTTGGCAGTGCTGTGTCCCGATCTGCATGTGCCAGAATACCGTAGGATTGAACACTATGTCTCGGGGTTAGTACCGGAAATTGCAGGGTTAGTGGCTGCGGGAAATCATCCTACGTATGCAGAGGTAGTTCGATCGGCCCATAGGATGACCAACTTAAAGGTGAATGAGGGTATTTTGCCTGCGAAGGGTTCGACTGCTAAGGCCCCAGAGAGCAACAAGCGCAAGTGGGAAAATGACGGGAAGGGATCTGGGTCAGCACAACAGGGTAAAAGGTTTGATAATGGGGGTTCATCTTCTTCGGGTAACAAGCAGGGTGGTTATGCGGGAAAACTGCCCAAATGCAACAAGTGTGGACGCCATCATCAAGGGAACTGCGACAGTAACCGTTGTCACCACTGCCAGCGAACAGACCACTATGCTAAAGATTGTCGGGCTACACTTCCATCGACCCAGGCCCCGACTACTAACTCAGCTCCGACTACTCAGGGGACTACAGGAAAACAAGGATGCTACAACTGTGGTGACACTGGGCATTACAAGAAGGATTGCACAAAACTGAAGCAGGGTGGGAACAACGGGAATGGGAACAACGGGGGCGGCGGCAGAAATGCACGTGCCTTCGTCATTGGAGCTGCTGAGGCTAGACAGGACCCTGACACAGTCACCGGTACGTTTCTTCTCAATAATCGTTCTGTTAGCGTGTTATTTGATTCTGGTGCCGACAAGAGTTTTGTATCCATGGATGTTAGTCGACTGCTAGATGTAGTACCCGTACCATTAGAGACCAAGTATATTATTGAGTTGGCTGACGGTAAAACGATTGAAGCTACTAGTGTCCTTCGGGAGTGTCAATTAGAGTTGTCGGGTTTATCATTCCCCATCGACCTGATGCCGGTACCTTTGGGTAGTTTTGACGTTGTGGTAGGAATGGATTGGTTATCTTTGTATCGCATGGAGATTGTCTGTTACGATAAGGTTATTCGGATCCCTCTCCCTGATGGAGAATTCCTTTCTGTGTATGGTATCAAGGGTGGTGTTCCGCTAAACATCATCTCTAGCATGAAAGCCCTTAAGTGTCTTCGAAAGGGTTATCCAGCCATTTTGGCGCTTTTATCTGTTTCCTCTAGTGATAATAAGAAGATTGACGACATTCCGGTGGTACGCGAGTTTCTTGATGTTTTTCCCGATGATTTATCTGGTCTTCCTCCTCATCGTCAAGTCGAGTTCGGTATCGATCTTGTACCAGGGGCTGCTCCTATTGCTCGGGCCCCCTATCGTCTTGCACCTCCCGAGATGCAGGAATTATCTAGTCAGTTACAGGAACTCTTGGACAAGGGTTTCATCCGACCAAGTTCTTCCCCTTGGGGAGCCCCGATTTTATTTGTTAAGAAGAAGGATGGGAGTTTCCGATTGTGTGTAGACTACAGAGAACTGAACAAATTGACCGTCAAGAACCGTTATCCTCTTCCACGTATTGATGATCTATTCGACCAGCTTCAGGGTTCTAGTTATTATTCCAAGATCGACTTGAGGTCCGGTTATCACCAGCTGCGCGTCAGGGAGGCTGACGTTGCCAAGACTGCTTTTCGAACACGTTATGGCCATTTCGAATTCTTGGTCATGCCTTTCGGTCTCACAAACGCACCGGCGGTTTTCATGGACTTGATGAACCGCGTCTGTAAACCATATCTGGATAAATTCGTCATTGTGTTTATTGATGACATTCTGATCTACTCCAAGAACGAGACCGAACACGGGGAACATCTGCGGTTAGTTTTGGAACTCTTGCGACGGGAACAACTTTACGCCAAGTTCTCAAAGTGTGACTTTTGGTTACGCGAAGTTCAATTCCTAGGACATGTGGTTAATGAACTAGGGATTCATGTCGATCCAGCTAAAATCGAAGCGATCAAGGACTGGGGAGCACCAAAGACGCCAACTGAGGTGCGGCAATTCCTAGGCCTTGCGGGCTACTATCGTCGTTTCATTCAGGGGTTCTCGAAGATCGCTCAACCCCTCACCACTCTCACGCAGAAGGATAGAAAATTCGACTGGGGTGAACCACAAGAGTCAGCGTTTGAAGAACTGAAGTCTAAACTGTGTTCTGCTCCTATTTTGTCTTTACCTGAGGGTCCTGATGATTTCGTTGTCTACTGTGATGCTTCTATTCATGGTCTCGGTTGCGTGTTGATGCAACGCGAGAAAGTGATCGCGTATGCTTCTCGTCAACTCAAGGTGCACGAGAAGAACTACACCACCCATGACTTGGAGTTGGGTGCCGTGGTATTCGCGTTGAAAATTTGGAGACATTACTTGTACGGTACCAAATGCACCATCTACACCGATCACAAGAGTCTCCAACACATTTTCGACCAACAACATTTGAACATACGGCAGCGTCGTTGGATTGAACTTTTGAACGACTATGATTGTGCCATAAAGTACCATCCTGGCAAGGCGAATGTTGTAGCAGACGCCTTGAGCAGGAAGGAATCAACTAAACCTCGTCGCGTTCGGGCGTTGCAACTCACCATTCATTCATCGTTACCTGATCAACTCCGTTCTGCCCAGTTAGAAGCTTTGAAGGAGGAAAACCTTAAAGCTGAAACGATGCACGGTGCCGACAAGCACCTAGAGCGAAGGCCTGATGGCCTGCACTATTTCGCAGAACGTATATGGGTTCCTTTATTCGGGGGACTACGGGAGCTTGTCCTTGATGAGGCTCATAAGTCCCGGTATTCTATTCATCCTGGTTCGGATAAGATGTACCAAGATCTGAAGGTGCTTTACTGGTGGCCAAACATGAGGTCGGACATAGCCTCATACGTGAGCAAATGTTTGACCTGTGCTAAGGTCAAGGTGGAATACCAGAAACCGTCCGGTCTCTTGCAACAACCTGAAATTCCGGAATGGAAATGGGAACGGATTACTATGGATTTTGTCACACAACTTCCTAAATCACCAAGCGGGAATGACAAGATATGGGTGATTGTCGATCGGTTGACGAAATCAGCTCATTTTCTTGCCATTAAGGAGACCGACACCATGGATCGTTTGGCTCGTCTTTACTTGAAAGAAGTTGTTTCTAGGCACGGGGTACCAGTTTCTATTATCTCGGATCGTGACTCCCATTTTACTTCTCACTTTTGGAAGTCTTTGCACAAGGCTTTGGGTACCCAACTAGACATGAGCACGGCTTATCATCCACAGACTGACGGTCAGAGTGAGCGCACGATTCAAACTTTAGAAGACATGCTGCGGGCATGTGTAATCGATTTTGGCAAGGGTTGGGAAGCTCATCTGCCGTTGGTAGAATTCTCGTACAATAACAGTTATCACACGAGCATCAAGGCGGCTCCGTTTGAAGCACTGTACGGACGGAAATGCCGTTCTCCTCTTTGTTGGGCTGAAGTGGGTGAGAGTCAACTCACTGGGCCTGAACTAGTGTACGAAACTTCGGAAAAGATCATACAGATTCGTAATCGGTTGGCGGCGGCACGGGACCGGCAAAAGAGTTATGCCGATCAGCGTCGCAAACCATTGGAATTCCAAGTCAATGACAAGGTACTTCTAAAAGTCTCACCGTGGAAGGGCGTCATACGCTTTGGGAAGCGTGGCAAACTCAATCCGCGGTATGTCGGCCCATTTACGATCCTGGAACGGATTGGGCCGGTGGCATATCGTCTTGATTTACCGACGGAGCTCGGTAACGTACATAACGTCTTTCACGTGTCAAACTTGAAGAAGTGTCTGGCTGACGAGTCTCTCATCGTTCCACTAGAAGAGATCAAGGTTGATGATCGTCTTCGGATTGTGGAAGAACCTGTAGAGATCCTTGATTACAAGATTCGTAGCTTACGTCACAGCAAGATTCGTATCGTTAAGGTTCGGTGGAACTCGAACCGGGGACCGGAATATACGTGGGAACGGGAGGATCAGATGAAGTCTAAATATCCTCATCTTTTTCCTAAGGAAGCGTTCGAGTCGAGACATGTCTCTTCGGCAGCTGAATGAATCTCGGGGCGAGATTCCTTTTAACGTGGGGATGATGTGACAGCTCGGATAAATCTCTCTTTTGGTTTCTATCTTTTGTTTGTTTCCTTCGTTATTCTTTTGTTCTTTTGGTACTTGTGCAAATTTTCGGGACGAAAATTCTTTTAACGTGGGGATGATGTGACACCCGGCAAATTCTGGTTAACAACGTTGTCTAGATGAAAGTCTACCTTAGCGAGTCACGCGTATAGTGTACTTAACTGGGTTAGTTAAGTCGGGTTATGGTTCGGGAACTATCGGTTTAGTCTAGAGGATCATTGGATGTTGGTCTAGAGGTTCATTAGATGTCGGTCCTTAACCAAGTGTACAAATGGTGACGATCGGTAGGATCGTCAGGGCATACGGAACATACGAGTCTCGAGTCCCGGGAATTGGTGAACGAGTGTGAATATGTGTATTTACTTGTGTTATGTGTTTACAATCAATATGTGACTTGTCGGTACGTTAATATGTGTTAACATATGTTAAAACGGGGTTTAACGCGCAAAACACACGAAACAGGCCCATATAGGCGATCAGGATAGCCCAATCGCCTATATGTGGTGCGACTGGGGATCATGTGGTGCGACTGGGGACTGATCGCATGACTGTTCATGCGATTAGGCCCCGATCACATGAACTTATACGCGATTAGGCTTCCTGATCGCGTGTAAAGCTGCATAATCGCATGTTACGTGCTGGACGACTAAAAACGACTATAAATACCATACTTGACCTCATAAACTTCATTATACAAACCCTAGTCGTCCCATAACCCGCCCCAACACATAAACAACCTCTGGAAGGCGATTTTTGATCAAAACACAAGGTTTCAAGCTTGAATCATCATTCTTTCATAATCCTAAGGTTTGGTTTTCATCCACAAATCTTTATAAACGTTTTTAATCAATCCCTAGTGGTCCAGACCTGTTCTTAAACGAAAAAGGCTTTCTGAAAATCGTTAATAAGGGTTGTTAATCGGATTATAACTTATATACATGCGTTATGGGTCTGTATGATTAGAAAGCTAGGATTTTTATGATTCATGATGATGAATTGATATGTTATTATGATAGATCAGAATTGATATTGATAGTATGATGATAGAAATCTGAGTAATTGATTATTAGGGTTATTGTTATGCATGTTAGTATGATGATTGCATGCTACGTATATGGTGTTTGGATTATGTGATTTCATGCAGGACTGATAATACGAGGCAAAACGAAGGGTTTTGGTTGAAACATGTTTAGGATAGTGTTTGGGATGATATTGGGTAGTTACACACGTTCTGGATCTGATTTGGAGCGTTAAACGCGCGAAAAACTGGAACAGCAAGGTTACAGGCGATTAGGATTCCTAATCGCCAGTTTTACATGCAATCAGGGCCAAATCGCATGAGTTTTCATGCGATCAGCCCCAAATCGCATGAGTTTTCATGCGATCAGCCCTACTCACGTGAACTTACATGCAATCAGCCCTGATCACGTGAACTTACATGCAATCAGCCCTAATCACATGAACTTACATGCAATCAGCCCTGACTCACCAGCACTGTATGTGTTGACTAACATTGCATGTTTTCTCAGGTCGCTAAGGTAGCAGCGAGACTAGGCGCACTGGACTCGCACAGAGTCTCGTTTGTCTTACATAGTCAAACGTTACTTTTATGTTTTTGAACTACTACTTTTGAGTTATGGGTTGTTAACTTTAACATGCTTTGGATGTGGCTGTTTGGTTATCTAACTTTAAAACTGTTTGGTTTGGTTTAATATGTTGGTTTCTTATCATATAGTTGACATTTATTGTGATCGTTGACTTGGATCCTGGTATATCACGCGCCTCGCGGTAAAACCCCGCAAGTGGAAATTTGAGGGTGTGACACCTAACCCCATCATTATACCCCAATTAACAACCCGTTTTACGCGCAATTTTCATTTTTCCTAAAATGGTTAATATTATGGGTAAATCACATCAATTCATGTAAAAGTTTCCCTAAATGGCAAATAACCTGATTTAATCACATTCAAAACATCATCAAGCTTCAGTATAATCATTCTAACATGAACCCTATCAAGTAGCAAGCATCATATCATCATATCAAGCTCTAAATCCTTCTAAAATCCTCAAACATGTCAAAACTCAAAAAACCACAAAACAACCGAAATATCATTCAATCATGTTCCTAACACCAAGATAATCATAATAACAACTTCCTAGAGTCATTCTAACAACAAACACGTAAGAAACTCCATGTATTAGATCACCAACATGATTCGAAGTTTGCATTTTTATTAGAAATCCATAGGTAATGTTTCGATATAGTTTGGAAAGGTTTTTCAAGGGTTTTTATTGGTATAAAACATATAAGGTTCAGATGTGAACATTTAGCGTTCATAATAACATCATAAAATTGTTTGCAAACGGATTTGAATGAACCATACACCTTGGATCTTAACTTGTTTGAAGATTTGGAGGTTGTTTTGGCTTGGAAATGGTGATTTTAGGGCAAAAACGGGTTTACACATGTTAGGGGTTGTAAGAGAGCACTTGGGGTGAGTTAGGGTTGCAAAATGATGAAAAACAAGTCAAGTATGATATTTATATCTATTACCAGTCATCCCTTTCATTATGGGCGTCTGGCTCCTCTACTAGCCAGTCGCCCCTATTCTAGGTGACGGTTAGCCAGACGCCCCTACCTGGGTGACTTAGTTCTTCAATGCGTTTGTTGCTAATTAAACACATTAATTTACGTATACACATATCGGCAGGTTATATAATGATCGTAAAACATTTAATACATGATAATTTACATTTTTATGTTATTTCACCGACCCTTGGGACATTGTATGTGTAAACCGACTCCCTATGATTTCCAGAATGATCAAACCGACTCAAGTAACCCCGTTAAGTATGTTTTGTGAATATTTTGCTAAGTAACCCCGGGTATCACATATTCTATAGGCTCTTGAGGTATTACATCTATGTCAAAATTTGTATTTTAGATTAGGTTGCAAGGCTATGGCGTATGGGAAGGGGAAGAGCTGCTAGAAAACTTGTAGTGAAAGTGAAGACGATATCAGTAACGTGAACCGGGCTTGTGTTTGACACAATTCCCTTAAACAGATTCACGGCTTGTTCTCAGTGTACACCGGTTCGTAACAGTGTGGTACACTGCCAAACTAGCCACTTGCCTCAAAAGAAATCGTAACCTGGTTGTGCTATCCTGTATGTAAGTACGGCGTTGGTGTGTCTACAACACAAAACCAATTTGTGTTTTTATAGATGGGTTTAGTTGTAGTTTAATTGCAGCATTATTGCAGATTAATTGCAACATTAGTGTCAGGTATGTGGAAGACTCAAAAGTAAAACATAAATGAAGATTATGCAACCTTTCTTCTAGAAGTTCATCCAAACAGTCACAAAAACTAGAACATGTAGCAAACCCCAGCGTCACGCGGACATGGATTTTTGCTGCAGCATTCGTGTCCGCAGGTCGCGTGGGCAACGCAGTGATTCTGAAATTTTGGGACGCAGAAACCCGGTTTTGCACCCCCCCCCCCCCCCTGGGTGTTGGTAAGTTCCCAAGAAAAATGTTACATTGAACTCAATACTTTCCAAGTGGTTTCAACATATAAACCAATCCATTTTTACTTCCCATTCTAATGTGGGACAAGAAGTATACGTTACTCACATTCACACACATATATTCCAACAAACCCCCACATGAATGGGAGTCAGTCTCAAAAACAACCTCATTCCGATTAAATTTCAACAGTTGAGTTTTGAATACGATAGGTCGGCGTGACCCTTTGAACCTTCGCTCATGAAACGCACTTAGTCCACTGCTTTGAGTAGACAGTGATATCTTTGAACTTGTCTTCTGTTTGTGTAGACGACATTACACTTCACACAAGACTCTCCCGGACAACGTCAAGTCCTCATAGTTGTGTCTGTCCTGGTCATGGACACGTGTCTGGTTCTGCGAGAGCCATTTAGTATTGTGCCCCAACAATACTATTCAAAGCGACCCCACTTCTTCCTCACATAGGTGATTCACTAGGAATGGTTACCTCTGTTGAATCATTAAAAGCCATAGGCTTAGCCTCAAACTTGTCACTTTTAGAAATGGGCTAGGAAGTTTACCAAATTCCTATGGCAAACTCCCTTTTTTTTCAAAAGCACGGGGTGTCCAACAACTCTCCCCCTATAGTGACCTCACCTGTTCATAAAATTAGGTTTTCCTTTTGAACTCAGATCTTGGGATCTCAAGTCAGCTAAGTTAGGTTTCCTTCGCATAAACTTAATTTTTCAAGGGCTTTAGTCCCATTCCCATGGACGAATTCCCTGTTCATAAAATTAGGTTTTCCTTTTGTTAGTGAATCCGCAATGTTATCATTTGACTTCATATAGTCAATAGTAATAACTCCTGTAGAGATTAACTACCGTACCGTTTATGCCTACGTCGTATATGCATGTTCTTACCGCTATACAATGTGCTATGAGCTCTGCCGATTGGCTATCACAATGTATGAATATGACCGATGTCGGCTTCGGTCACCTTGGTATATCCTTGATAAATTGGCATAGCCATTCTGCCTATTCACCTGCTTTATTTAAAACGATGATTTCTGATTCCATCGTCAATCTAGCAATAATCGTTTGCTAAGATGATTTCCACATATACCCACTCGTTGCCTTCGAATCATTCATGTGAGATATCCAATTTGCATTACAGTAACCTTAAATAACTGTTGAATATCTATTATATTGCAACCCGCAATCTTGTATGTATCTAAAGTACCAAAACACCCATGTCACGCAACTCTAGTGAATTGAACTTGGGTTTCTTGTGTATCTACTTAACTTGCTGCTAAGTCTGGTCCGGTACAACTCATCAGATACGTCAAGCTGCCAATAATTCTTGTGTACTCTAATTGGTTAATAGGCTTACCTCGATTCTTATCTAGATGTTGACGCATGTTCATGAGAGTTCTAGCCACATTACAGTCATTTCCATTGAACTTCTCAAGAATTTTTGTACACATAATGGGACTTACTTATAATAAGTCCATTCTGGGTTCGTGTGATTTGTACTCCGAAAATCACACCCGTTCATGTCAAACCTTCCATTTTCAAATGCAAGTCACCCCACATTTAAGTGTTAATGGATAACTACCAAATGGAATGCTGAAAGTTTCTTCCTTTCGTACGTAGTTTGAGAAAACTTCTCAAGTACCATTTTTACATCCCTACGAATTGTTTTTTAAATGGTTATTCCCCCCCCCCCCCCCCACATTGCTTACACTTTGATTAAGTTTGAGTAATATCACTCATGATGACATTAGACACCCGTGATAAGATAGAGGGGAAATTAAGAAATGAGGTTATCAGGGAAAGTTTAGGGGTAGCTAGTCTATCAGACAAGATAAAGGATGGGAGATTAAGATGGTATGGGCATGTGAAGAGGAAACAAATGACGGCCCCAGTTAGAGTAGTGGAAACTCTCACTGTAGAGGGAAAGAGATGTAGAGGAAGACCCAAATTGACTTGGGATGAGCGGATTAGGCATGATTTAGTAGAGATGCACCTCTCTTAGGACATGGTCAAGGATAGGAGTTCGTGGAGGCAGAAGATTAAGATCAAGGATTATTAGGGAGGTGTAGGTTGTATCATAGCGTGGTTCTAGGAGCTTAGTTTTTCTTACACTAGTAGGAGATAGGTATGGGTGACTTGTTTTTTGGGTGTTTATGGATTATGTTATTTTTTAATGGCATATATACTTTGTTTTACTACATGGCGCTTTTAATGTTTCTATAAATTCGGGAGCTCTTTATTAGTTTTATTAGTGTTCTTTTCTTGTCGATTGTGTGTTGTCGAGCCGGGGTCTCTCTGGAAGCAGCCTCTCTATCCGCAAGGATAGGGGTAAGGTCTGCCTACACCCCATCCTCCCCAGACCCTACTCTTAGCTTTGCTAATTGTGGGATTTACTGGGTAAGGTTGTTGTTTTTGTTTTACTCAGATTTCGCACATGAGCAGTTTCTGAGCTATACGAGTTCTCCTCATGTTAAGCCAAATAGAATCATAACCAATGAACTATATATTCGGTCCTCTCAAGTCATCCTTTTTAATGAATTATAGATTTGTTTTTACAAAATTCATTCTCATGCCATCACTTATGTTTGAATGTTCAAAGTTAATTTATTCTCCGTGTAGTATCTAAATTAACAGATATTAGTCTATCATGCTTTTGACTACAAATACTAAGCATGTGAACAGAAAATGCCTCATTCTGATTCTTCACAGCCTTAAGAGATAACACACTATTTTTTCCCAACATTCAGACCTTAGTTTAAACACAATAATGAGATTTTATTTTACCATTCCAAAACCTCGTTTTAAGAATGTTTCATAAACATATTTAATTTCATCCGTTAGGATAAAAACTCGTTTGCCTTTAATCTTCAAGGCTTCACCATTTGCTCTTAATTACTTAAACATAAGTATAAGTCAATTTAATGAACATATTATCATCAACAAGATGAACCATATAAAATCACTATATCTTGAGATAAAGTCAATTAGATTGACACTCAACAACATGACATTTACATATGCCTAAGTGATATATATACATTTTGTGAAAACCATTTATTGGGAGACTCTCCCAAAATATAGTACTAAGCATCCACATAGTTCAACCAACATTGATGATTTGTAGAAACTCTACACATCCATCACTCTTGTAAGTCTCGCAATTTATCAAAGACTTATGAATAATGACATATATTTCTTTCATATGTTATAGTCATCAAAAATACCTTTGTCTATTTCTATGTTGATACTCTCAACATTAGATGACAAATCTCATTTTCCTGTATTTAACCTCAATACACTTGCCACATTGTTCATGATTCCTCATGATGTAGTTATACATTTGATATTTGATTTATGACTAATTACATAAGTCATAATCACAACTCGTTAGTTATGTTTATGCAAATCAATTTTGCATATATATCCTTATTAAATTTGCCGTAAAATAGTTGTCCAAAAATAAACAAAAGCGACCTACATTTTCTCTTTATATTCATCGTTTATTATATTTAAGCTACTTGATTATTTAAATTATAAACGATAGTCCCAAAAGAATATAACATATTACAAATATATTTAAACGGATTCATATAAGGATAAATACGTCAAATGTCAAAAGTGTCATTACATTCAACACGTTTGCCTTTCGACTGAAATAATCGCAAATATATCGTCTTGTGGCATGTTTTGAGGTACTCCCTTAATAAGACAAATTGTATAAAAATAACAAAATTATTTAAAATAACTACTCGCGAGAAGTTGAACAATAATATATATGCCCGTAACAACATCGAGTTGTTTTCCACTAAATAGTCTCTCAAGACTATTATATTGTTCATAACATAATACTTCTCATACGAGCATCAACCATATATAATTTGCAAAAGACATGTTTTATTCATTCAAAACATTTCTCCTTTTAAAAATAAACTATATATATTTATATTTTAAATACAAATCAATACCATAAACTCTAATATAGTTTTATTATTTAAAACATTTCTAACTCACTTGTTAGAAGTAAAAAAGAAAAGTGATTACAAATTAATTTAATAAGTATATCATAGCTAATCTAATTCTAACCCGCTTGTTAGAAAATAATTTATTATAATCGTTAAAGTATATGGTTTTCAAGATTAACCGCTTATAATTCGCACGTTAGAAACTATACGTGTATCATATAAAAAATATATGGTTTTGATAATTAACCATTTCTAACAAATTTGTTAGAATACAAACTATCACACATTTCGTTATATGTAGTTTTGGTTATATTAAGTAAACCTTTTTTCTAACACGCTCGTTAGAAATAAACAATCACCCAAATCGTTTTAAAGGTTATTGGTTTATATATACAACCGTTTCTAACCCGCCTATTAGAAATAAACAATTATGACAATCGTTGCAGAACTTATTGGTTTACATATAAAATAAACCGTTTCTAACACGCTTGTTAGAAAATTAAACGTCTACATAAAACGGTTTTAATTTTGGGTTTTTTAAAATAAACCATTTTCAAACTCGCTCGTTAGAAACCATCAAAGTTTAACCAAACCGGTTCAATGGTGATTATTTTTCCAGAATAATCATTTCTAACATGCTCGTTTGTTTTGTACAATAACCTTTTCTAACACACCCATTAGAAAATGTAAACATCTTATTTGTCTTTACAAAATCATCAATTTCTAACACGCTCATTAGAGAAATCAATATATAAGTTTAAAAATTAAACTTACAATTTTCTAAATAATTATATCTAATACGCTCATTAGAAATGTTTCATGACACGTTATTCTTTCAACGCCGTCGATTCTAACACTCTTGTTACAAATACATGTTTCGAAACCTTTTATTTTCATAACTATTTTCTAATACTCTCATTAGAAAATGTAAACATTTCAAAAACTTTGAAACCATCTATCTAATACGCTCACTAGAAAGAAACGTTAGCAAACGTTTTTTACATGGGTTTACAAATATGATGTCTTTTATAATACTCTAATTAGAAATTTAGTATTAAAAAGAAAATCATCTAAATACACGTTAATATTTGTTAATAGTCCGGTTTATCAAAACACGACACAAAACCTGAAAACCTTGAATCATAATTTGTTTTATAACCCAGTATTTTGGATTAAAGATTGCACTCCAATGATGAATTTAATCTGATTCATTGTTAGTTTATCCCTCTCTATCTTGATTTATCGAAGGGAGAAAAGGAATACCACCTCCTTGATGGGGATGAAGAGAGAGTTGATGAGTTGGCTCCTAAGTAAAGGGTGAGGGTGGTGACACCATAACACTTAGCTTAAGAGAGTTGAGTTGAGCCCAATACAATTTACCATGTTCAAACTCGACTTGATAGGTTAATTAGCTTTTGTTATGCAAAGACTACACAAGAAGATAAAGGAATGAGTGGATGTTAGGCCAAATAGCTTTGACAATATATATATATATATATATATATATATATATATATATATATATATATATATATATATATATATAGGGAAAGGTTAATTTGAGAACTGATGTGCTCAAAGTGGTTTAATAAAAACTAGCTAAATTAACTTAAACTACACACTCTAAGTTTTAAATTTATAACCTAAGACTCTTTAAACCTAAACCACACAACCGGCAAGTGTACCGGTTAGTGCAGTACAGCTAAAGTAAGTCCGAGTATCGAACCCACGAGACTCTACTGGAAAACGTAAACTAGACACGATTACTTATCCTAAATACTGACTTAATAATGTTTTATTACTTAAAGGGGGTTTTCTAAACGACTAATGCAAATAAATAAAATAATAAAACTAAAATAACTAAATACACAAACTGGAGACTGCAACTGAGATCAGATGGATGGAAAGGCACTACCTAGGCTAGAATCCTACACATGAATGATAAAGCTTCTAATGGCTATGGAACTGGTGTGGAACCGGGATCTTAAAATACTAAACATCAAGAATAAACTAGACACCATCGACCATTCTCAAGGGGAAACCCTAGAATATTGTTGTGCTGTTAAACCACCGGTTGAGAGGTTACCCTCACAGGCTTACCTACTCGAATCTTAAAGTACCCGCTAGACAGTCTACCTCACAGCGCGAAAGTCACAGTACACCCGAAAGTGCAAGGGGTAACTACAATATTTCTGATAAGACTTGACCTACAAAGAATGCTAGGGAAACTAGGAAGATCTTCTCACAAAGCCTCTAGAACTAGCAATTTAACACCCTAGACAGACCAACAATCTCGCACCTTACAGCTATTGAGAATTGGTATAACACTTAGAATTACCTAACTAACAATTATAACTCCTATGGATAACCTGCAGAAATTAACCATAAACTAGCTGCTAACATCCAGTCCGCAACCTAACCCGCATTCATACATGAAAGACATTCACAAAAACGCAAGTGGAGTTTATAAAAGTTAATTAAACAAAACTAAATATGCATACACATCAAACCAGAAAATAAAGAGTTCTTTACTTTAAAATTCATCCACAGCCAAAAGTTACAAACCAAAAGAAAATAAATTAAACAAGTGCAATCATCTTCGCCTAGGTAGTATCAAGGTCTACCCAATAATTGTCATGATAAAATCAAAACAATGAAAGCAAATAAAAATCATGGTGTTCACAACGGGTTAGATTAGATAAATAATAAATACTTTAATTAGAACCGACCCGTGCTCGCACCTAGGCTTCAACCCTTGATCTGCGCCTCTTCCTCTTCTCTACAAATTATATGCTGCTGCTGCTGCCTTCGATCCTTTGGCTCTCTTCTTCTAATATTGTCGCTGCCTTCCCCTCAAATCGATTAGCGGCTCCTTCTCTGAATAATAATATGCCCCTTTTATAATATTTCCACCCTAATTTTCTCTTTTGTTTTTTTGGGCCTTAGGTTCGTGACATTCAAAGTCACCATTTCTTTTTGTTTTTTCTTGACATTATTATTATTATTATTATTATTATTATTATTATTATTATTATTATTATTATTATTATTATTATTATTATTATTATATAGTACTATAACCCTGTGCTCTTGACTTGACCAAAGTTGCTCGTTTACGCTCCAACGTCCATAAACACCTACAAATATAAAAAAAATACATAAATACTAAAAACGACGCAAAACTAATAAAAATCTATAAAAACCTATACTAAATAAAATAGACCGGTACAAGCCTAAAACTAATAAAATTACTATTTAAACGACTCGAAAACTATACAAACTTTGCACTGGAAATAGATGTATTTACAATACATCAAATATCCCCACACTTATCTTTTTTTCGTCCCTGAAAAAGAATTATGCAATGGAATCACAGTTTGGTTTACATCCAGTTTCAAAACATATGTTACTTAATTAATAATGGATTAATTACATATATCCCCCTATTTTCAACTATAATTACATATATACCCAACCCAAAATTTAAATTACATATATCCCCTACAAAACTTCATAAATTACATATATACACATCCTATTAAAAATGCATAGGAAAATAACTATTTTACCCCAATTCTTTTACTAAACTAAGTCATACAACACATTCTTTGCATCCTACAACTTATATCCCATACGATCTTTCCAATTTAATAAGTTATGAACACCAAGAACATGTAACATGCAAAATGTTTTCATGCATCCTACAACTTGATTTCACCGAAACGAGTGTTCTAACACTCTTACATAATCATTACTAAGCCCTCATATCATTACATTCATCATAAAATGTAATGATATGAGGTGCTTAATAATAGAATGGGTATATTTGATATTTTTAGTTTTTGGGAAGGAGAAATATGTAAATAAAATTTTGACTTGGGTATATATGTAATTTATGAAGTTTGGAGAAACCTAAGGTTACCTATAAGCCGTTAAACTACCAATTGAGATGTTACCCTTACAGGCTTACCTACTCTGATGATAAAGTACCCGCTAGACAGTCTACCTTACAGCACGAAAGCCTCACTACACTAAGAGTGCAAGTGGTAACTATAGAAAACCTGACCTGACTCGATACGCAAGAAGTGGTAAGGAAACTAGGAAGATCTTCTTACAAAGCATCTAGATCTAGCAATTTAACACTCTAGACATATCGACAATCCCGCACCTTACAGCTATTGGAATTGGAAGAATACCTAGAACTACCCAATTAACAAAAACCACTACTATGGATAACCCTAGGCAATTAACCATAAACTAGTTGCTAACAGGAAGTCCACAACCTAACACGCATTGATACATGAAAGACATTCACAAAAACGCATGTGGAGTAAATAATTATTAATTGAATAAAACTAGGTACGCATATACACCAGATCAAAAATAATCAAAGTCTTTACTAAATCATCAACCCATAGTCAAAGTTCCAAAAACCATAGAAACAATAAATCAATCAATCATGAGTATTCATCAAAACCTAGGTAGTAACAAAAGTCTAGCCAATAAAAGTCATGATAAAATCAAAACAATAGAAACCAAACATATTCATGGTGTTCACAACCGGTTTGAATAAATAAATATTAATAATTGAAATAGAACCGACCCGTGCTCGCACCAGTGCTTCAACCCTTAATCCCCTTCTCTTAATTCTTCTCCAAGCTACTCTCCCAGTTGTTGTGCCTCTGCTTCGTAATAATACTTCCCCCTGCTCGATGTGGCTCCCCCCTTAATATATTTAATGTTTCTCTTCCTCGACTTAGGGTTCCACCTCTAATAATTATCCAATGTGTTGTATTAATTTTTTGCGGCCTCTTGGGCTATGACCCAAGGTCACATTCTTTTGTTTTTCTCTTAATTATTATTATTATTATTATTATTATTATTATTATTATTATTATTATTATTATTATTATTATTATTATTATTAGGAGGAGGAGGAGGATGAGTAGTAGTATTATTAGTATGCTTCAAGCTCGCTTCGGGTGTTCGTGACTTGGGTGTTCTTGGCTTGACCAAAGTTGCTCGTTTACGCTCCAACGTCCATGAACACCTACAAAAGATAAAATAAATAAATAAATACTGAAAAAGACACAAAACTAATAAAAATCTATAAAAACCCATACTAAATAAAATAGACAGGTACAAGCCTAAAACTAATAAAAGAACTATCTAAACGACTCGAAAACTGTACAAAACTTACACTGGAAATAGATGTATTTTGCAATACATCAAATATCCCCACACTTATCTTTTTTTCGTCCCTGAAAAAGAATTATGCTATGGAATCACAGTTACGTTTACATCCAGTTTCAAAACATAGGTTACTTAATTAATAATCTACTAACGTGTTGATTGCGATTGCAGGTATATTGATCCTCTTAAACCCACACCGGTTTCCAAGCCCCTTTTTATTTATGTTAAGTTCATGTTGATTAGTCTATCTAGGGTCTCACTCGAAGGAAGCCACAGTTCCTCCTAATCCCGCCTCAAGCTTATGAAGCTAAAGGAACGACCAATTGACCATTTCCCAACCGTCTTATGTAGAAAACCAAGAGAATTTGAAGTCACTTTTTTTTCAGCATACTTAACTCAGAGGGTGTGACCAATCCAAGTCGCTATCCCAGTGGCCAGGCACCTTAAGCTTCAGCATTTTTTTTTCTCAGCATACTTAACTCAGAGGGTGTGACCAATCCAAGTCGCTATCCCAGTGGCCAGGCACCTTAAGCTTCACCATTTTTGCTTTGATTTCTAATTTTTTTTTGAAGTGATTAGGAATTCTAACGGTTTTCTACTTATAACGGTGCTTCTTATACTATTTTTGGCGGTTTCTGTCTCCCCGTTTCTCCTAGATGAGAACCCACAAAATAGCCTAACATAATTAATTTATTACTTTTCAAAGGAAACTTTTCTACCGGCCAAGCCTACCCACATATCCCAAATCAGACACGTTTTCAATCAATTTTAATCTCTTATTATACATACTATTTGAAAACCGGACACCTAACTTTACCTATCATTTTCCATATGTTATATAATGCAAACTTCAAAATCAGGGACTTTTTTTTAAATTTTTTCAATATTTTTTCATTTTTTTTTATTTTTTATTTTTTTTGATTTTTTTTTTGATTTTTTTATTTTTTGGACTCAAAACGACCCTATATACAGACTAGACGACAGTTTCCATCCCCACACTTAAACTCTACATTGCCCTCAATGTAGGAATCGAAAACAACTCAAAACAAAAAATAAATTCCGAATACAAAAATAAAAAGAAAAGGGCAAATTGGAAAGGACTTAGCTGGTTTATTAACGCGTAAGCTCCAAAAACTCTAGTCCAATCCAGCTCGATCGTATAGCAATTCATTCGCGATCGGCTCTGACACAATGATAAACTCTCGGGTTTGCCTTGATAAAGGATAACAGCTTCGGAATCACCCGAATGGAGATTGAGTACGGGTGATGCAATCCAAACCTGCGCAAAACGAAACAAACAAAACCCGAGCATAATACGGAACCACAAATAAAAAATAAAAAAACAAAAAAAAAACCTCAAACTACTAACTTAGACTCATAATATAACAACAAACAAGAAAACGTACCTACTTGGCAAAATGGCGGTGAACGGTGGTAGAAGCAAATGGTTAGAAAGAAAAAAGAATCTAGTTCTCGCTCAACGTGAAGGACACTGGTGATCACAACACGCATTGTAAGCGAAAAAAATATAACTTTCCGGGGTAATAGCTGGTCGCATGAGGCGAACAGGTCAGCCCAGACTCCTCACATTACGTGAAAAGTCTTTTCTTCACAGAAAGTTAATTATTATTTTTTTTAATGAAAAATTCTCTTTTATTACCCAAATCTCTACCAAAACTCCCAATCATAAAATATATATAAAGATAAACACATGGGATCCGCTCATGGTGAAATTTCCTCAACCCAAGCAAACACGCAAACATGCAAACAGAGTCAAAGACACACAAATAAATATAAAATACAAAGATAAAAACCTATGAACCACTACCAAACGACGGACCACAAATAAAAAATAGAAAAGATAGAGAAAAAAAATAAGTATAAATATAAATTTACAAACTCTACAGAGGCTCCCCACACTTAAACTTAATCATGGGGCTTCTCTTTTATCTGGACCCGATCTAACCCGTTTAATTCCACCCAGTCCTCGTTAACAAGTGAATATTTATTAGTGGAATTGAAAAATAATCTAAGCATTCTTAACGGGTCAGACCACCAAAATTTAAACTTACCTGGATTGAACCTGATGCGTGGCATGTAGCAAGAAGACTGATCGTGCTTGACTTTCACTGGCTTCTTCTTCTCCAACTCGTGCCAGCCGTTGATCCTCTTCCGATTCCGATTCCGATCCTTTCTTTTTCTCTTCCTTGCCCTCTCCCGTGGTGTTGTTGATTTTGAAGTTTCATCTATTACTAATAGCACGGGCCAGCTATGGTGCGCTTCTTCTTCCACCATTTCCATGGGATGATCCCCACACTTAGTTCTTTCTTCTGGTGCAGGTTCAGTCATGTCTGTCGGTTCACCTTCGAGTAGGGCATCCAGGTATGCAATATCCTCATCAGGATCAAACTCCCCTATGTGACAACCGTCACCCTCATCTTTATCAAATTATCAATTTATAGTCCTTCGTATATTCAAATGTTTCTAGTTTCAGTCCCTGTAGATTTTGTCGTTTTCAAATTTAATAAAAGAGGGAATTCAATATTTATCATTTTTTTTATTGGAGCGTATCTACGTAAATTGAAACATTTCGAAATAGATTTTATATAAAAAATATATTAATTAAGTTTTAAAAGTTTAAAATTTATAAAGTTTACAAACATTTTAGTTAACTTAGTTTGACTAAGTTAGAGTTTTTACAAAGGAAATTTAACCATGAGATAATAAAACTAACCTAGTAAAATATAGGGACCATTTATGTCAAACAATGTAAGTTCAAATCTGAAACTCAACCCCTCCTCTTCCCTTGGTTTTTCCGGTCAGATTTCCGGCCACCGGAATACACATCCGGCGAGCCTTAAAATTTAAGGTTTAGGCACCTTTAATTCGGATTAATGACCTCAAACGTTTCTGTAACTATACTAAATGATTTAAACGATTTTAAACCAACATTAAACGTGTTTTTAATGGGCTCTTAATCGGATTAAAGAAGGTAACCGTCGGATTTACCAAACGCCCATTATAGTCCGAGCCGTTAACCACATCTTTATAACCGAGCACACCAATACGTTCCTGCACTAATTCTCTTCGAAACCCACTTTTAAAACAACTCCTAATCATGTGCAAAGACCTCTAATACGCCACTTGAAGGATCCGAACGAGTTCTTCAATTTTCTGACGTGTAGCGTGTTTGTAAGTCCGTTTTTTTAATGCCATTTTGATCCGCGTGATGTTCTAGTTAAAAGCCCTTTAATTTCGTTGTTTATCATGGCTGAATTGAAGGTTATTGAATTTAAGGTTAGGGTTAGGGTTCTTGTCTATTTGGGGAAGAAGATGATTGATAAAATTAATGAGTTAAATATATTTTGTTTTGAGATAAATCAACAAACTGATGTGCAGTCTAGTGGTTAGTGTGTGTGTTTGTGAATAAGCTGGAACAGGTTCGAGTCTCTCCAGTAGCAGATCTGGGTCCTCTTCTTTTTATTTTTTTTTATCTAGATATTTCATATATTTCTTATTTATTTATGAAAATACATTTATATCTTAAAATATTCATAATAAATCCATCTTTTGTCCAAAAATTATAAAAATTTAGGTGTGGCATCTTGACACCCTAAAGAAAATTATTACATTTTTATTTACTGGAAAATGTTTAATTTTTATATTTTTATTGAATTAAATTGTTTTAATTAGATTTAATTGATTAAAAATTCATTTTTAATGATTTTAATCTCAAATTTTTGAGAAATTATTTCTCAATATTTTGAACTGAAATAAAAATTATTAGTCCAGAAAAAACTTATTTTTATTAATTTTTCTTATTTTTAATCATTTAAACATGATTTAATATCATTAAATCAGTTTTAAATATAAATAAGTTTATAGAAGTTATGGGAAAATTATTTCAATTTGTTTACATCAAAAAGCATCTATTTTCTATAAAAATAGCATCTTTGGATCATGTCTGATATTATTAGTCTTATTTACGTTTAAATAGACATAATTAAACATTGATTTATTTATCTTATTTAGACATCTATTTTATAAATACTTTTCCTATAAAATAGAAAATGTTCATATGTATGAAAGTCTTTATTATCATTGTTGGATCTTTGTGTAACTCATAATTATTTATTTCAATAATTATGATTATTGTATTTATTTACAATAATGATCTAAAGTAATTAACTAAATTATTTTGTTTTAACTATTCAAACATAAATTATATCTAAATATTAAATTGGTAATATTTATATTACCTAAACCATATTTACAAATTTTGACATATTATTTTTAATCTACAACTTTTATATTAATTCGACTTATCATAAAAACTCTAATTCCCCAAATCGACTTAGCAAACCCTAATGCCTTAGACCCTAGTTACCTTAGACTTTTTATACATTTCCTTATTAGTATTCTTACACATTATAGGTTGAATTCCTCGGAATTCCCATTACTTAGCTCACGACCGCTTAAGTGGATTTTGATCGCTTTCGCAAACTGTGAGTATATCTTTCCCCTTTTCATGTTTTACACTTTTGGGGTGATTCATGTACGCTTATTACTTCACTCACTTAATCATGGTTTATTCTATATTCACAATCGCAATTCTTATATGTGTTTTACTTGTTGATTCGTTGATAGTGTGTACTTATGACCTTAATCATTAACCGTTGGGCGGCCTAGCATAGCAATAAATAGTACTTAAATGTTGTTATGTGTGAACGATTATTCATCGCCTACTGTGAGCGAATACTATATATATGTGACTCTTGATTCATTAAACAAAGGTTTGATTTTGGGTGGCATTTGTACACAACTTGAACACTAAATTGTAGACAGTATGACACGTGAATTGCGAAACACTTTTTCTACTATATGTATTCAAACAGGGTATACTCACCAATACATTTTTGTATTGACATATACTGTTTTCGTACATGTTTCAGGTTATTATTGAGAAGTTTCTTTTAAGTTTTTGGATTTATATTTAAGCTTTGATTTCATTGTAATCTAGTTAGACTTGACGCTTTAGAATCATTGTACTTTGTATTTTTCATTTCAATGTAATAAATTATTTAATCAATGTATTCAAATTTACACTTTAGTCCATGAGCTATTGAACAATCGTCACTACGTGACACCTCGATGTTTCCGCCATTGGTTGGGGTGTTACAGATTGGTATCAGAGCCATGGTTATAGGGAATTAGGTTATTAGAATGCCTTTTAGCCTAGTCTATAACTAAGCTTACTTTCACGAGTCCTCTCGTTTATATTTCTCTTCTTTCCTATTATTTTCTTTCAAGATATTTTCGTTATGATTATTTCTCGTTATTCTTTCGATATTTTTTTTCTCGGCAAAGAAGACACTCGTATTTCACAAACGAAACGATATCATCAAGTTAGGAGTGGTATCCATACCTTGGTGATTAGTTTCACTCCTCTATAGGTTATTTATCTTTGGCATATATCTTTGGGATAGGAGTGATATCCACACCTCAAAGAGTATTTCCTCCAAAAAGAAACTTAATCACTAAGCTGGGAGTGATATCCTTAACTTAGTGACTGGTTTCACTCCACCATAGTTTTCAATTTTGAAATACATCTTTGAGTCAGGAGTGAAATCCACATCTCAATGATCTATTTCTGCATCTTGATAATTATGAATTTTCTTAAATAGTGGTAATCTATTACATACGTTAATCTTATTCTTCACGTCATTTTAAATCATGGTCCTTTAAAACACATTAGATCTACACATACTTCATGAAATGATTTCATCTTGCATTTTATAAACTTATATTGCATATTTTACAAGTCAAATGTAAATCTGCTTGCTTTCATATAACGTATCCAAAATATATTTTCGGGAGAAATTTGCAACTAATAATAAGCCTTATAACATTTTCAAACTCGACTTCTCGTAAACACATGAAAATGTGTACCTACAAAATCTTTTCAAGTGAACCTGTTTTGAACCTAAAACATTCTTCGGTTACCAAAAAGTTATCTTTTTACACTCGCACTCTTTCAGTCGCAAAAATTTTGGTCTAACAAAATATTGGACATACCCTCTTATCAGAAGGTTGCTAAATGTCTTATATGGTATAATGTATATGTAAAATTACTAAGTTCTAATTCGCATGCCAATAGGTTATACACCTATTCCGTGTAAATATCATTATTTTATTCTTGCACCATTTTTATTCATAGTTATTTCTAACACGTTATTTGTGATTATTTTCACATTGCCTATTTGCATTAATACAACTCGTTTACTTTCATTTTGTGCAATTGTGCGATTTACTCGATTTATGTTATATTATTCTTTCTCGGAATTTTATGCTATACTTATATATTTACTTGAACGCATATTTGGTATGCATATTTTCTTTCCTGTTTTGAGCAAAACCCTGTTAACCATACATTATTTTGTTCATCGTCATGGCCAACGAACATACTAGTTGATAACTCATATGAGATCTAAGCCAGTGCCCACGTACGACTCGGATTAGAGTATTTCTTTAATCCGAGGGGAACGGTGTAAACCTCAGAGTTTATCAATATGAGTGTTTAAAGCCCAACGATGTGAACAGAAATGTACCGGTTAAAGGTGAACCCGAAAGGGAAGAACCTCTAACCATGTCTATTACTTACATGTTATTCACATTACGGTTAAAGGGAAAACCCGGAAGGGAAGGACCTCTAACCATGTCATGATTGAACATTATTCATTACAGTGACTATTACATATTGGTTGCACGCATTTATTTCTTGATAAGGTTATGGAAAAGCACGACACCTTAGTGTAAGGTAAATCGGTGATTACGGTCCGGAACGCAATCATGGGCTTACAGGTACATGAGGGTGGTGTGTAATTCTATTTAGGTTGTAGTAGACAATCAGTACGAGTCCAAAGTATCGGGAGTGTGGTGGGTCAGCTGCGGTACACCCTATATATAAGCATAAACGATACTGCGGGAGCGGACTAGGAGTCTGACCAAGAACCTACCCATTACTACCTCTTCATTAGATCATTGACTAATAGCTAGCATTTTCGATAATAACGTTCTTACACGAGATTAAATTCGTTTTCCTAGAATTTTTCTCTTGACCACCTCTACAGAGAACATAAACCTTGTATACTCTAACACTTTCTGTTAGTCGAAATCCTGTTGCATGTCCTTATTAAATTTCGGTAGGAAATCTTTCTAAAGTAGGGGAGACTACCTTCATCAGTGTTTTTTTTTCTCACCAGTTACACATTCTCAAAACCTTTCTCATTTAAACTCTCAAGCTCCTAACTTTGAGTTAACTGTCAGAGATTTTGAAAATTTTACTTTGGATGTTAGACAACTATTTTAAATTTTGTCAAATCATAAATGATGAAATTTCTTTTAAAAATAATCTAGTTGACGCCTTTTGTTTCATAGTGACCTCCACTTGAAAGAAATTTCGAGACGAAATTTTCTAAAGTAGGGGAGACTGTGACAACCGTCACCCTCATCTTTATCAAATTATCAATTTATAGTCCTTCGTATATTCAAATGTTTCTAGTTTCAGTCCCTGTAGATTTTGTCGTTTTCAAATTTAATAAAAGAGCGAATTCAATATTTATCATTTTTTTTATTGGAGCGTATCTACGTATATTGAAACATTTTCGAAATAGATTTTATATAAAAAAAATATTAATTAAGTTCTAAAAGTTTAAAATTTATAAAGTTTACAAACATTTTAGTTAACTTAGTTTGACTAAGTTAGAGTTTTTACAAAGGAAATTTAACCATGAGATAATAAAACTAACCTAGTAAAATATAGGGACCATTTATGTCAAACAATGTAAGTTCAAATCTGAAACTCAACCCCTCCTCTTCCCTTGGTTTTTCCGGTCAGATTTCCGGCCACCGGAATACACTTCCGGCGAGCCTTAAAATTTAAGGTTTAGGCACCTTTAATTCGGATTAATGACCTCAAACGTTTCTGTAACTATACTAAATGATTTAAACGATTTTAAACCAACATTAAACGTGTTTTTAATGGGCTCTTAATCGGATTAAAGAAGGTAACCGTCGGATTTACCAAACGCCCATTACAGTCCGAGCCGTTAACCACATCTTTATAACCGAGCACACCAATACGTTCCTGCACTAATTCTCTTCGAAACCCACTTTTAAAACAACTCCTAATCATGTGCAAAGACCTCTAATACGCCACTTGAAGGATCCGAACGAGTTCTTCAATTTTCTGACGTGTAGCGTGTTTGTAAGTCCGTTTTTTTCATGCCATTTTGATCCGCGTGATGTTCTAGTTAAAAGCCCTTTAATTTCGTTGTTTATCATGGCTGAATTGAAGGTTATTGAATTTAAGGTTAGGGTTAGGGTTCTTGTCTATTTGGGGAAGAAGATGATTGATAAAATTAATGAGTTAAATATATTTTGTTTTGAGATAAATCAACAAACTGATGTGCAGTCTAGTGGTTAGTGTGTGTGTTTGTGAATAAGCTGGAACAGGTTCGAGTCTCTCCAGCAGCAGATCTGGGTCCTCTTCTTTTTATTTTTTTTTATCTAGATATTTCATATATTTCTTATTTATTTATGAAAATACATTTATATCTTAAAATATTCATAATAAATCCATCTTTTGTCCAAAAATTATAAAAATTTAGGTGTGGCATCTTGACACCCTAAAGAAAATTATTACATTTTTATTTACTGGAAAATGTTTAATTTTATATTTTTATTGAATTAAATTGTTTTAATTATATTTAATAGATTAAAAATTCATTTTTAATGATTTTAATCTCAAACTTTTTGAGAAATTATTTCTCAATATTTTGAACTGAAATAAAAATTATTAGTCCAGAAAACACTTATTTTTATTAATTTTTCTTATTTTTAATCATTTAAACATGATTTAATATCATTAAATCAGTTTTAAATATAAATAAGTTTATAGAAGTTATGGGAAAATTATTTCAATTTGTTTACATCAAAAAGCATCTATTTTCTATAAAAATAGCATCTTTGGATCATGTCTGATATTATTAGTCTTATTTACGTTTAAATAGACATAATTAAACATTGATTTATTTATCTTATTTAGACATCTATTTTATAAATACTTTTCCTATAAAATAGAAAATGTTCATATGTATGAAAGTCTTTATTATCATTGTTGGATCTTTGTGTAACTCATAATTATTTATTTCAATAATTATGATTATTGTATTTATTTACAATAATGATCTAAAGTAATTAACTAAATTATTTTGTTTTAACTATTCAAACATAAATTATATCTAAATATTAAATTGGTAATATTTATATTACCTAAACCATATTTACAAATTTTGACATATTATTTTTAATCTACAACTTTTATATTAATTCGACTTATCATAAAAACTCTAATTCCCCAAATCGACTTAGCAAACCCTAATGCCTTAGACCCTAGTTACCTTAGACTTTTTAGACATTTCCTTATTAGTATTCTTACACATTATAGGTTGAATTCCTCGGAATTCCCATTACTTAGCTCACGACCGCTTAAGTGGATTTTGATCGCTTTCGCAAACTGTGAGTATATCTTTCCCCTTTTCATGTTTTACACTTTTGGGGTGATTCATGTACGCTTATTACTTCACTCACTTAATCATGGTTTATTCTATATTCACAATCGCAATTCTTATATGTGTTTTACTTGTTGATTCGTTGATAGTGTGTACTTATGACCTTAATCATTAACCGCTGGGCGGCCTAGCATAGCAATAAATAGTACTTAAATGTTGTTATGTGTGAACGATTATTCATCGCCTACTATGAGCGAATACTATATATATGTGACTCTTGATTCATTAAACAAAGGTTTGATTTTGGGTGGCATTTGTACACAACTTGAACACTAAATTGTAGACAGTATGACACGTGAATTGCGAAACACTTTTTCTACTATATGTATTCAAACAGGGTATGCTCACCAATACATTTTTGTATTGACATATACTGTTTTCGTACATGTTTCAGGTTATTATTGAGAAGTTTCTTTTAAGTTTTTGGATTTATATTTAAGCTTTGATTTCATTGTAATCTAGTTAGACTTGACGCTTTAGAATCATTGTACTTTGTATTTTTTATTTCAATGTAATAAATTATTTAATCAATGTATTCAAATTTACACTTTAGTCCATGAGCTATTGAACAATCGTCACTACGTGACACCTCGATGTTTCCGCCATCGGTTGGGGTGTTACACCTACTTCTTCATAAGCAGGTAAACCCTCTAACTCCATATCTAAAAATTCATCCTCCTCAGACAATAACTTTTCACCTATCTTATTGTCTTCTTCTGCACCAAACATCATATCAATGGAATCTCCCAATTCCACTTCTTCTCCAATCCCTTCTTTCTTCATAAATGACCTCTGATACGCCGCCCACTCTTCTTCGTCGTCCTCTTCATCGTCAGAGTCACTCCCAAAATCATATATAGTAACTTGTGGCTCCGGAGGTGGGACTTCAACGTCCATTTTCGTCTCCGTGATGGGAATGATATCTTCATCTGACTCATCAGCGTATTGCATGATCGGCTCTTTCCCTTCTTCTGGAAACGTTGGGAACAACTCCCCTCGAGCGTTCATGTACCCAAGGTAGTTGCCCTCCTCATCATATGTATAACCGACTTTCGGCAACTGCTCTTGCTGAACCTTTTCTTTCTCTTCTTCTTCATCTAATCTCCTAGCTATGTCTTCTACTGTTCGTTGAAGATCTAAAAGAGCAGCCAGTCGGTTTTTCAGGAGGATGTCGTGCTCTGCTAACATTTTCTGGGTATTTTCATCTTTAGCAACTAATAATGTCAACAGACTCTCTACTTTACTCCAATCATTACCACTATTCTCACAAGAATTGCTTCCAGAAAATTGATCAGGATACTGATTAAAATGTGGATGCCGATACGAGTCATCATAATAATATGTAGGACACCCCTGTGAATAGTATGGCTGCGGCTGCACAAAGGAATTAGCACAATAATGTGTGGAGGACCCCTTATATTGAGGACATAGAATGGTAAAATGAGGTCCTCCACAAATCTCACACATATTTACAGACTTAAAAGAAACAAAAGACAATAAAATTAGACTCCTACGACTCATTTTACAAAAAGAGAGACTTAAAACAAAACACAAGTAGCACAGATATAGCAGATAAGTGTAATCAAAGCTAGTTAACGCAATCGCCAAGAGTCCCCGGCAACGGCGCCAAAAACTTAATGTGTTCAAAGTGGTTTAATAAAAACTAGCTAAATTAACCTAAACTAGACACTCTAAGTTTTAAATTTATAACCTAAGACTCTTTAAACCTAAACCACACAACCGGCAAGTGTACCGGTCAGTGCAGTACAGCTAAAGTAAGTCCGAGTATCGAACCCACGAGACTCTACTGGAAAACGTAAACTAGACTCGATTACTTATCCTAAATACTGACTTAATAATGTTTTATTGCTTAAATGGGGGTTTTCTAAACGACTAATGAAAATAAATAAAATAATAAAACTAAAATAACTAACTACACAAACTGGAGACTGCAACTGAGATCAGATGGATGGGAAGGCACTACCTAGGCTAGAATCCTACACATGAATAATAAAGCTTCTAATGGCTATGGAACTGGTGTGGAACCGGGATCTTAAAATACTAAACATCAAGAATAAACTAGACACCCTCGACCCTTCTCAAGGGGAAACCCTAGAATATTGTTGTGTTGTTAAACCACTGGTTGAGAGGTTACCCTCACAGGCTTACCTACTCGAATCTTAAAGTACCCGCTAGACAGTCTACCTCACAGCGCGAAAGTCACAGTACACCCGAAAGTGCAAGGGGTAACTACAATATTTCTGATAAGACTTGGCCTACAAAGAATGCTAGGGAAAGTAGGAAGATCTTCTCACAAAGCCTCTAAAACTAGCAATTTAACACCCTAGACAGACCAACAATCTCGCACCTTACAGCTATTGAGAATTGGTAGAACACTTAGAATTACCTAACTAACAATTATAACTCCTATGGATAACCTGCAGAAATTAACCATAAACTAGCTGCTAACACCCAGTCCGCAACCTAACCCGCATTCATACATGAAAGACATTCACAAAAACGCAAGTGGAGTTTATAAAAGTTAATTAAACAAAACTAAATATGCATACACATCAAACCAGAAAATAAAGAGTTCTTTACTTTAAAATTCATCCACAGCCAAAAGTTACAAACCAAAAGAAAATAAATTAAACAAGTGCAATCATCTTCGCCTAGGTAGTATCAAGGTCTAGCCAATAATTGTCATGATAAAATCAAAACAATGAAAGCAAATAAAAATCATGGCGTTCACAACGGGTTAGAATAGATAAATAATAAATACTTTAATTAGAACCGACCCGTGCTCGCACCTAGGCTTCAACCCTTGATCTGCGCCTCTTCCTCTTCTCTACAAATTATATGCTGCTGCTGCCGCCTTCGATCCTTTGGCTCTCTTCTTCTAATATTGTCGTTGCCTTCCCCTCAAATCAATTAGCGGCTCCTTCTCTGAATAATAATATGCCCCTTTTATAATATTTCCACCCTAATTTTCTCTTTTGTTTTTTGGGGCCTTAGGTTCGTGACATTCAAAGTCACCATTTCTTTTTGTTTTTCTTGACATTATTATTATTATTATTATTATTATTATTATTATTATTACTACTAGCTGACTACCCGGGAGCGTCCCGAGGTTGTAATATAAAATATTAATGGATGTTAAAGGGTTAAATGGAGTAAGTATTGTTACAATGAGAAGTGAAATATGTTAAAAACTTGTTTGGTAAGTTTTTGTAAAATTCAATGGTTATAGTTCTATAATAGTTAATATTAATAATGATAATAAATAGATTTTTTAGATTATCCGAAGCATTTGTTTGTTGGTTCATATTAATAGATGTCACAGTAAATAAATATTAGTATGTTATTATGAAAAATGCATAATGATGGTGAAAGAAGTCCCTAAAATAGTGTCAAACAACACAAAAGCATTGAAGCAGAAATTAAGAAAAGTGGTTAAAACTACCAACTTTAAGTCAAACATAGCTAGTGAAACATCGTTAGATCAAGTTATCGATGATAACAAACTTCATAGTTCAAAAGTTGAGACTTCAAAATATGAACATACTACCAAGTTAAAAGGAACATATTGTACTTAACATCTAATATTAAGTAGACATTTTCTAATCATTATAAACTGCAAGGAGACCTTCACTTTTGTAGTATTTCAGGCGATATCGGCCACCATTGCGTATTCCAAGTTTTTGCATACATGTTGTCCACTTACAAACTGCAAATCTAACTTTACTTCCGGATTTTTCTGCACGAATGTTTTCCTTAATGATATTTCCATCAGCAAACTGGATTTGTATTTCTGCTCCATTAACGAAGTCAACCTCTTGAGAAAACCATATAGAAAATCGCTGCCATAAGTAAAAAGTAAAATTCCACATTAGAAGATAAAGTTGTTTAAATGAAGGAAAAGAAAAGTCTTTAAAGATTAAAAATGATGGAAGTTTACAAATTTTTGTGTAAGTTGTTTGACAATTGTTGGATCTTCATCAGCAGTAGCATTCAAAGGAGGGTTATTTTGTTCAACAGAAGGCTGATTGACAGGAATATGATCATCTGAAAGAGTAGCAGCATTTAGAGGTTCATTATGATTGACAGGAGGGTGATGTTGTTCAATAGCATCATCATATGGTTCAACAGCGACATGATGTTGTTCAACGGCAGGATGTTTGATTGGGAAATGATCATCAGTATCAGATTCATCACTATAAATGTAGATTATTTCATCTGCAGTAGTGAAATAAAGTGAAAAAAAATTGTTATTATGATATAGGTTAATATAATGTGAATTATTAAGAGTTATTAAATTTATCATTAATGAACATATAATTTAAAATCAAGTAATGACAACGTATAAAAGGTATACAATGAGTTAATTTCAGGAAAACATTTAAATAAAGATTATAAATAAAGATTGTTAATTCAACGGTACCTTGGTTGTTTGACTCGTTGTCGTTAGGTTGAACACCTGTGCCATCTTGAAGGAACATTTGTATAGTGAAGGTACTTTGGTTAACCTTGGTAAAAACTAAAGAGTCTCCAATTTGCAACTTTAAATCTTGAAATACTTTCTCCCATCCGTCAGTCAAATAGAAAACATTGAAGCGCTTTTCAACTCGGACTAACCATTTACCAGTTCCAAACCGGAGAGTAAACGGTTTATCAAGATTCTTATTTTCAAAGTGTTGTCTAAGGTGTTCAGATGATAAGATCTGTAAAACTAATTTATAATAAATTATAAAAATTATGTGAAAAGTAATGTAGTAAAAAATGTAAATTAGTTATATAAGTATGTAGATATAATTTTTTACCATGCATTGTGTATCAGTTGTGAAGGAGATGTTGAATGCGTCTAAATGTTCTTGACCTATGTCTTTTCTTATAATTTCCATAGTAAATTCTATAGCGTCAACAAACTTGAAAATGATCAAATCTCCAAGACTAAGGTTTAAAGAAGTTGCAGCGTATTTCCAACCGCCTGTAATGGAATACGTATTAGAGTCTTTGACAATGTCAACCCACCAACCACGACTACCAATCTTGCTTAAGTAAGCAATGCGAGCAGGGAACTTATGTTTTTGGCGTAACATATCATAACATGGCGGAAGAGTCTGAAAAAGGTAATCGATAATGACAAGTAAGTAAAGAATGGTAAATAAAAAATATTCAATGTTACAATCATAAATGGAAATAAATTTTTTACCAGAACTGTATCGTAGTTTCCGACAACAGGTACCAGGAAAGTGCAAACCATTTTATAGTTGTTAATATGAGAATCCTGTAAAATGTATATGAAATCATGAATAGAAGAAAAGATTAAAGTTAATAAAGAAGAACATTGACAAGAATGAACTATATTTTTTGATAAAGTTAGTTATGAGAAAGAATGAAGACAACATGAAAGAAAATAAACTTTGCACATAAATCAGAATAACCAAAGTTAAACAGCAATAACATAATAGTTGTTTTATAAAATATTTAAAGAAGGCTATAACAGGGTTTTCGTAAAACAACAACACGCAAAGAAGAACAACCAAACATAAAGAAGCATAAGCAAAGATAATGTAATTGTAATGTGCCATACGCTATGTTAAACATCAAACATTCAACAATTTAACAAATAATTGAAATTTCGAATGATTTCTGTCATTAACGAAAGCAGATTATAACTACAATATAGAAAAAGGAAAAATAATTACAATGACTGAAAACCCTAAGAATACACAAAGTTAAACAGCAATAACATAATAGTTGTTTTATAAAAAATTTAAAGAAGGCTATAACAGAGTTTTCGTAAACAACAACATGCAAAGAAGAACAACCAAACATAAAGAACCATAAGCAAATATAATGTAATAGTAATGTGCCATACGCTATGTTAAACATAAAACATTCAACAATTTGACAAATAATTGAAAGTTTGAATGATTTCTGTCATTAACGAAAGCAGATTATAACTACAATATAGAAAAAGGGAAAATTATTACAATGACTGAAAACCCTAAGAATACAGAGACGATCAGATAGTAATGAGATTCGAAGATCAGATTGTAATGATAAAGAAGTGTGTAACGATTTTTGAGTAAGAAAAATAGATGAAAGATACATTATTCAGTGTTTATGGATAATGAGAATAATCGATTGTGAATGATGTTGAGAAAGATGAAGGTTAAGTTGTTCTTGAGTATGATAAACGGATGGAAGAAAAGGAAATTGGTAACGTGATTTTCTTGGGAAGTGAAGTAAAGATCATCTTTTAAAGAAGAAAAGAAGGGAACGGTTAGCAAGGTAGATATTGTAAAGTCATTTGATTGGAAAGAGGGATATATTATTATGTAAAATAAAGATATGCTTAAGACAAAATAAATATTGAGGAAAACAATTTATTAAAAATGAATATACCAAAAGATGTAATATAAAAAAAGATTCATAAGTAGTAAAAAGTATTAGAAATCTATATGTCTATTACAAATATGAAAAAACTTCTTTGTAGACAACGTTCGTGGTTTCTGATTGTGGTTCGCCATCTTTGTTAAGAATCAACAACCTTAGGCCATCTTTACTTTTAACTCTTGATAACGCAACATAAAGTTGACCATGTGTGAAAACTGGTTCTTTTAAGTAAACGCCAACTCTTGACAACGATTGTCCTTGACTTTTATTGATTGTCATGGCAAAACACACTGATAAAGGAAACTGCCTTCTTTGGAATTTGAAAGGAATTTTGTTGTCAGATGGTATCATGTTTATTCTTGGAATAAAAAACTTCAATCCAACATTGCTACCAGATATTATCTTAGCTTCAAGAACCCTTTTTCCAAGTTTTGTTATCTTTAATCTTGTGCCGTTACACAGTCCTTGTTGTTGGTCAAGGTTACGTAAGAGCATTACCGGTAGACCAACTTTGAGAACCAATTTGTGGTTAGGCAAACCCGAGAAAAAAAATATTAAATATATGATGAAAAAAATTATTAGCGTAAAGTAAATAGTTTTTCAAACCTGATATTTGAAGATTATTAAGAACGTCAGGAGAATACAAAAGTTGTTGAAATGGGTTTAGAACCTCTGATGGACAAATACTGTCCGAACTAAGATATTCTCTTTCTTCTCCTGGGAACAAAGCTGTCAATTTATCGTTAATATCATGAACAGTTTCATTTTTTGGAGCAAGGATTGCTCTTTCAGAGAAATACGATTGATTGTTGTGTTGTTCAAGAAGTGATGGATAAACACAGTCAATCAAACTTTGAATAGGATCAGATGTATCAGAAATAAGCAAATCGTTAGGAATCTTAATATTTGCTTCTCCATCATTTGGATCGCCAACAGTTCCTTCACCAACTTTTAGAATCCATTTAGCAAATTCTTCTGTCTCTTGAAGATTTGCTGTTTGTGAACCGGTGGTCAGTCTCATATTTCTTGTTAATGTCAACAGCTTGCATTGTGACCATAAAGATGATGATGTTAAAGTTGCATTGACAATGTCTTGCCTACTGCCATTTGGAACAACAGGTAGAATTTGTCTGAAATCCCCTCCAAAAACAACGACCTTACCACCAAAAGGGAGTTGTGATGTTGCATCGTTGTTTGGTGCCAAAATATCTTTCATTGTTCGATCAAGGGCTTCAATAGCATGCCTATGTACCATTGGTGCTTCATCCCAAATTATTAACTTAGTTTTCTTTAAAAGATTTGCCTCATCAGTATTTGGTGTAATACTGCAAAGCGTGTCTTCATTTAAATTAATAGGGATATGAAATCTTGAATGTGCGGTTCTACCTCTTGACATTAACAATGACACAATTCCACTTGAAGCAACATTCAGGACAATTTCCCCTTTGCTTCGAATTGATGAAGCCAGTGTTTTCCATAAGAATGTCTTTCCAGTTCCACCAAATCCGTAAACAAAGAAAACTCCACCGGTATCATTATCCACTGCATTGGTAATTTGTTTGAAGATGCTTTGTTGTTCAGAAGTTAAAGACTGTTTTAGGCTATTGAACTCATTAAGAACATCTTCTTGGTCAAATGATAACTCATCATTGATTAATCGGTTGTCAATATCTGACAATGAAGTTGTGTTGGGAAAAGGCATTGTTTTGTACCTTTTTAATGTAGAGTTATTTCTACGAAGGAAATTCTCAATTTCCAAAAGAGTTAAATTTTTTATCACCTCTTCTGGAATGACTCTACCTGAGAAGAAATTAAAATAAATATTATTTAAAGGTAAATAAATAAATTTGGTTAAAATTTTTAATGAGTAATAATTAAATGATTTATATAAGTTATAGTATTTAGTAAATGGTTAAAAGAAGTAGAAACCTGGAAATCTTTTTTGTCTGTCGTATAAGATATCTTCAGAAAGTAATTGCCATGTTTGCTCCCATAAAAAATCAGGCCTTGAAAGTGTTTCGGATGTAAGAAGTGTTCCAAATAAATATCGAAGATAAGAAGGAACAGCTGAAAAGCTGGCCTCTTTAATTGCTTCCACATATTCAGAATCATCATCTAAAAGTCCTCTTGCATAGCATGCATCTCTGAAAGTGGTATACAGTTTACCGTTCACAGTTCGGATGTCTTCAAATGATTTTGGCCCTTTCACAATGTTTAACAATATACGTAGGAAGTAAGGTTCACCCAAAGAAGGAGGCACCGAATAAACTCTACCAATTGTTGAGAAAGACTTCTTTCTTTCTTTTCAACATCGTTCTTTAATCTTCCATGTGAATTTTGTAGGAAACTCAGCATAAGTCAATGTACGTGCAAGAGGACTTTGTTGGTTCATAACCATCCATTGTAAGAAAATTGAAGAAGCAACACTACGCTTACTTAACACATTGTCAATATCATCATTTACACCAAAAACTATTTTTTGCTGATTTTGAAGGTGAAAAGGAAGTCTCATAACAGATGGATACCTATAATGGACCTCGAAAGACAGTATTCTCCAGGATGCCTCACATGCCGATACGTACCTGCAATAAAAAGATAGTTCTTAATTAAATTATGAAAGAAAATATTATATGAGTTGTAGTTTTTAGTGAATAAAAAAAATGTTAAAATAAAGTTAATTTTCTGTTATTATTAAAAGTGTAGTGATGAAAAATAGAAGAAATATAAAATGTTATTATTTAAAAGTTAGAGGTGTTGATGAATATTTACCTGCAATCATAGTACTCTTTTATTTCATTACGCTGTTGGGGCTGCTGTCCATCGCCTTCCTCTGTTGTAAATGCAAGAGAGGCTCGATCTGGTCCTTTGTTTATATATTTAAACAAATACTTTATGGAAGCACCTTGGTTGCACCACTCTACATTAATGTGAGCTTGATAACGTTTGAGAAGTTTTTTATTGTATGGCACAACGTATCTATTATCTAAATCAACCCCTGACTTTGATACGGTGAGGCCATCATCACGTCTTCTATAAACCGGAAAACCATTCTCATCAACTGTTGTTTCTGGTTGTAACTTCTTTGGGATGTCTTTTGAACACTTTTTATCAATCATGCAAGGCGATTTCAAGTTAACACTTCCACAAGGTCCATGGATCATAAATTCAGCCACCAATTCATATAGCTCAGGTTCTTGGATTTTACATGGTATTTCGGCAGAAATAAAAGAATCTATCTGAGCTGGAGTTATGACTTTATCATTTGCTTTTAAAAATAAACAAATGTGTGCGTGGGGTAAGCCACGTTTTTGAAACTCCACAGTGTAAACAACTACAATTATACAAAATTATTATTAGTATAATCAATTTAAAAAAAACGTAAGAAGTTGGAAAATCAATTGTAAATACCTGCATTTATAGATCCGAAATAACGCTTATCTTTTAAATCTTTGATAATAGCATTCAGTTTAAGTTTAAAGATTCGTGACAAGATATCTGGTCTATCTTGTGGCTGAATGGTCTTGTCTTGTAAAAATCTTTTTACCTCTGGCCATTTTGGGTTACAGGTTATGGTGATGAAAAAATCTGGATAGCCGTACCATTTACACAACGACATAGCGTCTAAATAATTTTGCTGCATGTAACGTGCACCACCGGTAAATGAGGAGGGTAAGACGATTCGTTTTCCACTTTGGCTTAAATCACCATCACCATTTCTTGCCTTATTGTACAAATTTTCATATGAATCACATCTTAGATGTTTTTGTTTAGAAAGAATGTATACCAGCCTTTCACTTTCTATCATGGTGTATGCATCAACCAAAAACTGTTGAAACAACCTTCTTGCATTAAGAATTAAAGAATAACCTTCGTTACGGTCCTGGATCCTATATGCAAAGAATTCCCTCATTGTACATTTAGGAGGTATTTTCTTTGTTGTAACGATCCCATCTCTATGGGGTATGTCAATTCTATACCCATCATCTCCATAGGGGAATAGAATGGGATACTGTAATGCAAGGTATGAAGGATGTAATTCGCTTATTCTTTGCAAACCTTCGGAGTGAGTTTCAACAATAATGTCTCGGTTTTTAGCAGCTTCTGTGATGTCTCCTACTATCAAAGCAGCAACTTCAGACGAAGTAGGCAAGTTATACGTTCTACCATCTTTTTCTCTATCACACATTAGTCGAAGTTTTAGAGAGACTTCGGGATTTTGGTGAATATGATCACGGACCATTCTGTAGGTTTTCACCAACTCATTTTCAGCATCTAAAACTGTCTTGAAAATTTGTATAAGTTCACAATTTAACCTTTTTTCAACAATCGTTGGCTTCTTCTTTTGGTCCCTAAGATATAGTTTAAAAAATATGAATATTTAAAAATATATTATATAATTATGAAAAAAAAATTGTTGTAAAAAAAATTCATACTTGAAAATTTGCTGCCTGTTAGTAATTTCGTTTTCAGTATCGTAAATGTAAAGTTGGGAGAACTTAGGATTTGTTCCATCCTTCGGAAGTAAACTGCCAATACTGTGACAATTTTGACCACTTAATCTGTAAATGCATGGTGCCTTTCCATTATTAAGGTTCTCGTCAACTTTTCCACCCATTGATGTGAAAGAGAACATTAAGTTGAAACGTCTTATGTTAGTTATGAAGTATTTGCTTTTTGAATCTAAGCCTTTAAATAATGATTGATAATCTGCCCTTGCGTCTTTTAAAACAGGTAGCTCAACTTTACCGTAACCACAACACATTGAATATGTTTGTTGGTCCATGGTTTCTCTTGTCCTATCTGCCTCTTTTTTCCACAACTTGGCGTGACACGATTGACATGTAACAATTTGATCTCCATGGTCTAAATACGTTGTTTCAATTTTCAATATATTAATTACATTATATTATATTTTGTAAAAAGAAATAAATTGAAATGAACAATATATTTATACGTACCATGAGATATTCCTTTTATAACTTGTTCTGGTTGTTGTTGATTATTATCAGAAACTCCTTTTCTTCCATTGAGTCTTGACACTTTATTTTGCTTTCTATTATCAAGAGTAATCTTTCTTTGTCTACGTTTGTGAGCAGGCGAATTTACATCTATATGAATAATTTGAGTAAACAATAAAAATTAATTAAATAAGTAAAGATTTTACTAAAAAGTAAAATGTAAACATAATGCACAATACCTGGAGCTGTGTTACTTGAAGAAGGAAGGTGTGCATTAGGTTGAATTACTCTCTTCCTTTTTTCATATCCATAATTAGTTTTCTCATTTGACGCCTATAAGTAGGCTCATTAACTATATTAAGAAACAACATATGTTATGTGGTGTCAATAAAAAAAAATGATTAAAAAATTGCTTTAGGTTATAAAATTACCAGGTACATTTGATGGTAATGCATTTGCATGATTAACCATTGGTGTGTTGTTTTGTAGAGAAACCGAAGATGATGTATGGGTGGAATTTTTTAACAATCGTTGTTGTTTCTTATTGTTAATAATCGTCTTTGAGCTGGAGTTGTAACTGAGTATGTAGATTTTTGAAAATATAAGTAATAAATGTAATAAAATTAATTAATTGTTCAGTAGATATAATACATATTTTACCAGGTACAATTGTTGTTAATGGAATTGCATCAACAACTATTGATGAGCTGTTTTGTTGACAAAGCAATGAAGACGCTTGTAAATTATTTTGTAATAGTCGTCTTCTTTTCTTATTATCAATAATTGTCTTCCTAAGTTGACGTCTTTGAATTGCATTGATACGTCTTTGAAGTGCCTCTGGAATTAAAGTTGAAATTTTATGTTAAGATACACATTAAATTTAGTAATGTAAATGAAATTTGAAAAAGTTATATTTAACATAATAATAGTGAAACACTGTTTGATTACCTCTTGCAGCGGCAATTGTAGTTGAAATTGAAGTTTGTTAATAATAAAATTAGTAAATTTGATAAGCGAATATGTTAATATTTGAATAAGAGGTAGTAAAGTACCTTCTAATGAATTTGGTTGTCGTGTTGCTTCATTAGGAATTGAAATAGGATTTTCTCTTCGTTTAGTCATTCCCTGTTTTGTTTAATAAAACTCACAAAAAATATTTAACGTTTAGTAAATTTATAAGTATATAGTATATTCTGTTTAGAAAAAGAAGAAAAGATTTATAATTTTATATTTACGTAAAAAAAAGGCTTTGAGTTTAATAATGTGAACATTATTTTTTTACGATTAATTAAAAATCAATTTTATACCATGTGTGAGATAAGTTTGAAAAACATAAATGTTGAATGTATTAAATTTGGAAAATCATGTGTTTATTATACACATCAATATATCATAAAAAGAATAGAAGTATGTTTAATATAATTAGTTTTAACCTGAAAAGAATCTAATTCTTGTTTACCGTGAGGATAGGTGAAAAGCCTTCCAAGAATTAATAATGGAGACATATAATGACATGGATTATAAAACCGAAAAAAAAGAACTTTGATTGAATAATGTATAACAGTTAAAAATTATAGCTGTTAAAAATTATAATATACAACAGTATAAAACAGTTGATGTTTGCAAGCATATTATGAGAAGAGAAAAGTTGCTAGGCAGATTTTTGTACCTTTGAAGTTTATAAGTCAGAGTCTGACGTTTATGCTCTGAGTGTTTTTAGTAATATCAATATAAAGGTGAAGAATAATTAAACAATACCTTGATTACCGTGATGAAAGTTGAAAAAGGTTCCAAGTTTTGATGATGGGAGACATATAATGGACATGCAAAAAGTTGATCATAAAAGGTGTAAAACTATATTTAATAATATTAAAGTGTAAAACAATTTCATTAATCGAGTACCTTTACGAATCGTCACAAAATCTGCCAAGAATTGATTGTTGCAGGAATATGTGAAGACTTGGTTGGAAAACTTTTGCAGATTTCAAGGTTATAATTGAGAGTTGGATGTTTATGTTGAATGAGACAATTCTTTTTATAATGATAAAGTGTAAAAGGAAAATATCTTATCATTATTATGAAATCAAATATTATATTAATGTTTATCTGTAAATCTATAAATGATAAAGTTAAAAAAATAACATATAATAGATAATATTTATAAAGATATGTATTATTTTTGAAAACAGCATTTTTAAATTTAAAAATCTAAACCTTACGTATGCGATTGTTAATAGATATAATATCTGTTAATTTTTGTAATAAAATTGACGGGTTAGTAATATTTGAGGTCATTGAGTACCCATATTATTGAAGATGAATATTTATGCATACATTTAGTTATAGCATTAAATGCTTTGGTGACAAAGATAAAACCTTCATACATGATAGATAATGTCTCATTAACATAAATCTAAATTAACCACAGATTACACAGCAAGCAAGGTGGACATAAGTAACAAACACAAAACGGCATAATATTTAGAAAATACTTTAGTAACATATCCTTAGGTTGAAAACACAAAATTTGAGTACATAGACATTTCATAACCATAAAGCCCTACTTAAACACTATTACGATAGCATTCCCAAGTATTAAACAACCAAAATATGGGTACTCCGAAAGTTGAGAAGCATATCGTAATCGCTAGTACGATAAAGTCATTATAATATATGTAGGTTATACCTAAGGAAGTGAAAACACCACCAAGCATTCCTTTTTCACATAAGTAATATGATACCGACGGCCATTTTTTAAACCAAGCTTCTTCATACAAGACTTCCATTCAGCGATAGCGTACCTTCTTTTTCGGCCGACTCCTTCAAAACGAATATGCTTAATAAAATACATTCCATTATCATATTGGAGTCTCAAGCTTCCAACATTGTGAAATTCACAATTCCGTCCAAAAGGTATTGGGAATCGCTGAAAAGACATTTGATAAACGTTTCGTATTAATATATAAATACATTTTACATAATTAATTAAATTAATAAAGTTGTATAAAATGCTTACAAAACGGTAAGTGACTTTTGTGATTATCTGAAAAGTAGGAGGAACATCTTCATAGTCTACTTCAATGGCAGGATACATCTCACTTTCAGAGAAACTGAATTCATCTTCATCAGTAGTGTCGTTATCAATGTGTTCAGATAACTCGCTTGAGAGTTCAATAATTTCAGGATGAAGTACTTCATTCTGTACTTGTTGTTCATCAACTTCCATTCCACCCTCTCGAAACAACTCTAACTTGAATTTATAGTCATCAATTTTTGTAAACATCATGAAATCTCCTATACGGACTTTAAGATGTGCAATAACGTTCTTCCAACCATTGGTGAAATAGAAGGCAACATCAAAAAAGTTAATCTCCACTTTCCATTCATATATATCTCCAAATTGTAAGATAACCTCATGAGGAAGAGATTTTCCTTTCAAATGGTGGGTCATAAAAGCATAAGGCAAATGCTACATAGAAAAAGTTTATTAAAAAACTACATATAAATTATTAAATATTTAAATAAAAACAATGAAAGTTAAATTTTTACCATCATTGTAGTTGGTGGTATTACAAACCAAAATGGAAACATGTTGGGTACATCCTTCTTTTCAGTTGATTTTAAAACCGTCAACTTTAATGTTACATGTTCAAACAACTCAAACACAAGGAAATTGCCTATCTTTAAGTCAAGATCTTTGACGACTTTGTTCCATCCAGTTGTTATTTCAAAAGAGTAAACATTTTGCTCAATTGTTACACCCCAAATTTTGTCATAATCTTTACTTATAAGAACTGGTCCAATAGGAAAGTTATGGTTCTCACGTAGCTCCTTGTAACATGCCGGAAGCGTCTAACAAAAATTGATGTATTTCAAATAATGTATGCAAACGATAAGTATAAAAATTTTCTGAAAGTATATTAAGTTTAATATTACCATGTACTCTGAATTGTTGAAATCGATTACTTTGAAGAAAGACTTCACCATTTTAACTTTTGGTTCAATCTGCAATCAGTTTCCTGAAAGTGAATAAAAATAATTACAACATTACCAAATTACAGATCCAAACAAAAAACATCAGTTTTATAGTAACAACAAAAAATTAAAAATTTAAAATATTAATTTTTACTATATTATGTGAAATTTCTTTAATATGTATAATGTAATATAATACAGAAAAAATCTGATATACTAATTTCCAAAATGCATGTTATTTGGATAATAATCAAAGATCATTGTAAAATAAAAATGTTTATTTTAACAAAATATATAATGTTATTTAAGAATACATAATATGTCAGACAAACATGTATAAATATTAAAGTGAAACAATCTTCATCAAACAACTTGAATCATTCAATTAAACATCAGAAGTGCTTACAAATTACTTTATAATATAAAGGTAAAGATGACAATAGTTTATAAGTTAACATACCAAACTTCTTTATGATGGATGAAAATCTGATTGATTAATGTTGAAGATGGTAAAGTGAGAATTGGTAAAGTGATAATTGGAAGGAGAGAGAGAATACAAAAAGTGTTATTAAAGGTAGTTCATTTAATAAAACATTAAACCAATCGGTTGTAAAAATTGGACTCATGGGCCGAGTAGATGATTTCATTAGTGGGCTTCAATTAAGTTTGGGCTTAAATACAATCAGTAAATGTAAATCAATATGGATTTTAAGAAGATGTTTATTTTGTTTAAAGAGTTCACTAATGGGCTATATAATCTAAATAAATTAATGGCAAACATTAATTATGAAACAATAGAATTCTGTAAATAAAACCATGAATTATTTTAAGTTCAAATCATAAACGAAAACCAACATAAAGTAACCAAACGTTTTAAATGTAAACTGGAAGTAAAGAAACGAAAATAAAAATAAATTAATAATTATTCTTAGATTTGGGAATCAGCATTCTTCGTTCAATCATCTTCAAGAATGACTTTCTTTCTTTTAGAAATGGAAGTTGTTGATGGCTCTTCAACTTCATAAACATCTTCAACAGTACGTTTTGAAGATGTACCATCTTCATCTGCAAGTTTCTTTGTTGTAGACATTTGACTTTCATCTGCATCAGTTGAAGATAGTCTATCCTGAAAAAACATAAAATTTAAGAGTTATTTAAATGTTAGATCTAAAGTTTATTTTAACATATAAATAAGGTTGTTATTAAATCATTATTAACCTCTTCATTATTGGCTTCTAAGTCAACAATACCATTTCCATCAACTGAGTATCTTGCTTGGACCTAAAAAAAACACAAAACGGTTAGATTATTTGTCACACCCCGACTTTTCCCCCGTCGGTTGCGACGTTTGGTGCCTTTGCCAGCGCAGCGGAAAGTTGCATCTAAGACTTTTAATTCCTGAACGCCATTGCTAACCCTCTAGGATCCCCGATCCCATATGCCGACTACTCCAACCGTGCCGTTACCAAAGTTTAAACCTGAAAGACATACTTAAAAAGTCAACATAAAGCTGGTGAGTTCATAAGTTTTCTTTTATAAAAGAGTTGTTGTAAGTTCGGAAAGATCATATCTGTTACTACTATGTTATGAGAACGTTAGCTAGACGTTAAGTGTTTTTACTACTACGGTTGGGAACCCATTACTAAACCGGTTTAAGTGTTGAAGCCAGCCCAGACGGACGGGATTACCGATGCCTCGGTAACCCCCAAAGTATTAGAGACAATATGCACCCGCCCGGCTCCCAGCCATCGGGTGGGGTTTGTAAGGCCCAATAGATCTATCCACATTTCCCTCGTTGTGCATGCCAGCACATTCATGGTTTCCCCCTGGGACTTTCCATAGAAGCCGTATAGTAACATAAAGTGCCCATTGTATAACATGATCTTTAAAACGATGTAAGTAGTACGCATGTTTCTTCCCCGAATGTAAAACCAGTAACAGCAGGGCCGTGACACTCACGCACCCATTTCATTTTTCAAAAACTTGTTCGTTTGGAATTCCTCGGGTTTTCATAAAAGATGCATGTCTTCCACCCCGAAAACATTTATAAAACGGTAAAAAGTGGGGTCATGAACTCACCTTAATTTCCACGCTAAGCTAGCAAACAAGTCCGAAGCTTGACCGACTTCCTCGTGCCCTAATACAACAAAGGACACCTTAAAGTCTAACACATATAAACCTAGCCTATTATCCGGCTAAAAGATAGTTTATCCAACTATCTAGACTCGTGTGTAACTCGAGTACTAATATGCTTTAACTCGACGAACCGATCGTGACTTATCTTACTTATGCGTTAACACACGACATAGTACCCAAGTTGCGCACTTGTCACTATTCGTGTACACACCACGTTGGACTATATTATGAAACGTATAACTTATCCCAAGCCGTAGCTCGTCTTATAATTATATTTTAGGAAAATACTCTTTGATAAAAATATAAGTAAAGTTATTTAAAACCGATCCATAACAAGTGTCGCTTCTTTTCCTAAATCCGTAAGCCTTTAAAGGTTTCAAAATATTAACTTTTTGTATAATTCTTTTCTCCAATACGCTGAGCGTTTTGTAATTCAAAACCGTTAAAATAGAAATGTTTTAGTTACTGAAATCTTTAAAGGTTGACGCAATTGACGCTCAGTAATTAATATGCATTTGTTTTGGAAATAGCGTTCGACGTTTTTCTTTAAATGTTGCAAGAAATCGTTTGTCAAAAATACTTGAAGATTGTTGATAATGAAGTATACAACAAATATCGCCTTCATTTATGCTTATAAATTTTATAAAATTTCGGCAGAGTTTCCTCTGTTTTCGTACAAACCAGGCAACACAAGTCGCCTTCAATTTTCCCAAAATCAATATCCAATACAAGACTTCAATTTGTTTATCCGCAATTCCAATTCAAATGAGACTTATACGTTTCGACGCTTTTATATAAACTACATTTATTTATATAAAGACACGACAATATATATATATATATATTATAGTCCAACCAATTTAGTCCGATATCGATATTATAAGTCACGCATTTTAGTCACTATTACCGGCCGTCCGATATTATATGTAGTTACCATTTATTATTTTATCCGGTTCGTTCGCGAGTCAAAACTATTTCGTTCGAATCAATATATTTATAAATATATATAATATCCACAATAATAATAACAAACATGAATCAAAGTATACCGATTCGTACGCGCGTAACCTGGAGCCACCTCGAACCGAATTAGATCTGACCCGAACATAAAACTCAAACCAAACACAGACCCGATTCCAAATCTGACCCGTGTTGAACCTGACTCGAACCCAGACGTGAACCCGAATCTGGCGAACAACGAACCCGACTCACCCTCTTGCCTTGCTCACCCGAAACCTGGCTTGACCGGGTCTGGCCCGAGTTGTCCAGACCCAAAACGAAACTGTATGACTCGTGACCCGAAACCCGAGCACAATCAAACCTGACCCGAAACTGACCAGACCTTGACCCGAGCCCTGAACCCGTTGGATCTGAGACACCAACACCACCATCCGAACCACAACCAAAACCATCTCGAACCAAGCCCACCTGACCCGAACTTGAGCTGTAACCCGCTGACCAAAACTATCGGGAATGGCCGCCACCCATCAGAACCACCACTGTCTGGCCGAACCAAAACCCACCGGCACGTCGCCGCCTTCAAATCCTACCCGACACCTTCGTGTCATAACCACCACCACAGCACCCGATCTGAACCACCACGGAATCCCAACCAAGACAACCTCCACTGTGAACCCATCGAACCAGAAACCACCCACGTCAACGATACCCAACCCTCCTGGACTCGATTCTGCTCGTTTTTGGGCCATACACCAGCGCCGCCACCACCCAAGCCTGGTGGTGGCCGGCTGCTACTGAAACAGAGGGGATGGAGGGAGAGATACGGGAGGGGTAGTGAGGGAGAGAGTGAACGAGAGGGAGAGAGGTGAGGGAGAGAGATACCCGAGAGAGAGAGATGAGAGAGATGTTGCAGAAATGGGGGGGGGGCTGCTTGGCTGCGGGTGTCAAATGAAGGAGGAAGAAGATTAGGATGCTTTTATAGCTAGGGTTGGTTGGTAGGTGAGGTATATCGCGTATCGAACCCGTATAAACGTAAAACGTCTCGGTTTTATCCTAGGCCCGATAATTAATTATAAAAAGTAGTCGGTTTTGTTCGAAATTAAAAATAATAATAAGCCGAGTAAAAATATAATTATTTTTGTTACCCGATGTGTGCTTTCATTTCGCGCGTTTAAATCGCGTCAATTAAATCGGTCGCAGTTTCGATTGTTAAAACGATCAGTAAACTTCCGAAACTTATAATTAACAATATTTAAAATAAATATTTAATTTTAATCATAAAAATCATGTCGGTGTAGATCGGAAGTTGCCGGGTGTCACATCCTCCCCATGTTACAGAAATTTTGTCCTCAAAATTTGAGGTAGGATATCATTCAAGAACCAATTGTAGTACAACAAAAATAGTCAACGGACTTGCCGGTACAAATGACACGAAATAAAGTTTCAGAACCAACTGGATGCAAAGTGTAAATAATAACTTTGTCAACAAACACTATTGGCGCACCTCAAACAAAGCAACTAGTGCACCAACTTTTTCATTACACACCACAAGGTGTGTCTGCATTTAAGGAAATAACAAACAAGTTGATGAAAGTGAGACATGTCAATAAAAATCATTCATCATTCCAAGTCGATTGAATATTCACCGCAAGGTGCTGTATCAAATTCCAACAATTCGATTTAACTGAAATGTCGACTTTAAAGAAAATCATCGACGAAGTATCAAAGGATTCATTGCCCACAATGGCCTGACACATCAAGATTAGAAACAAGCATTACGAGCAACGTAATGATAAAACAAGTCACTAATGAAACAATTGTTTGATGCGAAGCCCTACAATGGACCTTCACAAGTTTAGAGAATTCAAACATGCAATAGTTGACACGTGTACAAAAATGTGTGTCTAATTTGGTGAAAAGAATAAGGAATCAACAAAAATTAAATTCCTTTATGATTGAATGTTGAAGGCCACGAATACAAAAGAAGAGAGATGTAGATCGTACTCAAAAAGATATAACTAGGTTCTACAACATGAACCTTATAGGTTCAAGAAACGAGATCATCAAGAACTTAAACTGGTTTAAGAAAAGCAAGGTCACAAATGACACGAACATGGGAGAATCGACAATCACGTCCGTAACAACAAAATAATGAAAAACCCTTATCCATTATTTATATATATAAATATATATACAACAACCTAATAGCATAGATACCCTCACGATAGATGTTCTTAGAATTATCAAGTGCCTGTAAATCCGCAATAACGTGACGTCTGCGTTATCGAAAATTTACCTCACCAGATCATCCTATCAACCTCCATCATAAGCTATATCACGAGCACTCGTCACATTCATATAATAACACGTATATAAAACATGATATAATACAATATTCGTCGTGTGCGCCACTTTTCCCGGTGCTCTTCTCGTCCGCATTCCAGCTTCGCAGCATCATCGGCAAAACGAGGTGCCTCATCAAGACGCCTTCAGCCCAACCCGACCTTGATGACATAGCATACTCCGAACCAGGGATGTGAGACCGCAGATGCTGCAACAATCCCTTTGCCAACTCGCCCAACTAACGTGACACGTGTGAGCGTTCTAGGTACGTCCAAGCTTGAGTCGACAACCATTGGCGATACGTTTTATTAACGAAACGTACTTATATATATACTTTACATAAATACACATAGTATGCAAACAAGTAAATTGTTCCTCATACCAAGAAACAATGACTCAGCTGACTCTATGTGAATAACCACTCTAATATCTAAAGCGATGACTCGCCAGTCACTAGTGAATTATGCCTAGCCACCACGTGCTATGTCCTTTCTACATACCACTATAGAACATATAAACTTACTATTCACATAAGAAAATAAATGTTCCTTGCGCCGAAGGAATGTACACTGAGCTAGTGTGATACACTAATAGTCATGCAACTGATTTGGCAACGGTTGGAATTCCAGTTCCTAGGCGTTCATGCTAATATTATGTCTTAGAAATTTTGGTCCCAACTTCAAAACAAACTCAGGTTAAAGCCTAGATATCTACCCAGACACCTAGTTCGCTAAAACCTATGGCTCTGATACCAAACTGTCACACCCCGACTTTTCCCCCGTCGGTTGCGACGTTTGGTGCCTTTGCCAGCGCAGCGGAAAGTTGCATCTAAGACTTTTAATTCCTGAACGCCATTGCTAACCCTCTAGGATCCCCGATCCCATATGCCGACTACTCCAACCGTGCCGTTACCAAAGTTTAAACCTGAAAGACATACTTAAAAAGTCAACATAAAGCTGGTGAGTTCATAAGTTTTCTTTTATAAAAGAGTTGTTGTAAGTTCGGAAAGATCATATCTGTTACTACTATGTTATGAGAACGTTAGCTAGACGTTAAGTGTTTTTACTACTACGGTTGGGAACCCATTACTAAACCGGTTTAAGTGTTGAAGCCAGCCCAGACGGACGGGATTACCGATGCCTCGGTAACCCCCAAAGTATTAGAGACAATATGCACCCGCCCGGCTCCCAGCCATCGGGTGGGGTTTGTAAGGCCCAATAGATCTATCCACATTTCCCTCGTTGTGCATGCCAGCACATTCATGGTTTCCCCCTGGGACTTTCCATAAAAGCCGTATAGTAACATAAAGTGCCCATTGTATAACATGATCTTTAAAACGATGTAAGTAGTACGCATGTTTCTTCCCCGAATGTAAAACCAGTAATAGCAGGGCCGTGACACTCACGCACCCATTTCATTTTTCAAAAACTTGTTCGTTTGGAATTCCTCGGGTTTTCATAAAAGATGCATGTCTTCCACCCCGAAAACATTTATAAAACGGTAAAAAGTGGGGTCATGAACTCACCTTAATTTCCACGCTAAGCTAGCAAACAAGTCCGAAGCTTGACCGACTTCCTCGTACCCTAATACAACAAAGGACACCTTAAAGTCTAACACATATAAACCTAGCCTATTATCCGGCTAAAAGATAGTTTATCCAACTATCTAGACTCGTGTGTAACTCGAGTACTAATATGCTTTAACTCGACGAACCGATCGTGACTTATCTTACTTATGCGTTAACACACGACATAGTACCCAAGTTGCGCACTTGTCACTATTCGTGTACACACCACGTTGGACTATATTATGAAACGTATAACTTATCCCAAGCCGTAGCTCGTCTTATAATTATATTTTAGGAAAATACTCTTTGATAAAAATATAAGTAAAGTTATTTAAAACCGATCCATAACAAGTGTCGCTTCTTTTCCTAAATCCGTAAGCCTTTAAAGGATTCAAAATATTAACTTTTTGTATAATTCTTTTCTCCAATACGCTGAGCGTTTTGTAATTCAAAACCGTTAAAATAGAAATGTTTTAGTTACTGAAATCTTTAAAGGTTGACGCAATTGACGCTCAGTAATTAATATGCATTTGTTTTGGAAATAGCGTTCGACGTTTTTCTTTAAATGTTGCAAGAAATCGTTTGTCAAAAATACTTGAAGATTGTTGATAATGAAGTATACAACAAATATCGCCTTCATTTATGCTTATAAATTTTATAAAATTTCGGCAGAGTTTCCTCTGTTTTCGTACAAACCAGGCAACACAAGTCGCCTTCAATTTTCCCAAAATCAATATCCAATACAAGACTTCAATTTGTTTATCCGCAATTCCAATTCAAACGAGACTTATACGTTTCGACGCTTTTATATAAACTACATTTATTTATATAAAGACACGACAATATATATATATTATAGTCCAACCAATTTAGTCCGATATCGATATTATATGTCACGCATTTTAGTCACTATTACCGGCCGTCCGATATTATATGTAGTTACCATTTATTATTTTATCCGGTTCGTTCGCGAGTCAAAACTATTTCGTTCGAATCAATATATTTATAAATATATATAATATCCACAATAATAATAACAAACATGAATTAAAGTATACCGATTCGTACGCGCGTAACCCGGAGCCACCTCGAACCGAATTAGATCTGACCCGAACATAAAACTCAAACCAAACACAGACCCGATTCCAAATCTGACCCGTGTTGAACCTGACTCGAACCCAGACGTGAACCCGAATCTGGCGAACAACGAACCCAACTCACCCTCTTGCCTTGCTCACCCGAAACCTGGCTTGACCGGGTCTGGCCCGAGTTGTCCAGACCCAAAACGAAACTGTATGACTCGTGACCCGAAACCCGAGCACAATCAAACCTGACCCGAAACTGACCAGACCTTGACCCGAGCCCTGAACCCGTTGGATCTGAGACACCAACACCACCATCCGAACCACAACCAAAACCATCTCGAACCAAGCCCACCTGACCCGAACTTGAGCTGTAACCCGCTGACCAAAACTATCGGGAATGGCCGCCACCCATCAGAACCACCACTGTCTGGCCGAACCAAAACCCACCGGCACGTCGCCGCCTTCAAATCCCACCCGACACCTTCGTGTCATAACCACCACCACAGCACCCGATCTGAACCACCACGGAATCCCAACCAAGACAACCTCCACTGTGAACCCATCGAACCAGAAACCACCCACGTCAACGATACCCAACCCTCCTGGACTCGATTCTGCTCGTTTTTGGGCCATACACCAGCGCCGCCACCACCCAAACCTGGTGGTGGCCGGCTGCTACTGAAACAGAGGGAATGGAGGGAGAGATACGGGAGGGGTAGTGAGGGAGAGAGTGAACGAGAGGGAGAGAGGTGAGGGAGAGAGATACCCGAGAGAGAGAGATGTTGCAGAAATGGGGGGGGGGGCTGCTTGGCTGCGGGTGTCAAATGAAGGAGGAAGAAGATTAGGATGCTTTTATAGCTAGGGTTGGTTGGTAGGTGAGGTATACCGCGTATCGAACCCGTATAAACGTAAAACGTCTCGGTTTTATCCTAGGCCCGATAATTAATTATAAAAAGTAGTCGGTTTTGTTCGAAATTAAAAATAATAATAAGCCGAGTAAAAATATAATTATTTTTGTTACCCGATGTGTGCTTTCATTTCGCGCGTTTAAATCGCGTCAATTAAATCGGTCGCAGTTTCGATTGTTAAAACGATCAGTAAACTTCCGAAACTTATAATTAACAATATTTAAAATAAATATTTAATTTTAATCATAAAAATCATGTCGGTGTAGATCGGAAGTTGCCGGGTGTCACATTATTTAAAAACATATAAAGTAAATGTAAGTAATTAAAAAGTTAAAATCGTAACCTCTTCAACTTTCCACTTTTTTGAAATTGCCGCTAGTAAGCCTTCATCTTTTGTAAGCATTGATATTCCATACTGAGAGTCTGGATGATCAATGTTGTATGGAGTTACATTTATTAAGAAAGCAAACTTTTGACCAACAATTTCCTCAAACTCTTTTGGATATGACAGTGGAACTTGATCATTGTTTATCATCTACATAATAACAAACCAATTTATACATATATGATGTTTTAATCATTTGAGTAACTAAATGAAAAGTAATATAGTTAATCAAATTTACCTCTTCTTCTTGTTCAACAAAATACCTAGCAGGTTTTCCAAATATCTTAGACGCTTCATAATCAAAAAGTGTCATTGTGATACTTCCACAACCATCTTCTACCTTTAATGATATCCTATACCTGTTGTCCATACAACATTGTTGATAACCATAAAAAAAAATTAAATGTACCTTATAACTTCTTTAATCTCAAGACCTTCACACTTCAAACTGGAGCATTTAAAAACTTCTTTCCCACCAATACTTCCATCATCTTTTTCGTAAGAAACAAATTTCTGTTCAACTTTTGCTCTGCAGTAGTTACAACCTCTATAATACCATTGAAGATCTGTTCCAATTTCAGTAATTTTTCCAACTATAATTACTCTTGATTCCTGCAAATACAATTTGATTTCTTAGTGAACTTATTTTATATTCAATTTTATTTTTTATTGATAATAATTGTAAATTTAACAATACTTACTTTACGAATAGTGGAAATAAAAGCAGTAACCATAAAACGTGAATTGTTAAGAAATTCATCTTCAACATTTGAAATCATGTACGTCCCAACGGAGCTATTTGATGAATCTGAAGATTCTTTTTCAACAAATTTCTCAAGGTACCTATAGTTTTTAATAAATTTAGTTATCTTAATATATTATAAATGATTGAAAATTTTTTATTATTTAATTCTTACTGATTTTTGAAAGATGTTAGTTCTTCAATATCTTCATTTAAGAAAACTCTTGCTGCCTCGAAACTATTTGTCACACTCATTTTCCCTAAACGATGGAAAATTGGTTAATTAATATACAATACAATTATTAATATATCTATGTTAATAAAACATTCAATACCTTGATAATTGTTTATTTGACCAAATTGTACCAACATAAAAACATGGCGATCACATTCCGGATTAGACATGAAACTTGACAGTGCTATTGCCTTGTCTTCCCACAAACTTCCATCGATCTCAATTCCACTATTATTTTTAAAAATATGTTACATCAAATACCTTATGTATTAAATTTTAAGATCTTGAATTAATTAATCAAATGTAATAAAAACTTACTCAAGATCACGTAGCTTGAAGTTAATTTTAGGACTCTTTAAACCATTTTTCTTGTCAATGTATGCTAAGTTGTAACATACTTTAACATACCCTATAAAATCTGCACAATAACAAATTATATAACAGTGTTCTATAACTCAATTTACTTTGTTATTAACAAAATTAATTAAAGATAAAAAAATAGACATACCAACTTTTGTATTATGTTTCAATTTTTCCTGAAGAACAGTTTTGAAACTTACAAAATTGAAAGCAAAGTTAGGGCCTTCCCAATTTAGCAATTTCATTATGGTTGTTTTATCATTAAAAGATAGTTTTTTATCATTATCGATATGCTGTTTAGCATCATCCTTTGAAATAAACGGATTGTTTATGTAAATTTTCTCATCAACATTTAGCATACTATCAAATCTCTCCAACTTTGTATGTAAACAATTTGCATATATAAAATCTCCCTGTAATAAAAACAAAACAAAAGTTAGTCATATTATTATTGTATTATATTAAAATATATTCATGTTTAAAATAAATAAAATAATATTTACCATCTCGTCCATCAAGATCATGTCTAAACGATACGTTTTATTCTCACATCCATTCATCTTTTTGCGCCACAGACTTGCTATTTTAACTCTAAGCCTTGTGTTCTTTTTCCTTGGTCTAACATCTTTCACCAAAACGATTTGATTGCTTGCCATGATTTTACTGTTTGCAAAATTAAAACATTAAATAAAATTTAAAACGTAACTGAACATATTAAAAAACTCTCAGAGTTTTCACAACAATGACAGTAACAATATGTTCTAAGAAATTGTGTTTTTAAAAAAAGTATATGTATTATTTTAATTGAAACACAAAACATTACACTTAAAAGAATAAGTTTTATTGAAAAAGTAAAACTATTATAATATATTTTCAATATCAACCTGAATTGCAATCTGAGACAGACACGTGTAGGTTTAACTTTAATGTTTGATAAAAAATTTCAATTTTAGCTTTATTCAAAGGTGTTTAGTTATTTGAAATAAAACAAATTATGAAGAAGAACTCGGCTACTCTTAATTAACCGTAACCTGCAATTTCAGAATTAATAAAATTTGTTTACTAACCTGGTTATGAAACAAAAGTGGAGAAGAAACAATTTGATAATGACTCATACAATGGTAAACATAACATGTATTTATAATAGATTTTCAATTAAGGTATCTAATTTAAATTGGAAAGTCAATCTTGTATTTAAAATTAAAAGATATGCATATCTTTTATATGTTGCTTGTAAATTATGCTAATCTTTAAATCTTAATATCGTTACAGTAAATTAAAAATATTTTGAAAATATAATAAAAAATAATGAATCAATATTAATTAAAAACTTCTAGAAATTTTAAAGATAATACCGATCTGAAATAAAGTATACATTAAATCAAAACAAATCTCATTTGAAAATATAATAAAAAATAAAGAATGCATATTAATCAAAAACACCTAGAAACTTCTACAACGTATGAAGATAATACCAATTCATAACAGTTGATTTTTATTTCAAAATAATAAAATATTACTTATTAAAAAATTTATATACTAAAAATAATATTTGACTATAAATTATAATGTTTTTGTAAAAAATGTAAAAAAAATAATATTGATCAATTTTTTATAACATATATTTAATTTTGAAAAGTTAATGTTATTTTCTAACAAATAGTTAAACGTCCAAATTATTTTTTACAATTTATTACATTTAATTTTAATTTGTCGTAATGCACAAAATTTTTAGAGTACATGTTTTTATGTATTGCTCTAATTACTGTCTTTATGTTTTAAATATAAAATAATATAATATTACTTATTACAAAATGTATATACTTAAAGTAATATTTGACTTTAAAATTTATATACTTATTATGAAATTTATATACTGAAAGTAATATTTTACTTTAAAATTTTAGAAACATATATTTAACTAAAATTTTTAGAGTACATGTTTTTATGTATTGCTCTAATTACTCTCTTTACGTTTTAAATATAAAATAATATAATATTACTTATTACAAAATGTATATACTGAAAGTAATATTTGACTTTAAAATTTATATACTTATTATGAAATTTATATACTGAAAGTAATATTTTACTTTAAAATTTTAGAAACATATATTTAATTTTCAAAACATAATTTTGTTTTCAAACAAATAGTGATAGGTGAAAAACAATATTTATAATGTATTATATTTAATTTAAATTTATCATAATGTACAAACAATTACATAGTACATGTTTTATCTATTGTTGTTATTATTATTTTAAAGTTTTTAATATATGAATTTTTTATTTAATTTTTTTTTATTTCAAATTCAACTTTCAAATTTTTATTTTGATATAGTACACATTTGTAATCTAATTAATAAAGGTGTCATGCTTTTTATTTCGTTTGAAAAAACGTACACCGTATTTGTTAGACGTTATTTGAAAACTTACGCTTTATCCTAAACATATAGTATACAAAACTTTTCTATTATGGGAAAATTGTAAAAATTTTTAAAAATAATATTTATTTTCTTAAGAAATCGTTTTATATTCCCAATTAATCATGGATAAATTTCGGTATTCTATGGATGGTAATTTTCAACAAATTTGTCACACATTTTGTTTTTTAAAAAATTTCATACTTTTAAACTAACGATTTCAAGACATGAATAAACGTAATCAATCAACACACCATTTTAGATTATCTTTTTTTTTTAAATTAATTACATTTCAAAATCCTATAGAAATAATTAATCATACTCAATTAAATTTTTCAACTAATCATAGCCTAATATTATCAACGTTGACTATTATACTCAAAAGTAAGTTTCATTGATAAGTTGTCACACATCTTGCAATACAAATAAACTTATAACAATTATAATCTATTCAATTATTTAACTTATAATAGCCTAATATTTTCAATGTTCACTATTGTACTCAAAGTAATTGTCATTTGTAAATTGTATGCAACTTGTCATACATCTTGGAAAATTCATAACCATGAGTAACACATGCATTACCATTATCATACCAATTACTTATATCCTTACTATTAATATAACAAAATACTTTGTACTAAAGTACCATCTTTTAGTCAAACATACCTATCGAAACATCATTCATTTTACCGTTTCTTCCTAAACAACTTTCATACTTATACTACGGATTTGAAAAGACCAACATACCTTCTACTTTCAAATACTTCATACGATAACTTCCTCCATTTTGCAATCCAAGTATTGACATACATTTTTTCCATTCACTAATAGCATACCGAATATCCTTCCCTGATTTCTCAACTCTCAAAGTTTTCCTTATAGGATCGCCATTTTCAAACCTGACGCTCAACTCCTTCACATTATCAGTGTCAAAATCTCTAACAAAATCAGCCGGTAAACGCTGCAAAGAGAAAAACAAATAATTAGTCCATATTATATTAAATTAAATATAATGAATTATTTTTAAGATAATGAAACATTACAAATCGGTGGGTAATTTTCTTGACAATTTCTAGTTTAACATTTTTAACACCAGCTTTTACTTCATTATGACTTGAAATGTTTATAACTTCCACTACATCCGCATCAATTGGATTTACATCGAGTTTTTTCTTTTTCATCACTGGTTCATGAACACAGTCTTCAAATTCTTTATAACTTGCACCAGGAAGCATATTGTGCATCTACAAATAAAAATAAAGTTTTTAAAACAATTTTATTAACTTTAAAATTGTATTGAAATATAATATTAAATTGGACTCACTTGTTTTTCTGAATTCTATAACATATCCTGCTTTTGAACACATCTGACAGTAATGTTAAGCAATGCAAATCCAGAAATACAAAACTCCTTTTCAATTCTCTGAAAAAACTTCCTACATTCACACCAAAGAGTCGGAAAGTCACCAGCTTGAAGTGTAATACCTTTTGCTTTATACCTAGTCCAAATAACAAATGAATGTAATATAAAATTAACAATCATTAACAAATACTTTTTAAAGAATTAAAATATTTATTAAACAAACCCCATTTCATTGAGTGCTAGAGCAACTGCACAAAAGTTAACAACTCCACTTCTCATAACCTGAAGTATTTTAACGACATTAAAGTATTAATAATCCAATAACACATATTCAAGTGTAGGCATGTATGTAAATAGTATAAAGAACTTGACATACATTATATGTGTCAACAACAACATCAAAGTTATCCGGAAATGCCAATGCGAATGAAATAAATGATGCTATTTCACTTGTATTACTATCAACATAAAGATTTTATGAACCACTTAATCTCTGTAAAATAATATAAAAGTTATAAAAATATCAAAGTTTAGACAAAATATTGGAAAACATTAATCATTAAACATAATATTATACTTCATAATTGTACCTTAATTTTATCCAACCAACTCTTTGTCATACCAACAAAATCTTTACACACTCTTTTACCATCTTGACTTTTTAACGATCTCACTGTAATTTCATCAAGTCCCTAAATATATACAAATTCAGTAAACAGTATTTTTATATTATACAAAACCATAATCAATATTTATCAAAATTATATAAAACTTACCTTCACTTTCAGTCCAGTAAACTTTATAATATTTTCATCACATACCTATCACAAAAACGAAAATAGTTAGAATATAAACAATTTAACATTATGTAATTAATAAATTAAAACATTACCACTGTTTCCTCTTTTTGCAATGGATTGACTTCTAAACCGGTGTAAACAAAAAGTCGTACATTAAATGCATGCTTCCCATCCTTTTCAAAAATCAACACATCTCCTATACGCAAACTAAGGTCTTTGAAAACCTTGTTCCATCCTTTTGTAAAATAGTATTCTTTACCTCTCTTTTCAATCACAACTTTCCATTCATGACCAAATCCAAATCGCATTTTCAAAACCAAATCATTCAATTCTTCATCTTTAAAATGCTTTTTAACATATTCAATTGGTACTTGCTGAAATTTTAAAAAACATATTAAAACAGTTATTTAATTTTATGTAATATAAATATAAAACTCCAACAATTCTATTAATATATATAACATGACAATTCATACCATTTGTTTAGTGGCTGGGGTAAGAAACCAATAATAGAAGCCATTACTTACATCCTTTGAACTTAAATGTATCAAGTTGAATACATTTTTTCCAATCAATTCAAATACCACAAAATCGTCTTCCTCAATCTTTAAATCTTCCACAATATTTTTCCATCCATTACATATTGTGTATGATTTTCCGTCTTCAATAATCTCCGCATCCCAAATCAATCCATTTCTGTGTGTTACAATAACAGAACCAATTGGAAAGTTCTGATATATATGTAACATATGATAAGATGTTGGAAGTTCCTAAATATATTACATATAAATTGTTAAAAAAACATTTTTTATTGCATTATAGCAATTAACTGATACAATTAGATCTCGTATAATTTATTTCATACCTGATTTGTATACTCATAGTGAATAATTAGCTTCACAAATGATGGAGCCATTTTTATATTTCTGTGAAATCATAAAACCTTTTCAATTAAAATCATCATAATGTTAGATTATTAAAATATCTAATAATCAAACATAAATTAACAACTCAACTATCCTCCTTCAATATATCTATAAATATGTGCTAACAACATTATTAATACATCTAATAATCGAACCTAAATTAACAACTCAACTAACAAAAATTCAAATTATTATCATTTTAATATTACGATCAATATGTCCTAACCAATTATTAATAAATCTAATAATCAAACTTAAATTAACAACTCAACAAACATAAATTCAAAATATTAACATCTTAATATTAGATCTATAAATACTTAAAGATAATCATAAAACTTAAATATATAACTTAACCTTTCACCTTGACCTTAATTGACCTTAACAACTCAACTAAAATTCTTCAATATGTTAATATAAACCTAACACATCTTAATATTATTACATCTATAAATATTTAAAGAAAATTATCAAAATTAAATCTATAACTTAAACTTTACTCTAACCTTAACTAAACTTACACAAATTCAGAAAATCACCAAATTTAAATCTATAAGTTAACCTTCAACTTAACCATAACTTAAGTAACACAATTTCAACTCAATGCAAATTACCTTCAACAACATCACATTCAATTTACCTTAACAATTGAACTAACCTCCTTCACCCATCTTAATATTACATCTATAATAATTGAAGAAAATCATTAAAGTTAAATCTATAACATCTTATAACTTAAACTTTACTCTAACCTTAACTAAAGTTACACAAATTCAGAAAATCGCCAAATTTAAATCTATAAGTTAACCTTCAACTTAACCTTAACTTAACTGACACAATTTCAACTCAGCGCAAATTACCTTCAACAACATCACATTCAATTTACCTTAACAACTGAACTAACCTCCTTCATCCATCTTAATATTACATCTATAATAATTGAATAAAATCATCAAAATTAAATCTATAACATCTTATAACTTAAACTTTACTCTAACCTTCTATAACATCTTAAATCATCAAACGTAAATCTTAAATTAAATCATCAAAATTAAATCTATAATTTAACCTTCACCTTGACACTAACTAAACTGACACCTAAGACATCTTATTATTATATCAATTCATGAATACATACTTAAAGAAATTCATCAAACTTAAATCTTAAAGAAAATCATCAAACTTAAATCTATAACTTAACCTTCACCTTGACCTTAACTAAACTGACGCCTAAGACAATCAACTTATGAATACACAAACATACTAATTCAGACCTGGAATAAAACAGATCTTGAATAAAACAAATAAATTAAACATCACCTTGATAACACATCTTATTATTAAATCAATTCATGAATACACAAACATATTAATTAATATATGGAATAAAACAGATCTAAAACATATCGATTCATTCAGATCTGGAATAAAACAGATCTGGAATAAAATAAATAAATTAAACATCACCTTGATAACACATCTTATTATTAAATCAATTCATGAATACACAAACATATTAGTTAAGATATGGAATAAAACAGATCTAAAACATATCGATTCATTCAGATCTGGAATAAAACAAATAAATTAAACATCACCTTGATAACACATCTTATTATTAAATCAATTCATGAATACACAAACATATTAATTAAGATATGGAATAAAACAGATCTAAAACATATGGATTCACCTATTCAAGATGACAGCACGCGTATGAAGGTAACTTCCTCTTAAAGATCTGGACCAACTGAAACGAAAATAAAAGAAAAAAAACACAAACATAATAATTCAGATCTGGAATAAAATAAATAAATTAAACTTTTAACAAAAAACATACCAATTCAAGATTAACCTATTAAAAGATCCGCACCAAGTGAAAAGAAAAATACAAAAGAGTGAGATGATAATAAAAAGAACAAAAATAAAGATGAAACACAATATTTCCATCAAGAAGAACTTACAAATCACTGAAGAAGAAGAACACGATCGGTGTTAACTATCGGGAAGGAATCAATCGATTTTTTCTTGATTCAGATTGAAAGCGTAAAGCAGAATGAGAGAGACGATTGAGAGATCGATTTTTTCTTGATTCAGATTGAAAACGTAAAGCAGAATGAGAGAGACGATTGAGAGAGTAAAGTAGATTGTAGATTATGATGAGAGAGGCGAATGAAAATATGGGTAGGAAACTTTAGGGTTTTTTAAGCGTCCGTGTGTTTTTTTTTTTTTGTTATTTATGGAAATACTTCAAAAACCTCTATTATTAAGCCACGTGGCAAAACCAAGGGGAGGTTGAGGCCTCCATTGGACGCCACGTCAGCAACACCATTTTCTTTTATATATATTAATAGATTATTATTATTATTATATATAGCATTATAACCCTGTGCTCTTGACTTGATCAAAGTTGCTCGTTTACGCTCCAACGTCCATGAACACCTACAAATATAAAAAAAATACATAAATACTAAAAACGACGCAAAACTAATAAAAATCTATAAAAACCTATACTAAATAAAATAGACCGGTACAAGCCTAAAACTAATAAAAGTACTATTTAAACGACTCGAAAACTATACAAACTTTACACTGGAAATAGATGTATCACTTGGGTTGCGAGAACCATAGCAACTCTTGTAGGCCATTGATCTTCTCAATCCAATGGTTGAGATTAAATCTTGAGGTTTTTTGTCTTCACATGTTAATTAAATTTGTATTAGTATATTTTAATACAATAAAAGTACATTAATGGGTAAATAGGTAAAAACACCATGAAAGAGAAATAATTAATATAATACTATTTTAATTTTTTATTTAATTATTCAAAATATCATATATTTTTTAACTATATTTTATTTTTTAATTACTTTACTTTTTTAAAACAAAAATAAACTATATTCAAAGATAAATCTGATGAGGATGATTTACACTGATGTAATTATTTGCACTAGTGTAAATCAACCATGATTTACACTGGTGTAATACACCGGTGTAAATCTGCCATACACAACTTCTACAAAAAAATACGTTAGTGTAAAAATCCAATCAAACATCTATACATTCGTATTTACACCACTCTAATGCCCCACAACATCAACAAAATTTGTATTACATCAATGTAAAAAATCAAAACAACTATAAAAAAACCCATCATCATCATCATTGTCTTCAAAGAGCATCATCATCTTCTTCACATTATCATCATCTTCACACAAAAAAAGCCATGAAAAATCTTATAAATAATAATAACAATAATAATAATAATAATAATAATAATAATAATAATAATAATATACCTGACCATCCACAGCCACGAACTGTGACACCCGGCAAATTCTGGTTAACAACGTTGTCTAGATGAAAGTCTACCTTAGCGAGTCACGCGTATATTGCACTTAACTGGGTTAGTTAAGTCGGGTTATGGTTCGGGAACTATCGGTTTAGTCTAGAAGATCATTGGATGTTGGTCTAGAGGTTCATTAGATGTCAGTCCTTAATCAAGTGTACAAACGGTGACGATTTGTAGGATCGTCAGGGCATACGGAACATACAAGTCTCGAGTCCCGGGAATTGGTGAACGAGTGTGAATATGTGTATTTACAAGTGTTATGTGTTTACAATCATTATGTGACTTGTCGGTATGTGAATATGTGTTAACATATGTTAAAACGGGGTTTAACGCGCAAAATACATCGAACCAACCCCTATAGGCGATTAGGGGAGGCTAATCGCCTATAGGGCATGCAATTGGGGAACATTACATGCGATTAGGAGGCCAATCGCATGTAATGTCTGGCGATTGGGCCTAATTGCATGAAGTTACATGCGATTAGGATTCCTAATCGCGTGTAAGTCTGCACAATCGCGTGTTACGTGCTGGACGACTAAAAACGACTATAAATACAATGTTTAACCTCCTAAACTTCATAATACAAACCCTAGTCGTCCCATAACCCGCCCCAACACACACACAACCTCTGGAACGCGATTTTTGATCAAAACACAAGGTTTCAAGCTTAATTCATCATCCTTTCACAAATCTAAGGTTTGGTTTCCATCCATGCAATCTTTATAAACGTTTTTATTCAATCCCTAATGGTCCAGACCTGTTCTAAAACGAAAAAGCTTTCTGGAAATCGTTAATAATTGTTATTAATCGGATTCTAACAATCATACATGTGTTATGTGTGTTTATGATTAATATCTAGGGTTTTTGTGATTAAAGATGAGTGATTAACATGTTGTTAGGTTAGTTCAGAATAATATTGATGTCATGATTAATGAAATCTGAGTAATCGATTATTAGGGTTATAGTTATGCATGTTAATGTGGTGTTCATGCTATGTGTATGGTGTTTGGATTACATGGTTGCATGCAGGGCTGATAATACGAGGCAAAACGAAGGATTTTAGTTTAAACATGTTTAGAATAGTTGTTGGGATGATATTGGATGGTTACACACGTTCTGGATCTGATTTGAAGCGTTAAACGCGCGAAAAACCGGAACAGCAAGGTTACAGGCGATTAGCAACCCTAATCGCCTATGTTAGAGGCGATTAGGAGGCCAATCGCCCATGTTTCATGCGATTAGCCCTAATTGCTAGTAGATACATGTGGTATAGCCCTAAATGCTAGTAGATACATGTGGTATAGCCCTAAATGCTAGTAGTTACATGTGGTATAGCCCTAATCGCCTATAAAGTCAAGGTTTACATGTCTTATGACCCTAAATGCCTATATTACATGCGATTAGCCTTCCTAAATGCTAGTTGACCAACCTAAATGCTAGTTGACTTTTCCTAATCGCGTGTACTGCTACTGTAAGTGTAAATTAGCATTCCGAGACCCGATTTGACATGTAGGAACATGCTAGGAACCCCGTAACATATCTAATAACTTGGTAACATATGTTTGGATGTAATTCGGTGATACGTGAGCTATGTGCTATAACTTGTTGTGCGTTAACGTATGTTAAGTGTGATTGCATGATTGCATGTTTGAGAGCGTAAACATAACACGGGGAGTCTCGGGTCACCAATGGGATGTCGAGTCTTGTACTTTGGGTCAGTTAAACAGTCACGGTGTTTTCAAACGAGTTTGGTTATGGTCTGGACATCTAGGGACTAACTAACCTGCGGGTTATTAGTCTAAGTACTTGTAACTGTCATATGCTAGGTCGCCGCTTTACGGGACTAGCATAGCTGCTGAGTTATTCGTATTACGAAGTAACGCAACTTAAGGTGAGTTTACGGCCCCTCTTTTAAACTGGTTTCACATTTTCGGGGGAGAAAACATGTGTTAAAACGATTATTTGGTAACTACTGTCATACTATGGGTTTCTATTGTGTACTACACGATCTTTGGAAGTCCCGGGGGGAACCATGAATGTGCGGGTTTGCACAACGGGGAAATGTGAATAGCGCTATTGGGAATGACCAACCCCGCTCGTCGACTTGGAGGGTCGGCGGGTGCATATTGTCTCAAACAGGAACAACAGGGTTACTACATCGGGCATACATTTGGTTTACGAGTTAGTAATGGTTTTCCAATCGTGGTAGTAACAAAACATACGCCTAGCTAGCGTACACTGGTTTTCGATTTGTTATAGTATGGACAGGTTGACTTGGTACTTGGATTACAAAACCTGTAAACTCACCAGCATTTTTGTGCTGACGTAAACTTTTACATGTTTTCTCAGGTCGCTAAGGTAGCACGACTGGACTAGGGCGCACGCGTCTGCACGGCGTCTAGTTAGGGTTGCATGGTTTTACAAACGTTGAACATTGGTTTACTATTGAATAATTGTTTTGAATAAGCTTCCGCTGTAAACGGGAATTTTAAACATTGTTTTGAAATTGCATTATGTTCATGTTAGACTTGTTTATTGTGATCGTTGGTTTGGATCCTGGTTTGCCATGCGCCTCGCGGTAAAACTCCGCAAGTGGATTTTGAGGGTGTGACAGATTGGTATCAGAGCCAATGGTTATAGTGAACTAGGACTGCATGTAGAGTCTAGTCTATAGCCGAGTCGCACACACTAGACGATCACATGGTACTAAACATTATGGTGGTTTACGTATGGTCTTGTCGGGGTGTCTCTAAATCATTTGGTCTTTCTACGTTACATCATTCGTTCTATCTTAGGTGTAACACCCCAACCGATGGCGGAAACATCGGGATGTCACGTTGTGATGATTGTTCAGTAGCTCATGGTGAATAATAATTTCATTAAATGATTTAAATAATTTACATACAATGATTCTACAAGAATTCGTACATCAAATTGAATAAAACTATGCACATATCTTCAAGCAAATCTTCAAGCAAGTAGAACCTGAAACATGTTAAGTTGAAAATATTTTGGGTCAACAAAAGTTGGTGAGAATACATAGGTTTTTGGAAATAATTGATAACAATAGTTTGTACAACATTCAAAGTTGTATGATGATAGAGTATGATACCGACATGTAACAATGCGTCTTCGTACAACCAAACCTTGTGTCGACTGATGACTAACTCGCAAGTTAGTTAAATGTTATTACTGTTATCGATCATCCCTGAGTCTATGCGGGGGATGGGTTTGTCAGACCTATAGCGCTATAATCTAAACAGGCGGCTTGGTCATTGTTAATGATTGTACTGTGTCTTTTTGTTACAGTCAAATGATAGAATGATGATGTACTTGAATCACAAGTAAATATGAGTAAATGGTAGTATAAAATGTTTAAACATGTTTCACCCCAAAAATAGTGAAAATAGAGAAAAGGGGCTATGTAAACTCACCTTAGCAAATGTTATACTTCTTGAAAAGATGAAATAATAGTGTTGCCCAAATAATGCCAAATATCACCCTATAATAAGGTAATAAATAAGTCTAAGTCTAATTAGTTTATAAGTGTATCCTAGGGTTTCGATTTGGGGATATCCAATTGTTGAATTTAAAGTAAAATGTTAATTAAATAAAGGGAAATTTGATAATTAAATAAAAGAAAGTCTTTTTATAAAATTTGAATTTAGACTGCTCACAATAATGTGTTTGAAGTATAAAAATAATTTTTATAAAATTACTTCCTTTAAAATAGATTTTTAAATCCATTTATTACAAATTGCCAAAATTTAACTTTAATATTCAAAAATACTAAAATTAAAGAATTATTATTTTAAAAAATCATATTTCTGTTCTAAATATTTAAAAATATATTGTATAAAATTTTTGTGCAAAAATAATGAAAATTGAATTTATTATGATTTAATTATGATTAAAACTAACAAAAATTGATTAAAAATATAAAATAAATGATTTTTCTGAATTAAAAATCATTTCAGTAAAGTTTAACATTGTACAAACATAGGATAATTTTTGTAGAAATTTATAAAATTGTTTTGATATTTTTATACATTTTTATAAATAAAATAGAATAAACTTGATTTAATTATTATATATATTAAATAAATAAATTTTTAAAAACTAAAAATTGTGAGTGAAACTTTTTCATCAGATTTACTTAAAATTATTTTTTGTAAAATTTATAGAAATCGTTTTGTCAATTAAAAGAATTTTTCTTATAAATTTGGTAAATAAAAGAATTATAAGAAATTTCATTATTTAATTCTAGGTAGTGTTTAAATAAAATACAAATTGAGTTATATACGTTCTCAGGGTCCAGACCAATTGGTCTGGGCTTGTGATTATAAGGCTTAGGAAACAAGAGATCACGGGTTCGAGTCTGGTTAGAACCGGTTTTTGGATGCTTTATCTGTTTCATTTTGTTTTTAAAATAAAAATGGTGGATGTGGGATTCGAACCAAGGCCCTAGAGCCGGTCCAAAGTTTAACACAACCAAGGGAAACCAACTGATCTACCATCAGTTTTGTGTTAGAACTTGTTTCCAATTGTTTTTAAATGGATACGTGACATCTTCATCTTCCCCAAACAAGACCCTAAGAACCCTAACCATCTAACCCAAACAATTGACCACGAAATCGATTCAGTTAACAAACGAAACCATGGGGCTTTTAATACCCATCAATAGGCGATCCTAAAACATGTAAGAATTTGAATTATCACATACCGAAGGATGGTGAAAACTGAGCACGAGTCGCGTCCCCTAGAGGCTTCAAAACACGAATTTGCAGCGATTGATAGATGGGTATGATGTAGGGGTTTTGTTAATCGCATATGCAGGAGTGTGTATGCAGATTTAATCGAGCAAAAACCTCCTTTATACGCGAATTAGATAATTTGACAAGTTTGACCCACATTAAATTGTATGCGCGTGATTATCCTTAAAAAAGGAATGTTTTGATTGTGTTTACTTGTGTATAATACGCGTAATATACGTCAATTACATGTCTCGAAGCAATTATTCAATTGTTTCCATATTAATGTTCAATCGAAGTCAAAAAAAATAGGAAAAATGGGGCTGTTTGCGCGCTGGCACACAGCAGCGTGTAGTAGCAGAAGCCAAGAAGGCTATTAATATAATTTAAGTCGGGATAAATCCTAAGATTTGTTGTGGCCCAGTTGGTTCGTGGAGTTGTTGGGGTTGTGGCTTGGCTCCGGTTCGAGCCTCGCCTGGGACAGTGTTTTTTTTTCTCTTTTTTTTTTTGACAAGGGGTGGGCCAGACTTGGGCTTGGGCTCAGCAGGCCCAGTTTCGAAATAAAGGAAAAGGGAAAGGATGGTTGGGCCGATGGTGGATTGGGTAAAGATGGGATTGTTTTTGTTTAGTAAGAGTCCACTACATTTGTTATTATTATTATTATTATTATTATTATTATTATTATTATTATTATATACATACATATATGTATATATGTATTAGTTGTGAGTTAGAAGAAAAATAGAGACCTAGGCACGTTTAACGAAAATAATAGAAGCTTTTATTTGGTGAAAGTTTTGCGATGTTACAGTCTCCCCTTCTTTTAGAAACTTCGTCCCGAAATTTATTGAAAAACACAGGGTTGAAGGTGATTGGGTAGAAATGAAAATAATTGTGATTTGGGTTATAGCATGACATGAATAAAATAAACTGTCTCGTGTTTTGTGTGGGTTGATGAACTACCAGACAACTAGAGTTTATAACCTTGATAGAATTTCACACTACCTTAATGTACCTGTAAATTCATGGTTACGTTCCGGACCGCAATCACCAATTTACCTTACATTAAAGTTTTGCGTCCTTCTATATCTCCACCGATTGTTGAGCAGGTCCGGTAGTCTCCACCAGTCGTGGAGTAGGTTGTAGGGCCTCTCCCGACTGTTGAAAAGGCATAATGACCTCTACCAATCGTTGAGTAGGTTCGATAGCCTTCACTAGTCGTGGAGCAGGTTGTAGGGCCTCTCCCGACTGTCGAAAAGGCATGATGACCTTTATTAAGTGTAGCACATAGATTGCAAATTGATAACATGTTTATGCACAGTATAGGGGTTGTAGTTGTATAGATTTATGTAATTTGTTCACATTCAAATAATCATGCATCATGTAACAACTTTCAGACAAAAATTTCAATACTAGAATTTATTATTCAAATAGAGTCAATACATAGAATAAAAGTAAACAACGTTCGAGTGGTGGGACATGTTGTTAAGTAGCTGGAGGGTCTTGATCTCTGTTCAGTTTAGGGCATCGGTTACGGAAGTGATTTGGGTCTCCACATTCATAGCATTGACCATAGTTGTATTGATTAAGGTTAGCAGCTTGAGCAGGGTTGGTGGGTTGGTTGGCATTTGGATTTGGGGTCTCACGACACGTGTTGACCAGATGGCCATACCTTCCACAATTGGTGCACAAGCGACACGCTGAAGCAGTGGGATGATGTCGGTTGCAGGTATTACATAATGGGTGGTTTCCTGTATAAGGTTTCTTTTTAGAAGCTTGTGGAGTGAGGCTTGCATCAGGATCCCTGGTCTTACGTTTCTGGTTCTCAGTGGTTACCGCGGCTACAATACTTGTTTTATTGCCTTTCCGAACTAAGGTCCCGTTCTTTACGTGATTATCAGTTAAGGTAGCTGCTAAACGTTTGGCTTCCTCCAAGGTGGCAGGATTCCTTCCCCACACCGTATCCTGGATTTGCATGGGCAGACCACCGATGTACTTCTCGATGGCTACCGGCAGGGGAGTGACTTTGTGGGGTAACAATAAGCTAAGCTCGTGAAAGCGGGTATTGTAGGCAAGGTTTTCCCCACTATCCTGAGCAAGGGTGTGGAACTCGTCTTCTAATTTCTTGACCTCGTTTCGTGGGCAAAATTCATCTTTCATTATCTCCTTGACTTGATCCCACGTCATAGTAAGTGCAACTTCAGCTCCTCGGGTACGCTTTTCCTCATTCCACCAAGTGAGTGCTCGTTTGTGAAGAACACTCATAGCATAACGGACCTTAAAGTTATCGGGACACTCACTATTGATGAAGGTATTTTCAATACCCTCAAACCATTGTAGGAGTCCTGTAGCTCCTTCTTCACCACTAAACTTTGGGGGATTACAAGAATTAAAGTGCTTGAGAGTGCAGGCTGGAAGTTCATTCCCGTTGTGATTTCCATTTCCATTCCCGTTGCCGTTGCCGTTCCCGTTGCCATTCAACTGGATGACTTGTGCTAGTAAGTTGGGAACCAGAGTTGCGATTTGCTGCGCCATTTGTTGAGAAATGATTGCAGCCAGTTGAGCATCGACACCATTGTTGTTGTTGTTGTTGTTGTGGTTAGTATCGTGGTTGTGGTTGTGATTGCTACTTCCTTCATCATGATTTTCACCACTGTTAAGACGAGCACTGCGACGTGGAGGCATGATCTGTAAGAGACACAGTGAAATGAATGAGATTATATAAGGAGTGTAATCATTTATTCATTAATTAAAACGAATAAACGAAAACGTTGACTTATCAAAGATTCTCAATTCTAATAACATATGAAGACATGCTTTAGCCTATAAGTGAACACTCATCCCGAGAATTCCCAGGTAGGCATCCGGGTCCCTCGTTTGATTGGGATATATTCGCAATTCCAGCCTAGACAGAAGACTCAGAATACAGGCGTTCACCCTTCCAGATTGCACGTGTTCGTTATTAAAATTTGGAACTTCGACGGGATCTCAAGGGGGTTCAGGCTAAGCCTGGGGAATTTGTCCTATTAGTCTAAGAGTAGATCCAGTGATGGGAAGCAATCTCCTTGTAAGGATGAAAGTAGGGATAAGAAGTAGGAGGGAGATAGAGAATAGCAAGTAAAAGAGCAAATACTGGTTATATTCCTATGGTTATAGACTAGATTATTTTTCTAATAACCTAATTCCCTATAACCATGGCTCTGATACCAATCTGTAACACCCCAACCGATGGCGGAAACATCGGGATGTCACGTTGTGATGATTGTTCAGTAGCTCATGGTGAATAATAATTTCATTAAATGATTTAAATAATTTACATACAATGATTCTACAAGAATTCGTACATCAAATTGAATAAAACTATGCACATATCTTCAAGCAAATCTTCAAGCAAGTAGAACCTGAAACAAGTTAAGTTGAAAATATTTTGGGTTAACAAAAGTTGGTGAGAATACATAGGTTTTTGGAAATAATTGATAACAATAGTTTGTACAACATTCAAAGTTGTATGATGATAGAGTATGATACCGACATGTAACAATGCGTCTTCGTACAACCAAACCTTGTGTCGACTGATGACTAACTCGCAAGTTAGTTAAATGTTATTACTGTTATCGATCATCCCTGAGTCTATGCGGGGGATGGGTTTGTCAGACCTATAGCGCTATAATCTAAACAGGCGGCTTGGTCATTGTTAATGATTGTACTGTGTCTTTTTGTTACAGTCAAATGATAGAATGATGATGTACTTGAATCACAAGTAAATATGAGTAAATGGTAGTATAAAATGTTTAAACATGTTTCACCCCAAAAATAGTGAAAATAGAGAAAAGGGGCTATGTAAACTCACCTTAGCAAATGTTATACTTCTTGAAAAGATGAAATAATAGTGTTGCCCAAATAATGCCAAATATCACCCTATAATAAGGTAATAAATAAGTCTAAGTCTAATTAGTTTATAAGTGTATCCTAGGGTTTCGATTTGGGGATATCCAATTGTTGAATTTAAAGTAAAATGTTAATTAAATAAAGGGAAATTTGATAATTAAATAAAAGAAAGTCTTTTTATAAAATTTGAATATAGACTGCTCACAATAATGTGTTTGAAGTATAAAAATAATTTTTATAAAATTATTTCCTTTAAAATAGATTTTTAAATCCATTTATTACAAATTGCCAAAATTTAACTTTAATATTCAAAAATACTAAAATTAAAGAATTATTATTTTAAAAAATCATATTTCTGTTCTAAATATTTAAAAATAAATTGTATAAAATTTTGGTGCAAAAATAATGAAAATTGAATTTATTATGATTTAATTATGATTAAAACTAACAAAAATTGATTAAAAATATAAAATAAATGATTTTTCTGAATTAAAAATCATTTCAGTAAAGTTTAACATTGTACAAACATAGGATAATTTTTGTAGAAATTTATAAAATTGTTTTGATATTTTTATAGATTTTTATAAATAAAATAGAATAAACTTGATTTAATTATTATATATATTAAATAAATAAATTTTTGAAAACTAAAAATTGTGAGTGAAACTTTTTCATCAGATTTACTTAAAATAATTTTTTGTAAAATTTATAGAAATCGTTTTGTCAATTAAAAGAATTTTTCTTATAAATTTGGTAAATAAAAGAATTATAAGAAATTTCATTATTTAATTCTAGGTAGTGTTTAAATAAAATACAAATTGAGTTATATACGTTCTCAGGGTCCAGACCAATTGGTCTGGGCTTGTGATTATAAGGCTTAGGAAACAAGAGATCACGGGTTCGAGTCTGGTTAGAACCGGTTTTTGGATGCTTTATCTGTTTCATTTTGTTTTTAAAATAAAAATGGTGGATGTGGGATTCGAACCAAGGCCCTAGAGCCGGTCCAAAGTTTAACACAACCAAGGGAAACCAACTGATCTACCATCAGTTTTGTGTTAGAACTTGTTTCCAATTGTTTTTAAATGGATACGTGACATCTTCATCTTCCCCAAACAAGACCCTAAGAACCCTAACCATCTAACCCAAACAATTGACCACGAAATCGATTCAGTTAACAAACGAAACCATGGGGCTTTTAATACCCATCAATAGGCGATCCTAAAACATGTAAGAATTTGAATTATCACGTACCGAAGGATGGTGAAAACTGAGCACGAGTCGCGTCCCCTAGAGGCTTCAAAACACGAATTTGCAGCGATTGATAGATGGGTATGATGTAGGGGTTTTGTTAATCGCATATGCAGGAGTGTGTATGCAGATTTAATCGAGCAAAAACCTCCTTTATACGCGAATTGGATAATTTGACAAGTTTGACCCACATTAAATTGTATGCGCGTGATTATCCATAAAAAAGGAATGTTTTGATTGTGTTTACTTGTGTATAATACGCGTAATATACGTCAATTACATGTCTCGAAGCAATTATTCAATTGTTTCCATATTAATGTTCAATCGAAGTCAAAAAAATAGGAAAAATGGGGCTGTTTGCGCGCTGGCACACAGCAGCGTGTAGTAGCAGAAGCCAAGAAGGCTATTAATATAATTTAAGTCGGGATAAATCCTAAGATTTGTTGTGGCCCAGTTGGTTCGTGGAGTTGTTGGGGTTGTGGCTTGGCTCCGGTTCGAGCCTCGCCTGGGACAGTGTTTTTTTTCTCCTTTTTTTTTGACAAGGGGTGGGCCAGACTTGGGCTTGGGCTCAGCAGGCCCAGTTTCGAAATAAAGGAAAAGGGAAAGGATGGTTGGGCCGATGGTGGATTGGGTAAAGATGGGATTGTTTTTGTTTAGTAAGAGTCCACTACATTTGTTATTAATATTATTATTATTATTATTATTATTATTATTATTATTATTATTATTATTATTATTATTATTATTATTATTATTATTATTATATACATACATATATGTATATATGTATTAGTTGTGAGTTAGAAGAAAAATAGAGACCTAGGCACGTTTAACGAAAATAATAGAAGCTTTTATTTGGTGAAAGTTTTGCGATGTTACATTAGGTCGGGTTACTTACTTTCTAGGCAGTGTAGTATATTGGGGTAACTCGTATGCTCTTGAGATTTGTCCAAGGCTCGGACATCTCCCTTCTATACTCCAATAGAAACACTTGTTATAAACTACCGTAGTATTACGATGTATAGCTAAGAGTCTATGTTCGGTGATTTGAACTTTGAACTAGGAGAACACTTGGAGGACCATGTAGAGCGGTTTATCATTTTGGGTGCACACAAAATCATAAACCGAAATGCATGGAAGCCCTAGTGAGCTCTGGGTTTGAAGGGATAGTCCTGGATTGGATCTAGCTTTGATCTTGTAAACATTAGTGGTTATCTTTAGCTGCGAAACTAAATTTTCTCATTCTTTCTGCCAGAATCATGTCTGGAGTACGAGGAGGACGTGGAGGTGGTCGCAATGGTGGACGTGGTGGTGGTCGCAGTGGTGCTGGTGGTCGTGGAGGTATTAACCTATCGCAGGCTGATCTGAACAACTTGCTCCAAGATGCCTTCCAGTTAGGGCACAATGGTGGTGGTAAGTTGATTTATCCATTTTCTTTGCCTCATTAGTGAACCTTGTTTACATTCGTCGTGATTCCTCACGCATTTCATTTCAGGTGGTCCTGTTAACCCACCCCCACCCATGTGTACCTACAAGATGTTTCGGGACTGTAAGCCCCAGGAATTCTCTGGCACTGAGGGTGCGGTGAGCTTGCTTAGGTGGCTGGAGATGGTGGAGTCAGTGTTTCTGATGTGTAACTGTCTCCCAGAAGATCGGGTTAAGTATGCTGCTGCGTTATTCCAGGACGTTGCTTTGACTTGGTGGAATAACATCACCCAGAATATGGGTATTGGGGAGGCGTATGCTATACCGTGGGAGAATTTTGTGCAACTGTTGAAGCGAGAGTACTGTCCGAGGGAAGAGGTGCAGAAGTTAGAGCACGAGGTGTGGAACCTCAAAATGACTGGGTCTGAAATTGAGAAGTATACTGTGAGGCGTAATGAGTTGGCAGTGCTGTGTCCCGATCTGCATGTGCCAGAATACAGGAGGATTGAGCATTATATCTCGGGGCTAGTACCAGAGATCGCAGGGTTAGTGGCTGCAGGAAATCATCCTACATACTCAGAGGTGGTCCGATCGGCTCATAGGATGACGAACTTAAAGGTGAATGAGGGTATTTTGCCTGCTAAGGGTTCGACTGTCAAGGCCCCAGAGAACAACAAGCGCAAGTGGGATAATGAAGGGAAGGGAACTGGGCCAGCACAGCAGAGTAAGAGGTTCGATAATGGGGGTTCTTCTTCATCGGGTAACAAACAGGGTGGTTATGCGGGAAAACTGCCTAAATGTAACAAGTGTGGACGTCATCATCAAGGGAACTGCGACAGTAACTGTTGTCATCGCTGCCAGCGAACTAGGCATTTTGCTAAAGATTGTCGGGCTACACTTCCATCGACCCAGGCCCCGACTACTAACTCAGCTCCTACTACTCAAGGGACTACGGGAAGACAAGGATGTTACAACTGTGGTGAGACTGGGCATTACAAGAAGGATTGCCCAAAACTGAAGCAGGGTGGAAACAACGGTAATGGGAACAACGGGGGCGGTGGCAGGAATGCACGCGCCTTCGTCATCGGAGCCGCTGAGGCTAGACAGGATCCTGACACAGTTACCGGTACGTTCCTTCTCAATAATCGTTCTGTTAGTGTGTTATTTGATTCTGGTGCCGACAAGAGTTTTGTATCCATGGAAGTTAGTCGACTGCTAGATGTAGTACCCGTACCATTAGAGACTAAGTATATTATTGAGTTGGCTGACGGTAAAAAGATTGAAGCTACTAGTATCCTTCGGGAGTGTCAACTAGAGTTGTCGGGTTTGTCGTTCCCCATCGACCTTATGCCGGTACCTTTGGGTAGTTTTGACGTGGTGGTAGGCATGGATTGGTTGTCTTTGTATCGCGCGGAGATTGTCTGTTACGACAAGATTATTCGGATTCCTCTCCCTGATGGAGAATTCCTTTCTGTGTACGGTATCAAGGGTGGTGTTCCGCTGAACATCATCTCTAGCATGAAAGCCCTTAAGTGTCTTCGAAAGGGTTATCCAGCCGTTTTGGCACTTTTATCTGTTTCCTCTGGTGATGAGAAGAAGATCGACGATATTCCAGTTGTACGCGAGTTTCCTGATGTTTTTCCCGATGATTTATCTGGTCTTCCTCCCCATCGTCAAGTCGAGTTCGGTATTGATCTTGTACCAGGGGCTGCTCCTATTGCTCGGGCCCCCTACCGTCTTGCACCTCCCGAGATGCAGGAATTGTCTAGTCAGTTACAGGAACTCTTGGACAAGGGTTTCATCAGGCCAAGTTCTTCCCCTTGGGGAGCCCCGATTCTATTCGTCAAGAAGAAGGATGGAAGTTTCCGATTGTGTGTGGACTACAGAGAACTGAACAAATTGACCGTCAAGAACCGTTATCCTCTTCCACGTATTGATGATCTATTCGACCAGCTCCAGGGTTCTAGTTATTATTCCAAGATTGACTTGAGGTCCGGTTATCACCAGTTGCGCGTACGGGAAGCTGACATTGCAAAGACTGCCTTTCGTACACGTTATGGCCATTTCGAATTCTTGGTCATGCCTTTCGGTCTCACGAACGCACCGGCGGTTTTCATGGACTTGATGAACCGCGTTTGCAAACCATATCTGGACAAGTTCGTCATTGTGTTTATTGATGACATTCTGATCTACTCCAAGAACAAGACCGAACACGAGGAACACCTGCGTTTGGTTTTGGAACTCTTGCGACGGGAACAACTTTACGCTAAGTTCTCAAAGTGTGACTTTTGGTTACGCGAAGTTCAGTTCCTAGGACATGTGGTTAATGAACTAGGGATTCATGTCGATCCAGCTAAGATCGAAGCGATCAAGGACTGGGGAGCACCTAAGACGCCAACTGAGGTGCGGCAATTCCTAGGCCTTGCAGGCTACTATCGTCGTTTCATTCAGGGGTTCTCGAAGATCGCTCAACCCCTGACCACTCTCACGCAGAAGGATAGGAAATTCGACTGGGGGAACCACAAGAGTCAGCGTTTGAAGAACTAAAATCCAAACTGTGTTCTGCTCCTATTTTGTCTTTACCTGAAGGCCCTGATGATTTCGTTGTTTACTGTGATGCTTCTATTCATGGTCTCGGTTGCGTGTTGATGCAACGCGAGAAAGGGATCTCGTATGCTTCTCGTCAACTCAAGGTGCACGAGAAGAACTACACCACCCATGATTTGGAGTTGGGTGCAGTGGTTTTCGCGTTGAAAATTTGGAGACATTACTTGTACGGTACCAAATGCACCATCTACACCGATCACAAGAGTCTTCAACATATTTTCGACCAACAACATTTGAACATACGACAGCGTCGTTGGATTGAACTCCTGAACGACTATGATTGTGCCATCAAGTACCATCCTGGCAAGGCGAATGTTGTAGCAGACGCCTTGAGCAGGAAGGAATCAACTAAACCTCGTCGCGTTCGGGCGTTGCAACTCACCATTCATTCATCTCTACCTGATCAACTTCGTTCTGCTCAGTTAGAAGCTTTGAAGGAGGACAACCTTAAAGCTGAGACTATGCACGGTGCCGACAAGCACCTCGAGCGAAGGCCTGATGGCCTGCACTATTTCGCAGAACGCATATGGGTTCCTTTATTTGGGGGACTACGGGAGCTTGTCCTAGATGAGGCTCATAAGTCCCGGTATTCTATTCATCCTGGTTCGGATAAGATGTACCAAGATCTGAAAGTGCTGTACTGGTGGCCAAACATGAGGTCAGATATAGCCTCATACGTGAGCAAATGCTTGACCTGTGCTAAGGTCAAAGTGGAATACCAGAAACCGTCGGGTCTCTTGCAACAACCTGAAATTCCGGAATGGAAATGGGAACGGATTACAATGGATTTTGTCACGCAATTTCCTAAATCACCAAGCGGGAATGACAAGATATGGGTGATTGTCGATCGGTTGACGAAATCAGCCCATTTTCTTGCTATTAAGGAGACCGACACCATGGATCGTTTGGCTCGTCTTTATTTGAAGGAGGTTGTTTCTAAGCACGGGGTGCCAGTTTCTATTATCTCGGATCGTGACTCCCATTTTACTTCTCACTTCTGGAAGTCGTTGCACAAGGCTTTGGGTACCCAACTAGACATGAGTACAGCTTACCATCCACAGACTGACGGTCAGAGTGAGCGCACGATCCAAACATTAGAAGACATGCTGCGGGCATGTGTGATCGATTTCGGCAACGGTTGGGAAGCTCATTTACCGTTAGTAGAATTCTCGTACAACAACAGTTATCACACGAGCATCAAGGCGGCTCCGTTCGAGGCACTGTACGGACGGAAATGCCGTTCTCCTCTTTGTTGGGCTGAAGTGGGTGAGAGTCAACTCACTGGGCCTGAACTAGTGTACGAAACTTCAGAAAAGATCGTACAGATTCGTAACCGGTTAGCAGCGGCACGGGACCGGCAAAAGAGTTATGCCGATCAGCGTCGCAAACCATTGGAATTACAAGTTGATGACAAAGTACTTCTGAAAGTTTCACCGTGGAAGGGCGTCATACGCTTTGGGAAGCGTGGAAAACTCAACCCTCGATATGTCGGTCCATTTACGATCCTGGAACGGATTGGACCGGTGGCGTATCGTCTTGATTTACCGACGGAGCTCGGTAACGTACATAACGTCTTCCATGTGTCCAACTTAAAGAAGTGTCTGGCTGACGAGTCTCTCATCGTTCCACTGGAAGAGATCAAGGTTGATGATCGTCTTCGGATTGTGGAAGAACCTGTGGAGATTCTGGATTACAAGATTCGTAGCCTACGTCATAGCAAGATTCGCATCGTAAAGGTTCGCTGGAACTCGAACCGGGGACCAGAGTACACGTGGGAACGGGAGGATCAGATGAAGTCTAAGTATCCTCATCTCTTTCCTAAGGAAGCGTTCGAGTCAAGATATGTCTCTTCTGCAGCTGAATGAATCTCGGGGCGAGATTCCTTTTTAACGTGGGGATGATGTGACAACTCGGGTAAATCTCTCTTTTGGTTTCTATTTTGGTTTCTACCTTTTGTTATTTCCTTCGTTATTCCTTTTGGTACTTGTGCAATTTTCGGGACGAAAATTCTTTTAACGTGGGGATGATGTGACACCCGGAAAATTCTGGTTAACAACGTTGTCTAGATGAAAGTCTACCTTAGCGAGTCACGCGTATATTGCACTTAACTGGGTTAGTTAAGTCGGGTTATGGTTTGGGAACTATCGGTTTAGTCTAGAAGATCATTGGATGTTGGTCTAGAGGTTCATTAGATGTCAGTCCTTAATCAAGTGTACAAACGGTGACGATTTGTAGGATCGTCAGGGCATACAGAACATACAAGTCTCGAGTCCCGGGTATTGGTGAACGAGTGTGAATATGTGTATTTACAAGTGTTATGTGTTTACAATCATTATGTGACTTGTCGGTATGTGAATATGTGTTAACATATGTTAAAACGGGGTTTAACGCGCAAAATACATCGAACCAACCCCTATAGGCGATTAGGGGAGGCTAATCGCCTATAGGGCATGCAATTGGGGAACATTACATGCGATTAGGAGGCCAATCGCATGTAATGTCTGGCGATTGGGCCTAATTGCATGAAGTTACATGCGATTAGGATTCCTAATCGCGTGTAAGTCTGCACAATCGCGTGTTACGTGCTGGACGACTAAAAACGACTATAAATACAATGTTTAACCTCCTAAACTTCATAATACAAACCCTAGTCGTCCCATAACCCGCCCCAACACACACACAACCTCTGGAACGCGATTTTTGATCAAAACACAAGGTTTCAAGCTTAATTCATCATCCTTTCACAAATCTAAGGTTTGGTTTCCATCCATGCAATCTTTATAAACGTTTTTATTCAATCCCTAATGGTCCAGACCTGTTCTAAAACGAAAAAGCTTTCTGGAAATCGTTAATAATTGTTATTAATCGGATTCTAACAATCATACATGTGTTATGTGTGTTTATGATTAATATCTAGGGTTTTTGTGCTTAAAGATGAGTGATTAACATGTTGTTAGGTTAGTTCAGAATAATATTGATGTCATGATTAATGAAATCTGAGTAATCGATTATTAGGGTTATAGTTATGCATGTTAATGTGGTGTTCATGCTATGTGTATGGTGTTTGGATTACATGGTTGCATGCAGGGCTGATAATACGAGGCAAAACGAAGGATTTTAGTTTAAACATGTTTAGAATAGTTGTTGGGATGATATTGGATGGTTACACACGTTCTGGATCTGATTTGGAGCGTTAAACGCGCGAAAAATCAGAACAGCAAGGTTACAGGCGATTAGCAACCCTAATCGCCTATGTTAGAGGCGATTAGGAGGCCAATCGCCCATGTTTCATGCGATTAGCCCTAATTGCTAGTAGATACATGTGGTATAGCCCTAAATGCTAGTAGATACATGTGGTATAGCCCTAAATGCTAGTAGTTACATGTGGTATAGCCCTAATCGCCTATAAAGTCAAGGTTTACATGTCTTATGACCCTAAATGCCTATATTACATGCGATTAGCCTTCCTAAATGCTAGTTGACCAACCTAAATGCTAGTTGGCTTTTCCTAATCGCGTGTACTGCTGCTGTAAGTGTAAATTAGCATTCCGAGACCCGATTTGACATGTAGGAACATGCTAGGAACCCCGTAACATATCTAATAACTTGGTAACATATGTTTGGATGTAATTCGGTGATACGTGAGCTATGTGCTATAACTTGTTGTGCGTTAACGTATGTTAAGTGTGATTGCATGATTGCATGTTTGAGAGCGTAAACATAACACGGGGAGTCTCGGGTCACCAATGGGATGTCGAGCCTTGTACTTTGGGTCAGTTAAACAGTCACGGTGTTTTCAAACGAATTTGGTTATGGTCTGGACATCTAGGGACTAACTAACCTGCGGGTTATTAGTCTAAGTACTTGTAACTGTCATATGTTAGGTCGCCGCTTTACGGGACTAGCATAGCTGCTGAGTTATTCGTATTACGAAGTAACACAACTTAAGGTGAGTTTACGGCCCCTCTTTTAAACTGGTTTCACATTTTCGGGGGAGAAAACATGTGTTAAAACGATTATTTGGTAACTACTGTCATACTATGGGTTTCTATTGTGTACTACACGATCTTTGGAAGTCGCGGGGGGAACCATGAATGTGCGGGTTTGCACAACGGGGAAATGTGAATAGCGCTATTGGGAGTGACCAACTCCGCTCGTCGACTTGGAGGGTCGGCGGGTGCATATTGTCTCAAACAGGAACAACAGGAACAATAGGGTTACTACATCGGGCATACATTTGGTTTACGAGTTAGTAATGGTTTTCCAATCGTGGTAGTAACAAAACATACGCCTAGCTAGCGTACACTGGTTTTCGATTTGTTATAGTATGGACAGGTTGACTTGGTACTTGGATTACAAAACCTGTAAACTCACCAGCATTTTTGTGCTGACGTAAACTTTTACATGTTTTCTCAGGTCGCTAAGGTAGCACGACTGGACTAGGGCGCACGCGTCTGCACGGCGTCTAGTTAGGGTTGCATGGTTTTACAAACGTTGAACATTGGTTTACTATTGAATAATTGTTTTGAATAAGCTTCCGCTGTAAACGGGAATTTTAAACATTGTTTTGAAATTGCATTATGTTCATGTTAGACTTGTTTATTGTGATCGTTGGTTTGGATCCTGGTTTGTCATGCGCCTCGCGGTAAAACTCCGCAAGTGGATTTTGAGGGTGTGACACGAACCACCGTCATTCGCCGTCCTCCACTGTCCTCTGCCGCTCACCATCACCATTGCCTCCACCCCCTTACATCATCACCATCGAAAACCCACCTTGGAAAACCCACCACATTCATGTCACACCCTCAAATTTCCACATGCAGGGTTTTACCGCGAGGCGCGTGACACACCAGGATCCAAGTCAACGGTCACAATAAATGACATCTATATGATAAGAAAACAACGTAAACTACCATTGAGTTTCAAAACCGTTCTAACACAGCGGAAGCAAAATGTATTATTACAACTTAAAAGTAAAACTCAAAGTCTGAAATGTTTAACAAAATATGCATATGATCCCTAGACGCCGTGAGACTCCGTGCGCCTATACTCAATGCTGCTACCTTAGCGACCTGAGAAAACATGCCAAAAAGACGTCAACATATAATGCTGGTGAGTTCACAGGTTTTAAGTTCGTAAACGTTTTCATGTGTAAAGCAATTCCTCATAAAGTTTCAAGTGTGCAAAAGTTCCAAGTAAATAACAAACGTTCCCTTACTACTACGACTATGTTGCTAAAACCATTACTGACAAACGTTGCTCAAGTTGCTGCCCATGTGTCAAGTGTCAAGTGTCAAGTAGAGACAATATGCACCCGCCCGGCTCCCAGCCGTCAGGTGGGGTTCATCACACCCGATAGATCTATCCACATTTCCCCCGTTGTGCCCCGCACATTCATGGTTTCAATAGGGACTTAGGTTTCGTCGTATAGTAAATAAGTGCCAAGCGTCAAGTGTCAAATGCCAAACATCAATGTTTAAAAGTGTCAAGTGCCAATGTTTAAATATGCCAAGTGCCAAACGTGTCACGTTTCTTAAAAGAGTCACATTCCCAAAAGGCGTCATGTTTCTAAAAGCGTTGCGTTTCAAAAGTGTTGTGTTTCAAAAGCGTCGTGTTTCAAAAGTGGTAAGTTTCATAAGAGTTGCGTTTTCGAATCATAAACGTTGCATTGCTAAAACGTGTGGCATGCTTCTCCCCCGAGAGAAAAGAGTATAAAAGAGGGGCCGTGAAACTCACCTTAGAGTGCGTCTTCTGATAACTAGAATTCCAACACGTGTATGATAATCCCAACTAATGACAACCTATCAATGAGTTTACATAAGTGTGATGACTATTAACCCGAAGGCTAACTAGTCCCCGATTGTCCAGATCTTGACTACGTGTGTTAAAAAGTGTGTTTAAACGTTAACCGGACATCCCAGACCGACCCGACATCCCGTTGGTGACCCATTACATCAATTAGTCATGCACATAAGTTTAACACATAAGTTTCAAGCATAAAACACTCAGTTTGCATCAAAAATCTCATTCCGGACATCAGATGGTCAAATGTGGTTTTTCCCATTTCCACGTTCGCCCGTTTGAGCCACGTTCGCCCGTTTTTCCCACATTTTGTTCCACGTTCGCCCGTTTGAGCCACGTTTGCCTGTTTTTCCCACGTTCGCCCGTTTTTCCCACGTTCGCCCGTTTTTCCACATTCGCCCATATTTTATTCCACGTTCGCCCATTCGAACCAATTTTATTCCACGTTCGCCCGTTTTCATCAGCATTTTATAAAACACACCAAAACGCATCTAAACGGTCCGAAAACATCACGAAACATTACCAATCACAGCAGTCAACTATCATTAACATATTCCTATATAACCCTACCAATTTTATCCCGAAATCCGTCCGTTTTACAAGTTACCCGAAATAGCAAATTATGGAGATGTCACATCAAACGCATGCAATCTTTACCCAATTAGGAAACTTTATGAAATCAATCAATAATCAACTTAATATACTCAGATTATCATGAACAATAAACCCCCCAATCATATCCTTATCACTATCATCATGAACAAGCCCTAGATCTAACCCAAAATCCCCAAAATAAACATAACATCATCATTAATCAATTGTAACCTATCTCAATCATAAATCATCATCAATAACAGTCCTAGATCATTGTCATAACATCTATACAGCAATCAATCCTCAAACAATGTATAACATCACATAAAACACCATTAACACATGTTATTTTGTATGAAAACTCATTGTTTATGAATAGGTTTTGTTTAGAAAGATATTAGGAAGGTTTTTATTCATGAAAACATGTTTGAATCAGATCTGGACTCTTGGGGTTTAATGAAAACGAATTGAAATGCTTTAAAAATGATTTAGAATGAAGAACACACCTTAGATCTTTGTGTAGAAGATGTTTGTAGGTTAGATTATAGAAAACAAGGGCAAAAACTCCTTCCCCAATGTTTAAAGTTGCTAGAGAGTGTTTTGAGGCGTTTAGGGTTTGTGAAATGGTGAAAATGACAAAGTGTGGTATTTATACTACGTCCACATTCGCCCCTTTTACCTGGGCGAATGTACCCTCCTTCGACCCTTTCACAGGGTCGAACGTACCCTGACTTGGTCGAATGAAATTCTTTAAATTCCATATCCCAGGTTCGCCCCTTTTACAAGGGTCAAACGAGGAGTATTGTCCAGGTTCGCCCATTCGATTGGTCGAACCAGGACTCAAGTTTTTCTAGTTTTCCAATTTGTCGTGTTTAACGCATTTTAACGCACCCTAACATACGAGCATGCAACCTTAGTCTATGTTTAACATATTTAAGCATGGATGATTATCTATACATCATTTAAACACATCTAAGCATATAATCCACCATACAACAATTAGTCTACACATACACTTAATTAGTTTATGTAATTCACCAACAACGGGACTCGTATCGTGTGTGTGTGTGTGACTAACCCAATGATCTCCCGAATCATTGGACCCTGGACTGGACAATACGGACTGTGTTCCGACTCTACTGACCCCGTCAAGTATATTTAATAAACGTTTTTCGCTAAGGTAGACTTATGTGTTTATAAAATGTTGACCCAAACATGCCGGGTGTCACATCATCCCCCTGTTGAAAGAATTTTCGTCCCGAAAATTTCCCGAAGTCAAAGAGAACGAAGCAATAAAAAGAAAAAAAATTTCCCGGTCGTCACATCATCCCCCTGTTGAAAGGAATCTCGCCCCTAGATTCACTCTTCGACAGTAATGAGTGTCGACCTAACCCAAGTAACGTCTCCCAGAACGCGAACGAAGTGATAACCACGAACGAAAGATGATATCAACAGATACTCTATGCCGGGGAACCGCCCTCCCCAAAGTGAATACAAAACAATGAATCCTCCTGATCGAAGGCCTACTAGAGACTACTGTGATCGGTATAAATGACACACTGGTACCGTCCAAGTAGCATCTCCAGAGGACCCACATCAGACCCGTGAATGCAAAACGCTGACCAAATACCAAACTGAATGCACACAATGAATACGAATCGCCAAACAATGTGAATGAGAATGAATACGAGCATAACGAAAATCAAGAAAAGAATACTCACCAGTAACAGTATCAGGATCCTCTTGGTTCTCCCTAGCGCCAATGACATAAACATGACCACGAGTAGTTCGACCGCCGCCTTCGTTCCCAGCACCACCTGCAGTCCCTTGGTTCAGCTTAGGACAATCCCGCTTGAAATGCCCAGTCTCCCCACAGTTAAAACACCCATGGTTTCCCCGAGGAGCAGGAGCGGGGACAACCGCTTGAGTCTGTTTCGGCTGCAGATTGACCCTACAATCCTTAGCCAAGTGACCGAATCGCTGACAACGATTACAGCGAAATGCATCACAACCCCCAACATGGTGATACCCACATGTGTTACACTTCGGACTCTTACCAACATAACCTCCAGTCTTCTGCTCAGATGACGCTCCCACAACGTCCTGCCTCTTGACCTGCTGTTGAGATGACCCAACGTTCTTCCCAGCACTCTCCCACTTCCTCTTGTTGTCCGCAGGGGCCTTCACAGCAGCACCCCTCGGAGGTAGAACGCCCTCAGCAACCTTCATGTTGGTCAGCTTGTGAGCTGCCCGAACAGTGGCCAACATAGTAGTGTGATCAGCAGCGGCAACAAGTCCAGCAATCTCCGGCACTAACCCAGCAACGTAGTGCTCAATCCTCCGGTACTCCGGTGTAGCCAAACCGGGGCACATTACAGCCAACTCGTTGTGCCTAGAAGTAAACTCCTCGTCTCCGACCCAACCATCTTCAGATTCCAGAACTCATGCTCCAACTTCATAATCTCGTCCCTCGGGCAATACTCTGCTCGCAACATCTGAACGAACTCGGACCACGGCATAGCATTGGCCTCACCCAGGCCAAGGTTCGCAGTGGTGGAGTTCCACCAGGTCAAAGCGTGTCCCTCTAGAGTAGCAGAAGCATACTTGACACGATCAGCGTCAGGACAGTTACACATAGCAAACACCGACTCGATCTTCTCTAACCACCGGAGCAGACCCACTGCCCCTTCAGTCCCATTGAAGAAATGGGGCTTACAGTCCATGAACTTCTTGTAGGTGCACCCAAACTGCACCTGATTAGTATTTCCCAGGGTCTGCTGAGCAGCCTGGAAAGCAACCAACGCAACATTCAACTGCTGCTGCAACATGTTCTCCAACTCCGCCTGAGTCATGGTGATGTTCCCACCACCTCGTCCACCGCCATTGCGACCCCCGCCGCCACCACGGCGTCCACCAGCACGTCCACCAGCGCGACCAGACATGTTCTGCCAAACATGAGACAAGATACTCAAAACCACTAACAAATCAAGCTACAAGTGACCAAACGAATTCAGAACGTGGTTCCAGCATGACCATTAGTCCGAACACGAAGTCCACCAAGATTTTCATGCATTTCGATTTATGATTTCGTGTGCACCCGAAATAACAAATCGCTCTACATGGTCCTCTAGGCGTGCTCCTAGCTAGAACTTCAAATCACCCGATACACACATTCCTAAAAGAAACTGTTATCGCACGAAGATCCCAAAGTGAACAGTCACTCAGGAGTGTACTATGACAAGTACTAGTGCATGATAGTGTTTGTGTAGGCAAGTATGTACATTAGAGCATAGAGGGGAGATATCCAAAACCCGGAAAGATCTCAAGAATGTGCCGAAGCCACCCCAATGTACACTACTGTCAAGTATAAGCGATAAGCCCCTTCATCTTCAAACCCGAAGAAGAAGATAGAACCCAGGTAGGAATAACAAAAGATGGATAATGTGATACTGTGTGATGAGGACACTGACACCCCGACAAGGTTAGTATGTTTACCAAATGACACAACCCGTAACTATGTGTGACCGTCTAACGTGTGTGATACTCGGCTATAGACTAGACTCTACATGCAGTCCTAGTTCACTATAACCATTGGCTCTGATACCAATCTGTCACACCCTCAAATTTCCACATGCGGGGTTTTACCGCGAGGCGCGTGACACACCAGGATCCAAGTCAACGGTCACAATAAACGACATCTATATGATAAGAAAACAACGTAAACTACCATTGAGTTTCAAAACCGTTCTAACACAGCGGAAGAAAAATGTATTATTACAACTTAAAACTAAAACTCAAAGTCTGAAATGTTTAACAAAATATGCATATGATCCCTAGACGCCGTGAGACTCCGTGCGCCTATACTCAATGCTGCTACCTTAGCGACCTGAGAAAACATGCCAAAAAGACGTCAACATATAATGTTGGTGAGTTCACAGGTTTTAAGTTCGTAAACGTTTTCATGTGTAAAGCAATTCCTCATAAAGTTTCAAGTGTGCAAAAGTTCCAAGTAAATAACAAACGTTCCCTTACTACTACGACTATGTTGCTAAAACCATTACTGACAAACGTTGCTCAAGTTGCTGCCCATGTGTCAAGTGTCAAGTGTCAAGTAGAGACAATATGCACCCGCCCGGCTCCCAGCCGTCAGGTGGGGTTCGTCACACCCGATAGATCTATCCACATTTCCCCCGTTGTGCCCCGCACATTCATGGTTTCAATAGGGACTTAGGTTTCGTCGTATAGTAAATAAGTGCCAAGCGTCAAGTGTCAAATGCCAAACATCAAGGTTTAAAAGTGTCAAGTGCCAATGTTTAAATATGCCAAGTGCCAAACGTGTCACGTTTCTTAAAAGAGTCACATTCCCAAAAGGCGTCATGTTTCTAAAAGCGTTGCGTTTCAAAAGTGTTGTGTTTCAAAAGCGTCGTGTTTCAAAAGTGGTAAGTTTCATAAGAGTTGCGTTTTCGAATCATAAACGTTGCATTGCTAAAACGTGTGGCATGCTTCTCCCCCGAGAGAAAAGAGTATAAAAGAGGGGCCGTGAAACTCACCTTAGAGTGCGTCTTCTGATATCTAGAATTCCAACACGTGTATGATAATCCCAACTAATGACAACCTATCAATGAGTTTACATAAGTGTGATGACTATTAACCCGAAGGCTAACTAGTCCCCGATTGTCCAGATCTTGACTACGTGTGTTAAAATGTGTGTTTAAACGTTAACCGGACATCCCAGACCGACCCGACATCCCGTTGGTGACCCATTACATCAATTAGTCATGCACATAAGTTTAACACATAAGTTTCAAGCATAAAACACTCAGTTTGCATCAAAAATCTCATTCCGGACATCAGATGGTCGAATGTGGTTTTTCCCATTTCCACGTTCGCCCGTTTGAGCCACGTTCGCCCGTTTTTCCCACATTTTGTTCCACGTTCGCCCGTTTGAGCCACGTTCGCCCGTTTTTCCCACGTTCGCCCGTTTTTCCCACGTTCGCCCGTTTTTCCCACGTTCGCCCGTTTTTCCACGTTCGCCCATTTTTTATTCCACGTTCGCCCATTCGAACCAATTTTATTCCACGTTCGCCCGTTTTCATCAGCATTTTATAAAACGCACCAAAACGCATCTAAACGGTCCGAAAACATCACGAAACATTACCAATCACAGCAGTCAACTATCATTAACATATTCCTACATAACCCTACCAATTTTATCCCGAAATCCGTCCGTTTTACAAGTTACCCGAAATAGCAAATTATGGAGATGTCACATCAAACGCATGCAATCTTTACCCAATTAGGAAACTTTATGAAATCAATCAATAATCAACTTAATATACTCAGATTATCATGAACAATAAACCCCCCAATCATATCCTTATCACTATCAACATGAACAAGCCCTAGATCTAACCCAAAATCCCCAAAATGAACATAACATCATCAATAATCAATTGTAACCTATCTCAATCATAAATCATCATCAATAACAGTCCTAGAACATTGTCATAACATCTATACAGCAATCAATCCTCAAACAATGCATAACATCACATAAAACACCATTAACACATGTTATTTTGTATGAAAACTCATTGTTTATGAATAGGTTTTGTTTAGAAAGATATTAGGAAGGTTTTTATTCATGAAAACATGTTTGAATCAAATCTGGACTCTTGGGGTTTAATGAAAACGAATTGAAATGCTTTAAAAATGATTTAGAATGAAGAACACACCTTAGATCTTTGTGTAGAAGATGTTTGTAGGTTAGATTATAGAAAACAAGGGCAAAAACTCCTTCCCCAATGTTTAAAGTTGCTAGAGAGTGTTTTGAGGCGTTTAGGGTTTGTGAAATGGTGAAAAATGACAAAGTGTGGTATTTATACTATGTCCACATTCGCCCCTTTTACCTGGGTGAATGTACCCTCCTTCGACCCTTTCACAGGGTCGAACGTACCCTGACTTGGTCGAATGAAATTCTTTAAATTCCATATCCCAGGTTCGCCCCTTTTACAAGGGTCGAACGAGGAGTATTGTCCAGGTTCGCCCATTCGATTGGTCGAACCAGGACTCAAGTTTTTCTAGTTTTCCAATTTGTCGCGTTTAACGCATTTTAACGCACCCTAACATACGAGCATGCAACCTTAGTCTATGTTTAACATATTTAAGCATGGATGATTATCTATACATCATTTAAAAACATCTAAGCATATAATCCACCATACAACAATTAGTCTACACATACACTTAATTAGTTTATGTAATTCACCAACAACGGGACTCGTATCGTGTGTGTGTGTGTGTGACTAACCCAATGATCTCCCGAATCATTGGACCCTGGACTGGACAATACGGACTGTGTTCCGACTCTACTGTCCCCGTCAAGTATGTTTAATAAACGTTTTTCGCTAAGGTAGACTTATGTGTTTATAAAATGTTGACCCAAACATGCCGGGTGTCACAATTCAGATCCACAACAACCACCCACGTTCAAATCCACAATCACCAACAAAACCCAATCTTGGAAAATTGTAAGGTCAAAGAGGATTGACAAGCCAGTACAAACCTTAGTCTTACATCCTCTTGCTATTTTGTATTAAGCTGCTGAAGTAAATGATCATGAAATCCTGAAGAAGCTGATAGTAAAAGTCTTGAAGAGTAAAGAATCAGAAGTTCTGAAGATGAACCAGACAGACATCTGAAGAACAACCTCTGAAGACAAAATCCTGAAGTTTACTCATCAGAAGTTTGACTCTCATCAGTACTTTCATGAGAAGTTTCCCACCGCCCTTGATCATCAGTAGTTTAGTTTTATATTGTTATATGTTACTTTATGAACAACTTGCAGATACTACAGTCTGTTGTAGTATTAGTTTAATCACTTGTATTCATCCAATGTTCATACTCCTTGGTCTATAAATAAATGGATTCATCCCCTCTGTTTTAGACAATCTTTTGCAGTAACATTTCATATATACACCTTGAGAATCATTCAACTGCTTTCACTGTTTTATTTACTTATTGCTTTGATTCTCATTTACTACTTTAGTGCATTAACTGAGGGGGAGTAATAACTCCTGTTAAAAGTGGAATATTAACTTGAACACTTATACTTATCCCGCTGTGCGAAACACTTTGATAAAAACTAGCAAGTGTTCGTATAATAAGAATTTGTTTACAAGCTAGAAACTGGTCCAAAAGTTGGTATCAGAGCACTGGTTCATCTGATCAAATATCAATCTAACAAATTGAGAATCAGACACAGGCTCTTATTGATATTCAATAAAGGATACAATTTCACCTTTTGTTTTCCATCACTTTAAGAAACCTTTGATCAAACAATTTTTTTTAAAATGGACCCTCATAATACTGGATCTGCCAATAAACCTCCTATGCTAGTCAGAAATGAATATAATATGTGGCAAAGGAGGATGGCACATACTTTATTTCAACAAAATACTGGATGTTGGAAGTCTGTCATGTTTTGTGACACCCGGCATGTTCAGCTTATACATATTAGTAACATCTAAGTCTACCTTAGCGAGAAACGTTGATAAACAAACTTAACTGGGTTAGTTGAGTCGGGTCAAGTTAGGATTGTCCAGGGTACAATGATCTGGAGGATCATTGGGAGTCGTTTTGGTAATACACTAGTACCGGGTTCCGTTGTTGGTGACATTACATGAACTAATTAAGTATATGTGTAGATTATGAGTCGTGTGGTGGATTATATACATAGATGTGTTTAAATGATGTGTAAATGATTATCTGTGCTTAAATGTGTTAAATATAGACTAAGGATGCATGCTTATGTGTTAAGATGTGTTAGAATGCGTTAAACACGACAAACTGGAAAACTAGTTAAAAAGGGGTTCTGGTTCGACCACTTCGAGTGGTCGAAGGAGAAGAAAAGTGTCTGGTTCGACCCATGTAAGTGGGCGAACCAGGGAAGTGGAATTTGAGGAATTCCCTTCGACCAAACAGGGCTCATTCGACCCTATGAAAGGGGCGAAGGAGACCACATTCGACCAATGAATTGGTGCGAAGGAAGATTAGTATAAATACCAACCTTTGTCATTTTTCATCATTTCACAAACCCTAACCGTCCCAAAACGCTCTCAAACGATCTTAAACACTAAGGAAGGAGTTTTTGCTCTTCTTTTTCATAATCTAACCCATCTACAACATCTAAACAAGAATCCAAGGTGTGTTCATAATCCTAAACCTTTTTAAAAGCATTTTAATTCGTTTTCATCTAACCCTAATTGTCCGGATCTGTTCTAAGGGTATTCCCATGATTAAAAACCTTTTAAACATCTTTATAAATCAAAACATGATCATTTAACATAGGTTTTCATGATGAATAACATGTAGATTGTGTATTATGTGGTGTTATGTATTGTTCAATGATTTGCTGCTATATCTATGATAGAAACATGATATAGGATTGTTATTGATGTTGGAATATTGTTGTCTAGGGTTAGGATTGGATATATTGATATTTGGGGGTTTTATTGGATTAATACTTGATGTATGAATATTTATGATCAATAGAATGAATAAGAAAGATCGGATAATCGACAAACTGAGTATTTTAAGCTAAACATGAATCGATTTCAAAAGTTTCCAAATTGGGTAAATTATTCATGCATGAAAGTGATGTTTCCATAATTTTTACCATTTTGGGAAAGGGCTGAAACGGACGTATTATCGGGGGAAATCGGTGGGGTTTTGTAGGGATAAGTTATCCATGATTGACTGCTGTGTTTGATGATGTTTCGGGTCGTTTTGAATGTGTTTGAAGCGTTTTTAGGAAAAATTATACAACAGGGGCGAACCTGGCCTCCTTCGACCAGTCGATGGTGCGAAGGAGGGATCCAGGGTCGAACCTGGGTTTATATTGGACGAATGTGATAAAACGGGCGAAGGAAGCATCAAACGGTCGAACGAGATGTAAAACGGGCGAAGGAGACAAAAAGGTGCGAAGGAGACTTAAAACTGACTGGTTCGACCGTTCTGATGCAGAAATGAGATTTTTTATACAAACTAAGTGTTTTATGCTTGAACCTTGTGTGTAATCTATGTGTACTTGATTAGTTAGGGTAATGGGTCACCAACGGGATGTCGGGTCGGTCTAGTGTGTCGGTTAAACATTTAAACACGTTTTAAAACATACTTGGTTACGATCTGGACAATCAGGGACTAGATAACCTTATGGTTATTAGTCGGAACACTTATGTGAACATTTTGATAGATCTCCGGTAGAGGGATTATCAAGGGCTAAACATCTTTACTTATATTTGAAGAACGCTACTTAAGGTGAGTTCACGGCCCCACTTTTACTGCTTTAACTTTTGGGGGAGAAAACATGCGCTAAACGGTTTTGGTAACATATGTCATACTATGGTTTTAACTTTATATTGCTATATGATCTTTTGGAAAGTCCCGGGGGAAACCATGAATGTGCGGGGTTGCACAACGGGGGAAATGTGGATAGATCTATTGGGCGTGACCTGCCCCACTCGTCGGCTTGGAGGGCCGGGCGGGTGCATATTGTCTCGAACAGGTACATTGGTATCATGCTGAACATACGGGCTGCTTAAACATGCTGAACATTGCTAAACGTGTCTAGTAATGGTTTCCAATCGTAGTAGTAACGAAACATACGCCTAGCTAGCGTACTTGGTAACATTGATATAGTATGGACATGGTAACGTTTTGGTAACATTTTGAACAAACCTGTGAACTCACCAGCATTATATGTTGACATCTTTTTGGCATGTTTTTCTCAGGTCGCTAAGGTAGCAATGAACGGAACTAGGCGCACGGGTCTGCATTGGCGTCTAGACTTAGTGCACGTTTTGTAATAAAAGTATTTTGAACAACTTTGAGATGATAGCATAGTTGATTAAATGCTACTGAAACGCTTCCGCTTGTTAAATTAATGGTTGTCTGTTTATGTTTTCATATAGAGTTGTTTATTGTGATCGTTGACTTGGATCCTGGTTTGTCATGCGCCTCGCGGTAAAACCCCGCAAGTGGTAATTTGAGGGTGTGACAGATTGGTATCAGAGCCAATGGTTATAGTGAACTAGGACTGCATGTAGAGTCTGGTCTATAGCCGAGTCGCACACACTAGACGGTCACATACTTTGGGTCTATTAGTGGGATATGTACTAACGTTGTCGGGGTGTCCTTACATCATCATCATGTTTCTCCGTTACATCATCCGCTTTTATTTGGGTTCTTACCTACTCTTGTTTTCTTCTTCTAGATTGAAGAAGGAGGGGTTGATTTGTTTATTCTAGCACACACATGCCTTCTTACACTTGCACCTATTGCCACATAGGCGACAATGTTCGGTGACTGGGGTCTAGATTAGGGGTACATCTGGAGGACCATGTAGAGCAGTTTATCATTTCGGGTGCACACGAAATAATAAACTGGAATGCATGAAAATCCCGATGGACTTCGAGTTTGGATGTATAGTCCTGAATTTGTCCCTAGGTTAACCCTTGTAAATTTCTAGTGGTTGACACTGGAAGTGAATCTGAATCTCCTGATTTCTTGATTTGTTAGATCATGTCTGGTGCTCGCGGTGGTGGACGTCGTGGTGGCGGTGGTGGCCGTGCTGGCGGCGGTGGTCGCGCTGGAGGCGGTGGTCGTGGAAACATCAACATGACCCAAGCTGAACTGAACAACTTGCTCCAGCAGCAAGTGAACATGGCTATGGCTAATTTCCAGGCTGGAATTAATGCCATGGGTGGTGAGTTGATTTATGTCGACCTTGTCTCATTTTTGGGTTTCGTGTCCTTTCGTCTGTGTTTTATTCGTGTACCGTGTTTCAGGTGCTGGTGCCAATCCACCCCTACCTCAGTGCTCTTATAAGAAGTTTAGGGACTGTCAGCCCCATAACTTCGCTGGAACTGAGGGAGCGGTGGGACTGCTCCGATGGCTGGAGAAGGTGGAATCTGTGTTTGTTATGTGTAACTGTCCTGCTGGGGACCGAGTGAAGTATGCTAACGCGACATTTGAGGGGCCTGCATTGTCGTGGTGGAATGCTACTACTCAGAACGTGGGATTGGGAGAGGCTATTGCTATGCCTTGGGCGGAGTTTGTGCAGCTTTTGAGAGGTGAGTACTGTCCGAGAGAGGAGATACAGAAGTTGGAGCATGAGGTCTGGAGTTACAAGATGGTTGGGTCGGAGATTGAGGAATATACTATGAGGAGGAACGAGCTGGCGGTGTTGTGTCCTGACTTACACACACCCGAGTACAGGAGGATCCAGCACTATGTGTCTGGACTAGTGCCCGAGATTGCTGGGTTGGTGGCTGCTGGGAATCTTCCCACTATTGCTGAAGTTGTCCGATCAGCTCATCGGATGACTAACCTGAAGGTGGCGGAAGGCGTTTTGCCACCCAAGGGTGCTACTGTGAAGGCTGCTGAGGGGAACAAGAGGAAGTGGGAGAGTGTGGTGTCAGCTCAGCCGGCAAAGAAGTTTGAGTCATCTGGGTCTTCTTCTGGGCAGAAGACGAGTGGGTATGTTGGGAAGCATCCCAAGTGCAACAAGTGTGGTTTTCATCATTCTGGGGGTTGTGATAGAGCTCGTTGTCATCGGTGCCATCAGTTGGGGCACCATGCTAAGGATTGAAAGGTGGCACTCACCCCAACTCAGACTCCTGCGGCTACTCCTGCTCCTGCTGCTCAGGGGACTCAGGGGAGGCTGGGGTGTTATAACTGTGGTGACACGGGACATTTCAAGCGTGACTGTCCCAAACTGAAACAGGGCGATAATGGGAGGGGCGGTAACGGTAACGGGAACAATGGCGGCGGAGGCAGGACTGCACGTGCTTTCGTCATTGGATCTGCAGAGGCTAGGCAGGATCCAGACACAGTTACCGGTACGTTCCTTCTTAATGATCGCTATGTTTCTGTCTTGTTTGATTCTGGTGCCGATAAGAGTTTCGTATCTTTGGATATTAGTCGATTGCTAGATATAGTACCCACACCTTTAGAGGCTAAGTACTTAATAGAATTGGCTGATGGTAAGAAAATCGAAGCGACACACGCCCTTAGGGAATGTCGCTTGGAACTGTCGGGTTTGTCTTTCCCCATTAACCTTATGCCGGTACCTCTGGGTAGTTTTGATGTCGTAGTTGGCATGGATTGGTTATCGTTGTATCGCGCGGAGATTGTTTGTTTTGACAAGGTTATTCGGATCCCTCTCCCTGATGGAGAGATTCTTTCGGTTCGTGGCTAGAAAAGCGGTGCTCCGCTGAGTATCATTTCTAGCATGAAAGCCCGTAAGTATCTTCGGAAGGGCTGTTCGGCCATTCTGGCACTTGTTAACGTTTCTACTGACGATGAGAAGAAGATCGAGGATATTTCGGTGGTTCGTGACTTTTCTGATGTGTTTCCTGATGATTTACCTGGTCTTCCTCCCCATCGTCAGGTTGAGCTTGGTATTGATCTCACTCCGGGCGCAGCTCCTATTGCCCGAGCTCCGTATCGTCTTGCACCTCCCGAGATGCAAGAGTTGTCCAGCCAGTTACAGGAACTCTTGGAAAAGGGTTTCATTCGACCGAGTTCTTCCCCGTGGGGAGCTCCTATTTTGTTTGTGAAGAAGAAGGACGGAAGCCTTCGTATGTGTATCGATTATCGCGAGCTAAACAAAGTGACCATCAAGAATCGTTATCCTCTTCCTCGCATTGATGATCTCTTTGACCAGCTTCAGGGCTCTAGCTACTATTCGAAGATTGATTTGCGGTCCGGTTATCACCAGTTGCGCGTCAGGGAAGCTGACATTCAGAAGACTGCTTTTCGCACTCGTTATGGCCATTTTGAGTTCTTGGTCATGCCTTTCGGTCTCACTAACGCACCGGCGGTGTTCATGGATTTGATGAACCGCGTTTGCAAGCCTTACCTTGATAAGTTTGTCATCGTGTTCATTGACGATATTCTGATTTACTCCAAGAACAAGGCGGATCATGAGGAACATCTGCGGTTGGTCTTGGAACTTTTGAGACAGGAACAGTTGTATGCTAAGTTCTCGAAGTGTGATTTTTGGTTGCGTGAAGTTCAATTCCTAGGACATGTGGTTAATGAACTGGGAATTGACGTCGATCCGGCTAAGATCGAAGCTATTAAGGACTGGGAAGCACCAAAGACGCCATCTGAGGTGCGGCAATTCCTAGGTCTTGCGGGTTATTATCGTCGTTTCATTGAGGGATTTTCGAAGATCGCTCAACCCCTCACTGCTCTTACCCAGAAGGACCGAAAGTTCGACTGGGATGAACCACAAGAATCAGCATTTCAGATGCTGAAGCTTAAACTTTGTTCTGCACCTATCTTATCCTTGCCGGAAGGCACTGATGATTTCGTTGTGTACTGTGATGCTTCTATTCGTGGTCTCGGTTGCGTGTTGATGCAGCGCGGGAAGGTTATTGCTTATGCTTCTCGCCAACTCAAAGTTCATGAGAAGAACTACACTACTCATGACTTGGAACTGGGTGCGGTGGTCTTTGCGTTGAAAATCTGGAGACATTACTTGTACGGTACCAAGTGTGAAGTGTATACCGATCACAAGAGTCTTCAGCATATTTTCGACCAGAAGGTGTTGAACATGCGGCAGCGTCGCTGGGTTGAACTCCTAAACGATTATGACTGTGCCATCAAATACCATCCTGGCAAGGCGAACGTTGTGGCGGACGCCTTGAGCAGGAAGGAGTCTGCGAACCCTCGCCGTGTTCGAGCCTTACAGCTCACCATCCATTCGTCGTTGCCTGACCGAATCCGTTCTGCACAGTTGGAAGCCTTGAAGGAGGAAAACCGACGTGCTTGTCGTGGTACACGTAAAATTTCCCAATTACAACTATTGAATAGTGGCAAGAAGGTATCGAACACAGGGAGTTTGTGGAAAATGTGTAATTTCTAGCTTTGTTAATTAACTAAAATTAAACTACTCAACAAAAAGTAAATGATTATGATTTTTGATTGTTTTGGTTTCACTAAAATAACGACTAATTATCAATTCAAACTTAGAAGTGTTTCTTCAAATTATGAGATAATGACCATTCAAGGATTCGGTTTCTCTAAACACTTGTGCAAAATTCCAACTAGAAAGAGTTACATAGACATAACTCATGTAAAAACAATTGTTGTGATAAAAGGGAACAAAGTACTCGGATTATATTAACGCGAGGTTGTTTCCCGATGACCAGTTAATTAATAACCAACCCAAATCCTTCCCATGATATCTCGGTTGTTAGCAACACCAAGAACGTATGATTTAGATGAGAAATTGGAAAATTAATTAACACGCTACAAGCAATTGATCAAACATCATAATAATAAAGCAAGAATTACCAAATTATTATTCTAGAAATAAGAGAAAAAAAACACACAAGAGTCTAGTAGAAACCTTCACCTAGAATGATCACCAAAAGTTTTAGCCCGACATAGCTTGGTGAATTATCAAAACAAACATCATCTTGTTCATGTGAATCAAAGACATAAAACTAATGTTTTTCAATGCTCTCCAATGATAAGTTGCAGCCAAAACTCTCTCCAAAGATGATAGATACGTTTTGGAATGAAAAGGCTTGATATAAATCTTCATCAAAGTGCTCTTAATTGCATAAGTTACAAAAAACCATCAGGTCCACCGTACCCCTACTGTATGGCCGTAGGGGTACGGCCAAGAGTAAAAAGCATACGGCCATTCGGGCCTGCCCTACGCTGGGAAATTGATGTCTGTAGCCACCGTAGGGGAACGGCCAGGCCGTAGGCCTACGGTGGTCCTGTTGAAAACCTTGATTTTTTTCTTCTTTCTTTCCACCTCGTTCCAATGCTTCCGATCCGTTCCAAAAGCCCGTTTTCCGCCATTTTAGCTCCCTTATCATACCTGCATCCATAACAACCGTAGTTATCCAACTCCAAGCAATATCATGATTAATTGTGATTAATATATATGTTTTAACACTATAACGGGTTGTTCCTTGAACCACCCGTCACATCCCCACACTTAACCATTGCTTGTCCCAAGCAATCTACCAAAACTCTATTTCTAACAGAAACAATCATTTTAAAGTCAAGTTAAATGTGCAATCCTCGTACTAACCCATTCTCAACACCCCAATCAACACACCCCTCACAATATCTCTCCTCTCGGTATCAAATAAGCTCTAGCAAAGATACGCTAGACACACAAAAGGCAAACGGGTAGTTGTACAACCATAAGCTTGTACCTAAATCAATAATCCTCCTAACATGAACATGAATATAAATCAAAGGGACTTGACGGTTGTAACTTGGCTAGGTGTGAAGGTAGGGAATAGGATATATATAAGTAGCGCAAACTTTACCCGGTCTTTTATTTCAACACAAACTCACGCGAACAAGAAACACTACTATATACAAACACAAACATAACGTAACTTGCTCTTCTTTTTCTGTTCTTTTTTTTTTTTCAATACATCAAGAAACACAAATACATACACATACGAACACACTCAATTAAAACTTCAACTTGTAATACTAAAATAACACACTAACACTCGATTTAAACACATAAGACCGGGTCAAGTTGGGTATTGATTTAGGGAACTAGCTAAAGGGTTAACAATCGATAGGCTTTTAGGCTCAAAGATGGGCAACTAAATGTCCAAACCCCCGCCCCTCTCGCTACCTTGCTCATATTTGTAATGTATGAGGTCCAACCCCCCAAAACTCACACTCGCACTCACATGATGAGGCTCCCTAATGCCCTTATCATTTTTACACTCATGTTCAATCAAGGATTCAAGCTGTATTCAGGCACAAGTTCTAGTGCACCCCCACCCGTTGCCACTCTCACAAAAGAAGAATTTATTTATTTACATGTGTGGCTTCAACTCTCACCAAGAAAAAGAAACGGGTATTAAAGGTTGCCGATGTGTCTACTGGGGGTTAAATCAAGGTGTTCCGATTTTTCCAACATTGCACTTGACCTCAAAAAAAAATTTTAAAATCTCCAAAAATTTCTTCCCATCCCCACACTTGGGATGCATTGTCCCAATGCATGGCTTTGGAAAGAAACGCTCGTACACTCAAACCACAAATTTCTTTTTGTATTTTTTCATTTTTTAATTTTTTTAGACTTTTCATTTTTCTAAAACACACATCCAACTTCCACAACCCAAACTCATCATCAATTTACATGATTCAATACACCACCCGACCACCCAAAACCCAAAGATAAAAACACAAGCATAAACAAACAAAATATAAAACTATGTACAAGAAGCACGACCTGATCAATAGTAGCGCGGCTGCGGCGGCCCAAACACCGAGGTGAATAAATCATTCCATTCGCCAAAGCCGAATGCTCCATCACTACTTCCTCCTTGATCTGTGGGTTGCTGCTGCTGAGAGTTGACCCATTGGGAATGGTGGATTGGTGGCGTCGGGTAGGAGATGCTTCCGTCATATGGCGGTAAAGACCCATAATCCACCGGTGGTGGATTTGCAACTACAGGCCTTCCCGCGTGCCAATCATCATTCATTCTCCTGTTTTGATCATCAATGTACCTGTGATTAATCTCCACTTGCTGAGCGTAAGCATGTCCACGGTTCCATAATTCTTGGCGATCAAAACCTTGTTGCATTCTCCGCTCCATACTAGCTCCCATCATTGTTTGATGATCAAATAACGTACGCTCCGACCCTGACCAAGTATCAAACACCGAGGTTGGGGGCGTTGACTTTCAATCACCTCATTCATCGACCCCCCAAAAGCCCAACCATCCACAAATGTCCTTTCGGTAAAATCATAAAAGCTTCCCCCATGATATCCGCTCGAACTCCCTTGGCCAATATCCAAATGTCCACCCGCCGGGTTATCTTCATATTCTTCATCATCAGTTGGTGGCGCTTCAGCTCCACTTTCGGGGTCATCCTCCTCACCGGGCAAAAGTACCCGTGCATCTTTCTTCAACATCCTCCACTTTTGACCTCCACTTTTCAATTTATGGTACCTCTCAGATTCAGAATACACCCAACCAGAACCCAATATTGCCAGATCAATAGGTTTAAACTTTTTCCTCTTTCTTCCTTCATCTTCAGCAGTGATTGCACCTTGTTGCTTCAACAATCCAGTAATTATTCGACAGTAAGGAATGATTGTTCTCTCCGGTGAATTTCTACAGATCCACACATGATTCAAAACCAAATACCGGAAAGAGAATTTTGGACCACCGTGCATCAACGCATATAAAATAGGAACCTCAGAAAAACGCACTTGTTCCTTATCAGCGCGTCTCGGTAATATATTCAAGATGGTAAAGTTCAGCAACAGTTTAGGCTCTATCTTCAAATTTCTTCGATATAACGTACCATGATAAGTACCCGGCAAAAATAGATCACTCAACATATCCATCCAACGAGGATGCTTGTCCGGATTAAGCAACAATTCGTCAATGCTCGGATTCTTATATTCCTTCGCCGGTAAACTGTCAAACTTCGCAAGCCTTCGTAATGTCTCGTAAGACATTTCCACCTCTATTCCATTTACCTCACCAATCAGCTTCATCTTTGAAGGTGAATCAAATCTCGGACATCGTAGTGTCGCCATCCATTCTTCTACCTCGTCCAAAAATACCCTTCTTTCTTCTTGATCATAACAATAAAGCGCAGCTTCCCATCCTAGCGCTTTAAACCTGTCAAAAACCCCAAATGGCTCGAAATCTTTTCGGCTCACCTCCCTTTCATAGATAAAAGCCCCAGCTCGATCTTTCAAATTTTTGAGTTGATCATGAAATAACGTAGCTTGCCATATTCTTGGTTTTGCATTCAATGGCCCAGTCTTCCATTCCGGCTTCTCAGCCGGGTCTAGCCTTGGAGCCTCCGGTGCTTGAGGTGCTTGAGGTGCTTGAGGTGCTTGCTCCATCTCCACATCAGATTCATTGTTCTGAGGAACATACTTTCTTCTTTTATACTGCTGCGCCGGCTGCTTTCCTTTAGCCTTTGCAGCAGACGAACTTGACCCCGCGGCTTCTCCCGTACGTGCCATTTCCTATACAATGTACAACAACAAACACAAAACAAAACACACCAAACAAAACAAAACAAATCAGTAAACACAACCAAAATATCCCCACACTTGCTTGTTACTATGGTAATAGATAATTGTGAACGAAAATATCATCTTTGGTTTAACGAAAATCGGGCATGACGCCTCTACAATCTTAACATTACCAAAAGTTCACAAAATACATCTCAACATTACTTCTACTACCATATTATTACTCAACAATATCAACATTAACATACTATGTTAACTAACAAGCAAGTGGGTATGAACAAGCAAGAACAAGAACCTCTATTTTCACAATGTAACATCAAGATTAGTAAAAGAAAACACATACCTTTGTGTAGATGATGCTAATGTGCAAGAAAAACAAAAACTTGAAAAAACCCCAAAAATTTCGAAATCTAGGGTTCCAGATTCGGCCCCAACAAGTGTTTTTCTTTCAAGTTTCTCCCTAAAATCGAAATCCTTATGAAATTTAAGCCAAGTTAGACCCAAAAATCATGTGATTTGGTTAAGTATTGTGGTTTTTATGAAAGATTTAAGGGTGAATAGGGTTGGGTGTTCTTGAGAGTTCTTGAGGAAGAAAGAAGAAAAGAAAAGAAAGTGAAAAGAAAATAAAAGAAATCGACATATACTTTATAAAAAAAATTTTGATTTTTTTTTTTTATATGTAACCGTCCAGATTGCCAGCCCCCACCGTATGGGTACTCTCCCAGCGTAGGGATACGGTAGTCCTGGGCCAAAAAAATTTTGATTTTTTTTTTTTTATACTGCTGCCCAGACCCCACCGTAGGGGTACGGTATGGGCGTTGGGTTACGGTGGCACATGGCCACTTTTTCTCCACCGTATGGCAGAGGCTAACAGCCGTTGGGTTTTAAGGTTGGGCCGTTCCCCTACGGCTGGGCCGTAGGGTTACGGTAGACCTGGGCAATTTTTTTTTTTTTTTTTTTTTTTTAAATTTACAAACATTGGAAATTACCCTACCCCCTCGAAAATCCCGTGTTGTCCTCAACACAGTGCTAGAACCGTTTTGTTACCGGTACGTCCCCACACTTGTTTCGAACACTGGTTTCGATCAAAACCGAAGTTATACAATAAAACAAAATAAAGTAAAGTAAAAATCTACTATTTACACTACCAAACCTGAGCCTCTTGATCACGTCTCCTCAACCGGGCTTAGAATGTAGCCCGATTTATCCATCTCCAAGTAGTTGATATCATTGCCCTCCAAATACGGTTTCAAGCGGTGCCCGTTTACCGTTTGTTGCTTGCCAGTAATCTCGTCCAAAATCTCAACATCACCATACTCACCAACCCGGCAAACTATGTAAGGACCCATCCATTTGCTTTTCAACTTCCCCGCGAACATCTTGAGTCTTGAATTGTACAACCAAACCTTTTGACCCACTTCAAAGGTTTTCTTTCTCAACTTGGCATCATGCACTTTCTTGAGTTTATCTTTATAAGCCGATGCACATTCGTATGCCTCATCTCGAATTTCCTCAATCTCACTCAGTTGTAATTTCCTCGTTTTGCCCGCCTCATTATAATCCGCATTCACCGTCGTTACTGCCCAATGCGCTCGATGCGTTAACTCCATTGGCAAATGACAACCCTTTCCATATACCATCCGATAAGGCGTTGTACCAATGGGAGTTTTGTAGGCCGTTCGGTACGCCCACAAAGCATCATCCAATTTCCCCGACCAATCCTTCCTATCAACTCTTACCGTCTTCATTAGAATCTCCTTTATTTGACGGTTGGACACTTCGACTTGTCCACTTGTTTGTGGATGGTACGGTGTAGCAATCCGGTGGTTCACACCATATCTCTTCAATAGCTTCCCGAAATTAAAATTCTTGAAATGTGAACCACCATCGCTTATAATCACTCTAGGCACACCAAACCGGGCAAAAATATTGGATTGAACAAATTTACAAACAACCGAATGGTCATTTGTTCTTGTGGCAACTGCTTCAATCCACTTGGAGACATAATCCACCGCTACTAAAATATACAAAAACCCGTTTGAATTAGGAAACGGCCCCATAAAGTCGATGCCCCAAACATCAAATATTTCTACAACCAAAATCGGTTGCATTGGCATCTCATCCCTTTTTGATATGCTCCCCAACCTTTGACAATTTAAGCAATTTCGGGCAAACTGGCAAGCATCCTTAAAAATTGTAGGCCAATAAAACCCACATGAAAGCACCCGGTAACCAGTTTTATGCCCACTAAAATGCCCACCACACGCGGAAGAATGAGCATGTGTCAAAATTTCTTTAACTTCCGCCTCGGGGACACATCTTCGAATCACTTGGTCGGGTCCAATCTTGAAAAGATCCGGCTCATCCCAAATATATTGTTTCACTTGGATCATGAATTGTTGTCGTCGTTTCTTGGTCCAATGATCCGGAATAGCACCTGTGGCCAAATAATTAACATAATGAGCAAACCACGGTGCAGCTTGGGTTGATATGGCTAAAAGTTGCTCATCCGGAAATCTTTCATTTATTTCAGTCATATCGTCACTCCCTTCCATCGGAATTCGAGACAAGTGATCCGCTACAACATTCTCGCTTCCTTTTTTATCCCGAATCTCCAAATCAAACTCTTGGAGCAACAAAACCCATCTAATCAATCTTGGTTTGGCGTCTTTCTTCTCCATCAAATATCGAACCGCACTATGGTCCGAATATACCACCACCTTGCTCCCCCAAATATACGAACGAAACTTGTCCAAAGCATACACCACCGCTAATAGTTCTTTTTCGGTTGTAGTGTAATTCAGTTGCGCTTCGGACAAAGTTTTGCCCGCATAGTAAATTACCACCGGCTTCTTGTCAACTCGTTGGCCCAAAACTGCTCCAATTGTAGTGTCACTTGCATCACACATTATTTCGAATGGCTTCGACCAATCCGGTGGTTGCAAAATAGGAGCCTTGACCAAGTGTTCCTTCAAAACAGTGAAAGCTTGCAAACATTCATTAGTAAAATCAAATGGAACATCTTTCAAAAGCAAATTACATAAAGGTTTGGTAATGACACTAAAACCTTTAATAAACCGTCTATAAAAGCCCGCATGTCCCAAAAATGACCTTACCCCTTTCACATTCTTTGGTGGTGGCAATGATGAAATAACCCGGATTTTTGCCATATCCACCTCTATACCTCTCTCTGAAATCACATGACCCAACACAATTCCCTCTTGCACTATGAAATGGCTTTTCTCCCAACTAAGCACTAAATTTTTCTCAACACATCTTTTTAAAACTCTTTGTAACTCGTTGAGACAAGATTCAAAACTAGTGCCAAATATTGAGAAATCATCCATAAACACTTCAAGCGACTCTCCAACCATGTCCGAGAAAATACTCATCATACATCGTTGAAAAGTTGCCGGAGCGTTACACAATCCAAATGGCATCCGCCTAAAGGCAAAAGTACCATAAGGACAAGTGAAGGTGGTCTTGTGTTGGTCATCCGGGTGAATTGCTATTTGGTTATACCCCGAATACCCATCTAAAAAATAGTAGTATTTTTGACCCGAAAGTTTTTCAATAATTTGGTCAATAAATGGGAGTGGGAAATGGTCCTTAGAAGTGGCGGCATTCAACTTTCGGTAATCAATGCACACCCGCCACCCGGTGACGGGTCGGGTAGCAATTTGGTCACCACTGTCGTCTTTAATTACTTGAATGTCGGACTTCTTAGGGACCACTTGAGTAGGACTTACCCAAGCACTATCCGAAATGGGATAAATAATTCCCGCATCCAACCACTTAATTACCTCTTTCTTTACCACTTCCCTAAGGTTCGGGTTCAACCTTCTTTGCGCTTCTCTCGTAGGCTTTGCATCCTCGGTGGTAATGATCTTGTGCATGACAATGGATGGACTAATTCCTTTAAGATCGGCAATCGTCCACCCAATAGCTTCTTTATTCTCTTTCAACACTTCCAACAAAGCTTGCTCTTGAGCCATCTCCAAATTAGAGGCAATAATGACCGGTAATGTGTCATTATCCCCTAGAAAAGCATACTTCAAATGGCTTGGCAAGTCCTTCAGCTCCAACTTCGGTGGCACTTCTAATGAAGGTTTGGTGCCCGAATCAATCTCCACTGGCAAACTATCAAACTGGTGAGACCATGGTGGTCGACCCTCCTTCAAAGCTAACACATCTTGCGTCTCTTCCTCAATCTCCAAATCCAAAGCATGTACCTGTTCAGAAAAATTACAAGCACACAGTTCCATTCCATCTTGTTCATACTCACTTGGGTTGCATCCTTCAATAACATCTGCCATAAAACATTCTTCAACACAGGAATCATTAGTATTGTTAGTAAAAACATTTAAACGCATTTTCCGGTTTCCAAATGTCATGTCAACCGTGCCAAATCTACAATCAATTACCGCATGTGCGGTATTTAAAAACGGTCGACCCAATATGACATTTTGTTGTTGTTTTGACTCGGCGGATGAGTAGTCCAATACCAAAAAATCAACCGGGTAATAAAATTCATCAATTTTTACAATGACATTTTGAACCATTCCCCGGGGTAACTTATGGGACAAATCGGCTAAAACAACCGTTGTCTCCACCCTCGCTAATGGACCAAAGTCATATTGATCATACAACCCACCCGGTAAAATACTCACCCCGGCTCCAAGATCTAGCAACGCCTTTGCCATTTGAAAATTACCAACTTGAATGTTTATTAATGGCGTGCCCGGATCTTGGAGCTTAGGAGGAAGCTCCCCGTTCAAAACTGCACTCACTTGACCCGTGACATTTACCCGCTTAGGCATCTTTTTCTTTTGTTGCCTCTTTTGTGTACATAGTTCTTTCAAAAATTTTGCATATGCGGGTACTTGTTTTATTGCATCAAGTAAAGGAAGATTTATTTTTACTTGTTTAAACATGTCCCACATCTCTTCTTTTTGGGGACCTCTTGATGCAATAAAGTTTTTCTTGCCCGGGTCAAGTAGAGCCGATGGAAATGGGACTTGATTCGGCTCATTTTCAACTTTCTCACTCTCACTCACTTCCGGTTTTTTAACATTTATTTCTTTTTGTAAAACCGGTGTACTTTCATCATTGTCACTTTCCTCACCCGTGACATCTTCAACCACCCCCTCGACAAAACTTGGTGACAAGTCTGCCTTAAATTCTTTCCCACTTCTCAAAACACTTACATGATTAACATTAACATTGTTACCTCGTGACGAGCCATGTGACGGATTTACCTGCGTATCGCTAGGAAGTTTGCCTTTACCTTTCTTCAACTCCGCCACATCGGTTGCCAATTGACCCATTTGAGTTGTTAATGCTTGAATGCTTTTATCACGAACTTCATCCTTTTGTATTCGTGCTTCATCAAGTTGGTTCCGCCTTTGCATATCTTGTTGCATAGCTTTAAGCATCTCCATGACCTCATTTCCACTTGACGAATCATGACCTGAATTTCGTTGTCCAGTTTGAGCTTGCCCTTGATAGCCACTATTGTATCCGCCTCTATAATTCCCTTGGTTGTATTGTTGACGAGGCACAAAGTTACCTTGAGCAGCTTGAAAATTCGGGTTAGCTTGATTAGAAGCATTCCCATATCTAAAGTTGGGATGATTTCGTAACCCGGGGTGGTAAGTATTGGAGTTCATGTCATAATTTCTCCCACCCCCTTGAATAGCATTCACTTCTTCACTCGGTGTTTCTTGCACACCCACTCCACAAACTTCTGCCGTGTGACCTATCTCTTGACAAGTGCTGCAAACATTATATAATTGATTAGTATTTTGCACATTACCACCTTCAACCGCATGTACCTGTGGTCTTTGAATCACATGTCTCGCCCTTCTTGAAGATTGGGCCTTCCTTTTTGAAGTCACCGCCATTTGCTCTAAATATGCCCAATCATCTTGTTCAAAGTTTGTACCAAAAGTACCATTTGTGATGGACATAAGATCCCGTGCATCCTCCGATGTCAAACCTTCATGAAAAGCATTTAACAATTCCCATAGTTGGATACCATGGTGAGGGCAATTTCGTAGCATCATGTTAAACCTCTCAAATGCTTCATGGAACATTTCTCCCGACTGTTGTTGGAAACTCCTCAAGCCTCGTCTCGCATCATTAGTCTTTTGCGAACTATAAAACTCATCTAGAAAGATTTGTTGCATGTCAGCCCATGTGTAAATTGATGCGGATGGTAAAGTGTGGAACCATCTCTTTGCTTTATCTTCCAATGAAAATTGGAAAAGTACCAATTTGACATCATCCGGAGTAAACCCTTGGCCCCCAATAGTGTTACAAATGGAATCATAAGTTTCCAAATGAAAGTAAGGCTCTTCCGTTGCTAGCCCCTTGAACTTTGGTAGACTTTGAAGTGCGGTTGTTCTAACCTCAAAAGTTCTTCCATTTGCATTTTGTGGAATCACTATGGGTGATGGATTATTAGTGATGATAGGCCGAAAATGTGCCTCAATTCCCCGTACAACATCACGGTGGAGTCTTCTAGGTGCTCCCAATGGCGCTCTTGGTTGACCCATTTGCCCTTGCATTGCACCTTGTGGTGCAAATTGTTGATGTTGATTCGGATGCATCGGTTGTTGTTGGTGATTTGGCCTTTGATGTTGAGCTTGCATATTTGGAGGCCGCATTTGATTTAGTGGCGTGGGATGCTGAAACTGCAATCCTTGTGGTCTAACATGTTGCACACCAACCGGTAGTCTTGACGGGTCTTGATATTGTAAAAGTGGTTGACTTGTTTGACCCGTTTGAGCTTGCGAATCCACATATGCACCTTGTCCTCCATAGTAATAACCCTCTTCATTGTACCCACTACGCTCCTCATCGTCATACCCCTCGTCATACACATCTCTTTGAAATCTTGAATTTAAACCACCTTGAAAAGATGAATGGTAAAAACCCGATTGGTTAGGTGGTTGATAAGAAGATGTGGTGTGGACAATTGTTGAACCTTGTCCTTGTGGGTGGGGAATGGTAGAAGATGATTGACCCGTAGTTGGAAAAAAATGGGAAAATGGTGGAATGGTACATGATGGATTAAAGTTAAGGTTTGGATCAATTTGGGTGGAACTCGGTTGGGTGGTATGGCTCGGTGTTTCAGAATTGGTGGACAAGTTAGGTAATGTGGTGTTGGGCGAAATGTGTGAAGAAGTAGGCATGAATGGTGAAGTCGTTTGACCCGTTGTTGGTATGTGAGGGTCTTGCATTATGTTTCTTGGGGTGAACGGTGAAGTAGGTGAATCAATGATTTTGTTTCTTCGAATCAAAACTCGGTTCTTTCTCAAGGTTCTTTCAATCTCCGGATCAAACAAAAGTGGTGATGACTCGTGAGAGCCCCTAGTATGCATACACTTGAAGTACCTGCACACTAAACACAACCAGTGTAAACCCGAAAATAACAAAACAAAACTAAAAGCTTAACACACGTTGCGCACTACTCCCCGGCAACGGCGCCAAAATTTGACGTGCTTGTCGTGGTACACGTAAAATTTCCCAATTACAACTATTGAATAGTGGCAAGAAGGTATCGAACACAGGGAGTTTGTGGAAAATGTGTAATTTCTAGCTTTGTTAATTAACTAAAATTAAACTACTCAACAAAAAGTAAATGATTATGATTTTTGATTGTTTTGGTTTCACTAAAATAACGACTAATTATCAATTCAAACTTAGAAGTGTTTCTTCAAATTATGAGATAATGACCATTCAAGGATTCGGTTTCTCTAAACACTTGTGCAAAATTCCAACTAGAAAGAGTTACATAGACATAACTCATGTAAAAACAATTGTTGTGATAAAAGGGAACAAAGTACTCGGATTATATTAACGCGAGGTTGTTTCCCGATGACCAGTTAATTAATAACCAACCCAAATCCTTCCCATGATATCTCGGTTGTTAGCAACACCAAGAACGTATGATTTAGATGAGAAATTGGAAAATTAATTAACACGCTACAAGCAATTGATCAAACATCATAATAATAAAGCAAGAATTACCAAATTATTATTCTAGAAATAAGAGAAAAAAAACACACAAGAGTCTAGTAGAAACCTTCACCTAGAATGATCACCAAAAGTTTTAGCCCGACATAGCTTGGTGAATTATCAAAACAAACATCATCTTGTTCATGTGAATCAAAGACATAAAACTAATGTTTTTCAATGCTCTCCAATGATAAGTTGCAGCCAAAACTCTCTCCAAAGATGATAGATACGTTTTGGAATGAAAAGGCTTGATATAAATCTTCATCAAAGTGCTCTTAATTGCATAAGTTACAAAAAACCATCAGGTCCACCGTACCCCTACTGTATGGCCGTAGGGGTACGGCCAAGAGTAAAAAGCATACGGCCATTCGGGCCTGCCCTACGCTGGGAAATTGATGTCTGTAGCCACCGTAGGGGAACGGCCAGGCCGTAGGCCTACGGTGGTCCTGTTGAAAACCTTGATTTTTTTCTTCTTTCTTTCCACCTCGTTCCAATGCTTCCGATCCGTTCCAAAAGCCCGTTTTCCGCCATTTTAGCTCCCTTATCATACCTGCATCCATAACAACCGTAGTTATCCAACTCCAAGCAATATCATGATTAATTGTGATTAATATATATGTTTTAACACTATAACGGGTTGTTCCTTGAACCACCCGTCACATCCCCACACTTAACCATTGCTTGTCCCAAGCAATCTACCAAAACTCTATTTCTAACAGAAACAATCATTTTAAAGTCAAGTTAAATGTGCAATCCTCGTACTAACCCATTCTCAACACCCCAATCAACACACCCCTCACAATATCTCTCCTCTCGGTATCAAATAAGCTCTAGCAAAGATACGCTAGACACACAAAAGGCAAACGGGTAGTTGTACAACCATAAGCTTGTACCTAAATCAATAATCCTCCTAACATGAACATGAATATAAATCAAAGGGACTTGACGGTTGTAACTTGGCTAGGTGTGAAGGTAGGGAATAGGATATATATAAGTAGCGCAAACTTTACCCGGTCTTTTATTTCAACACAAACTCACGCGAACAAGAAACACTACTATATACAAACACAAACATAACGTAACTTGCTCTTCTTTTTCTGTTCTTTTTTTTTTTCAATACATCAAGAAACACAAATACATACACATACGAACACACTCAATTAAAACTTCAACTTGTAATACTAAAATAACACACTAACACTCGATTTAAACACATAAGACCGGGTCAAGTTGGGTATTGATTTAGGGAACTAGCTAAAGGGTTAACAATCGATAGGCTTTTAGGCTCAAAGATGGGCAACTAAATGTCCAAACCCCCGCCCCTCTCGCTACCTTGCTCATATTTGTAATGTATGAGGTCCAACCCCCCAAAACTCACACTCGCACTCACATGATGAGGCTCCCTAATGCCCTTATCATTTTTACACTCATGTTCAATCAAGGATTCAAGCTGTATTCAGGCACAAGTTCTAGTGCACCCCCACCCGTTGCCACTCTCACAAAAGAAGAATTTATTTATTTACATGTGTGGCTTCAACTCTCACCAAGAAAAAGAAACGGGTATTAAAGGTTGCCGATGTGTCTACTGGGGGTTAAATCAAGGTGTTCCGATTTTTCCAACATTGCACTTGACCTCAAAAAAAAATTTTAAAATCTCCAAAAATTTCTTCCCATCCCCACACTTGGGATGCATTGTCCCAATGCATGGCTTTGGAAAGAAACGCTCGTACACTCAAACCACAAATTTCTTTTTGTATTTTTTCATTTTTTAATTTTTTTAGACTTTTCATTTTTCTAAAACACACATCCAACTTCCACAACCCAAACTCATCATCAATTTACATGATTCAATACACCACCCGACCACCCAAAACCCAAAGATAAAAACACAAGCATAAACAAACAAAATATAAAACTATGTACAAGAAGCACGACCTGATCAATAGTAGCGCGGCTGCGGCGGCCCAAACACCGAGGTGAATAAATCATTCCATTCGCCAAAGCCGAATGCTCCATCACTACTTCCTCCTTGATCTGTGGGTTGCTGCTGCTGAGAGTTGACCCATTGGGAATGGTGGATTGGTGGCGTCGGGTAGGAGATGCTTCCGTCATATGGCGGTAAAGACCCATAATCCACCGGTGGTGGATTTGCAACTACAGGCCTTCCCGCGTGCCAATCATCATTCATTCTCCTGTTTTGATCATCAATGTACCTGTGATTAATCTCCACTTGCTGAGCGTAAGCATGTCCACGGTTCCATAATTCTTGGCGATCAAAACCTTGTTGCATTCTCCGCTCCATACTAGCTCCCATCATTGTTTGATGATCAAATAACGTACGCTCCGACCCTGACCAAGTATCAAACACCGAGGTTGGGGGCGTTGACTTTCAATCACCTCATTCATCGACCCCCCAAAAGCCCAACCATCCACAAATGTCCTTTCGGTAAAATCATAAAAGCTTCCCCCATGATATCCGCTCGAACTCCCTTGGCCAATATCCAAATGTCCACCCGCCGGGTTATCTTCATATTCTTCATCATCAGTTGGTGGCGCTTCAGCTCCACTTTCGGGGTCATCCTCCTCACCGGGCAAAAGTACCCGTGCATCTTTCTTCAACATCCTCCACTTTTGACCTCCACTTTTCAATTTATGGTACCTCTCAGATTCAGAATACACCCAACCAGAACCCAATATTGCCAGATCAATAGGTTTAAACTTTTTCCTCTTTCTTCCTTCATCTTCAGCAGTGATTGCACCTTGTTGCTTCAACAATCCAGTAATTATTCGACAGTAAGGAATGATTGTTCTCTCCGGTGAATTTCTACAGATCCACACATGATTCAAAACCAAATACCGGAAAGAGAATTTTGGACCACCGTGCATCAACGCATATAAAATAGGAACCTCAGAAAAACGCACTTGTTCCTTATCAGCGCGTCTCGGTAATATATTCAAGATGGTAAAGTTCAGCAACAGTTTAGGCTCTATCTTCAAATTTCTTCGATATAACGTACCATGATAAGTACCCGGCAAAAATAGATCACTCAACATATCCATCCAACGAGGATGCTTGTCCGGATTAAGCAACAATTCGTCAATGCTCGGATTCTTATATTCCTTCGCCGGTAAACTGTCAAACTTCGCAAGCCTTCGTAATGTCTCGTAAGACATTTCCACCTCTATTCCATTTACCTCACCAATCAGCTTCATCTTTGAAGGTGAATCAAATCTCGGACATCGTAGTGTCGCCATCCATTCTTCTACCTCGTCCAAAAATACCCTTCTTTCTTCTTGATCATAACAATAAAGCGCAGCTTCCCATCCTAGCGCTTTAAACCTGTCAAAAACCCCAAATGGCTCGAAATCTTTTCGGCTCACCTCCCTTTCATAGATAAAAGCCCCAGCTCGATCTTTCAAATTTTTGAGTTGATCATGAAATAACGTAGCTTGCCATATTCTTGGTTTTGCATTCAATGGCCCAGTCTTCCATTCCGGCTTCTCAGCCGGGTCTAGCCTTGGAGCCTCCGGTGCTTGAGGTGCTTGAGGTGCTTGAGGTGCTTGCTCCATCTCCACATCAGATTCATTGTTCTGAGGAACATACTTTCTTCTTTTATACTGCTGCGCCGGCTGCTTTCCTTTAGCCTTTGCAGCAGACGAACTTGACCCCGCGGCTTCTCCCGTACGTGCCATTTCCTATACAATGTACAACAACAAACACAAAACAAAACACACCAAACAAAACAAAACAAATCAGTAAACACAACCAAAATATCCCCACACTTGCTTGTTACTATGGTAATAGATAATTGTGAACGAAAATATCATCTTTGGTTTAACGAAAATCGGGCATGACGCCTCTACAATCTTAACATTACCAAAAGTTCACAAAATACATCTCAACATTACTTCTACTACCATATTATTACTCAACAATATCAACATTAACATACTATGTTAACTAACAAGCAAGTGGGTATGAACAAGCAAGAACAAGAACCTCTATTTTCACAATGTAACATCAAGATTAGTAAAAGAAAACACATACCTTTGTGTAGATGATGCTAATGTGCAAGAAAAACAAAAACTTGAAAAAACCCCAAAAATTTCGAAATCTAGGGTTCCAGATTCGGCCCCAACAAGTGTTTTTCTTTCAAGTTTCTCCCTAAAATCGAAATCCTTATGAAATTTAAGCCAAGTTAGACCCAAAAATCATGTGATTTGGTTAAGTATTGTGGTTTTTATGAAAGATTTAAGGGTGAATAGGGTTGGGTGTTCTTGAGAGTTCTTGAGGAAGAAAGAAGAAAAGAAAAGAAAGTGAAAAGAAAATAAAAGAAATCGACATATACTTTATAAAAAAAATTTTGATTTTTTTTTTTATATGTAACCGTCCAGATTGCCAGCCCCCACCGTATGGGTACTCTCCCAGCGTAGGGATACGGTAGTCCTGGGCCAAAAAAATTTTGATTTTTTTTTTTATATACTGCTGCCCAGACCCCACCGTAGGGGTACGGTATGGGCGTTGGGTTACGGTGGCACATGGCCACTTTTTCTCCACCGTATGGCAGAGGCTAACAGCCGTTGGGTTTTAAGGTTGGGCCGTTCCCCTACGGCTGGGCCGTAGGGTTACGGTAGACCTGGGCAATTTTTTTTTTTTTTTTTTTTTTTAAATTTACAAACATTGGAAATTACCCTACCCCCTCGAAAATCCCGTGTTGTCCTCAACACAGTGCTAGAACCGTTTTGTTACCGGTACGTCCCCACACTTGTTTCGAACACGGGTTTCGATCAAAACCGAAGTTATACAATAAAACAAAATAAAGTAAAGTAAAAATCTACTATTTACACTACCAAACCTGAGCCTCTTGATCACGTCTCCTCAACCGGGCTTAGAATGTAGCCCGATTTATCCATCTCCAAGTAGTTGATATCATTGCCCTCCAAATACGGTTTCAAGCGGTGCCCGTTTACCGTTTGTTGCTTGCCAGTAATCTCGTCCAAAATCTCAACATCACCATACTCACCAACCCGGCAAACTATGTAAGGACCCATCCATTTGCTTTTCAACTTCCCCGCGAACATCTTGAGTCTTGAATTGTACAACCAAACCTTTTGACCCACTTCAAAGGTTTTCTTTCTCAACTTGGCATCATGCACTTTCTTGAGTTTATCTTTATAAGCCGATGCACATTCGTATGCCTCATCTCGAATTTCCTCAATCTCACTCAGTTGTAATTTCCTCGTTTTGCCCGCCTCATTATAATCCGCATTCACCGTCGTTACTGCCCAATGCGCTCGATGCGTTAACTCCATTGGCAAATGACAACCCTTTCCATATACCATCCGATAAGGCGTTGTACCAATGGGAGTTTTGTAGGCCGTTCGGTACGCCCACAAAGCATCATCCAATTTCCCCGACCAATCCTTCCTATCAACTCTTACCGTCTTCATTAGAATCTCCTTTATTTGACGGTTGGACACTTCGACTTGTCCACTTGTTTGTGGATGGTACGGTGTAGCAATCCGGTGGTTCACACCATATCTCTTCAATAGCTTCCCGAAATTAAAATTCTTGAAATGTGAACCACCATCGCTTATAATCACTCTAGGCACACCAAACCGGGCAAAAATATTGGATTGAACAAATTTACAAACAACCGAATGGTCATTTGTTCTTGTGGCAACTGCTTCAATCCACTTGGAGACATAATCCACCGCTACTAAAATATACAAAAACCCGTTTGAATTAGGAAACGGCCCCATAAAGTCGATGCCCCAAACATCAAATATTTCTACAACCAAAATCGGTTGCATTGGCATCTCATCCCTTTTTGATATGCTCCCCAACCTTTGACAATTTAAGCAATTTCGGGCAAACTGGCAAGCATCCTTAAAAATTGTAGGCCAATAAAACCCACATGAAAGCACCCGGTAACCAGTTTTATGCCCACTAAAATGCCCACCACACGCGGAAGAATGAGCATGTGTCAAAATTTCTTTAACTTCCGCCTCGGGGACACATCTTCGAATCACTTGGTCGGGTCCAATCTTGAAAAGATCCGGCTCATCCCAAATATATTGTTTCACTTGGACCATGAATTGTTGTCGTCGTTTCTTGGTCCAATGATCCGGAATAGCACCTGTGGCCAAATAATTAACATAATGAGCAAACCACGGTGCGGCTTGGGTTGATATGGCTAAAAGTTGCTCATCCGGAAATCTTTCATTTATTTCAGTCATATCGTCACTCCCTTCCATCGGAATTCGAGACAAGTGATCCGCTACAACATTCTCGCTTCCTTTTTTATCCCGAATCTCCAAATCAAACTCTTGGAGCAACAAAACCCATCTAATCAATCTTGGTTTGGCGTCTTTCTTCTCCATCAAATATCGAACCGCACTATGGTCCGAATATACCACCACCTTGCTCCCCCAAATATACGAACGAAACTTGTCCAAAGCATACACCACCGCTAATAGTTCTTTTTCGGTTGTAGTGTAATTCAGTTGCGCTTCGGACAAAGTTTTGCCCGCATAGTAAATTACCACCGGCTTCTTGTCAACTCGTTGGCCCAAAACTGCTCCAATTGTAGTGTCACTTGCATCACACATTATTTCGAATGGCTTCGACCAATCCGGTGGTTGCAAAATAGGAGCCTTGACCAAGTGTTCCTTCAAAACAGTGAAAGCTTGCAAACATTCATTAGTAAAATCAAATGGAACATCTTTCAAAAGCAAATTACATAAAGGTTTGGTAATGACACTAAAACCTTTAATAAACCGTCTATAAAAGCCCGCATGTCCCAAAAATGACCTTACCCCTTTCACATTCTTTGGTGGTGGCAATGATGAAATAACCCGGATTTTTGCCATATCCACCTCTATACCTCTCTCTGAAATCACATGACCCAACACAATTCCCTCTTGCACTATGAAATGGCTTTTCTCCCAACTAAGCACTAAATTTTTCTCAACACATCTTTTTAAAACTCTTTGTAACTCGTTGAGACAAGATTCAAAACTAGTGCCAAATATTGAGAAATCATCCATAAACACTTCAAGCGACTCTCCAACCATGTCCGAGAAAATACTCATCATACATCGTTGAAAAGTTGCCGGAGCGTTACACAATCCAAATGGCATCCGCCTAAAGGCAAAAGTACCATAAGGACAAGTGAAGGTGGTCTTGTGTTGGTCATCCGGGTGAATTGCTATTTGGTTATACCCCGAATACCCATCTAAAAAACAGTAGTATTTTTGACCCGAAAGTTTTTCAATAATTTGGTCAATAAATGGGAGTGGGAAATGGTCCTTAGAAGTGGCGGCATTCAACTTTCGGTAATCAATGCACACCCGCCACCCGGTGACGGGTCGGGTAGCAATTTGGTCACCACTGTCGTCTTTAATTACTTGAATGTCGGACTTCTTAGGGACCACTTGAGTAGGACTTACCCAAGCACTATCCGAAATGGGATAAATAATTCCCGCATCCAACCACTTAATTACCTCTTTCTTTACCACTTCCCTAAGGTTCGGGTTCAACCTTCTTTGCGCTTCTCTCGTAGGCTTTGCATCCTCGGTGGTAATGATCTTGTGCATGACAATGGATGGACTAATTCCTTTAAGATCGGCAATCGTCCACCCAATAGCTTCTTTATTCTCTTTCAACACTTCCAACAAAGCTTGCTCTTGAGCCATCTCCAAATTAGAGGCAATAATGACCGGTAATGTGTCATTATCCCCTAGAAAAGCATACTTCAAATGGCTTGGCAAGTCCTTCAGCTCCAACTTCGGTGGCACTTCTAATGAAGGTTTGGTGCCCGAATCAATCTCCACTGGCAAACTATCAAACTGGTGAGACCATGGTGGTCGACCCTCCTTCAAAGCTAACACATCTTGCGTCTCTTCCTCAATCTCCAAATCCAAAGCATGTACCTGTTCAGAAAAATTACAAGCACACAGTTCCATTCCATCTTGTTCATACTCACTTGGGTTGCATCCTTCAATAACATCTGCCATAAAACATTCTTCAACACAGGAATCATTAGTATTGTTAGTAAAAACATTTAAACGCATTTTCCGGTTTCCAAATGTCATGTCAACCGTGCCAAATCTACAATCAATTACCGCATGTGCGGTATTTAAAAACGGTCGACCCAATATGACATTTTGTTGTTGTTTTGACTCGGCGGATGAGTAGTCCAATACCAAAAAATCAACCGGGTAATAAAATTCATCAATTTTTACAATGACATTTTGAACCATTCCCCGGGGTAACTTATGGGACAAATCGGCTAAAACAACCGTTGTCTCCACCCTCGCTAATGGACCAAAGTCATATTGATCATACAACCCACCCGGTAAAATACTCACCCCGGCTCCAAGATCTAGCAACGCCTTTGCCATTTGAAAATTACCAACTTGAATGTTTATTAATGGCGTGCCCGGATCTTGGAGCTTAGGAGGAAGCTCCCCGTTCAAAACTGCACTCACTTGACCCGTGACATTTACCCGCTTAGGCATCTTTTTCTTTTGTTGCCTCTTTTGTGTACATAGTTCTTTCAAAAATTTTGCATATGCGGGTACTTGTTTTATTGCATCAAGTAAAGGAAGATTTATTTTTACTTGTTTAAACATGTCCCACATCTCTTCTTTTTGGGGACCTCTTGATGCAATAAAGTTTTTCTTGCCCGGGTCAAGTAGAGCCGATGGAAATGGGACTTGATTCGGCTCATTTTCAACTTTCTCACTCTCACTCACTTCCGGTTTTTTAACATTTATTTCTTTTTGTAAAACCGGTGTACTTTCATCATTGTCACTTTCCTCACCCGTGACATCTTCAACCACCCCCTCGACAAAACTTGGTGACAAGTCTGCCTTAAATTCTTTCCCACTTCTCAAAACACTTACATGATTAACATTAACATTGTTACCTCGTGACGAGCCATGTGACGGATTTACCTGCGTATCGCTAGGAAGTTTGCCTTTACCTTTCTTCAACTCCGCCACATCGGTTGCCAATTGACCCATTTGAGTTGTTAATGCTTGAATGCTTTTATCACGAACTTCATCCTTTTGTATTCGTGCTTCATCAAGTTGGTTCCGCCTTTGCATATCTTGTTGCATAGCTTTAAGCATCTCCATGACCTCATTTCCACTTGACGAATCATGACCTGAATTTCGTTGTCCAGTTTAAGCTTGCCCTTGATAGCCACTATTGTATCCGCCTCTATAATTCCCTTGGTTGTATTGTTGACGAGGCACAAAGTTACCTTGAGCAGCTTGAAAATTCGGGTTAGCTTGATTAGAAGCATTCCCATATCTAAAGTTGGGATGATTTCGTAACCCGGGGTGGTAAGTATTGGAGTTCATGTCATAATTTCTCCCACCCCCTTGAATAGCATTCACTTCTTCACTCGGTGTTTCTTGCACACCCACTCCACAAACTTCTGCCGTGTGACCTATCTCTTGACAAGTGCTGCAAACATTATATAATTGATTAGTATTTTGCACATTACCACCTTCAACCGCATGTACCTGTGGTCTTTGAATCACATGTCTCGCCCTTCTTGAAGATTGGGCCTTCCTTTTTGAAGTCACCGCCATTTGCTCTAAATATGCCCAATCATCTGTTTCAAAGTTTGTACCAAAAGTACCATTTGTGATGGACATAAGATCCCGTGCATCCTCCGATGTCAAACCTTCATGAAAAGCATTTAACAATTCCCATAGTTGGATACCATGGTGAGGGCAATTTCGTAGCATCATGTTAAACCTCTCAAATGCTTCATGGAACATTTCTCCCGACTGTTGTTGGAAACTCCTCAAGCCTCGTCTCGCATCATTAGTCTTTTGCGAACTATAAAACTCATCTAGAAAGATTTGTTGCATGTCAGCCCATGTGTAAATTGATGCGGATGGTAAAGTGTGGAACCATCTCTTTGCTTTATCTTCCAATGAAAATTGGAAAAGTACCAATTTGACATCATCCGGAGTAAACCCTTGGCCCCCAATAGTGTTACAAATGGAATCATAAGTTTCCAAATGAAAGTAAGGCTCTTCCGTTGCTAGCCCCTTGAACTTTGGTAGACTTTGAAGTGCGGTTGTTCTAACCTCAAAAGTTCTTCCATTTGCATTTTGTGGAATCACTATGGGTGATGGATTATTAGTGATGATAGGCCGAAAATGTGCCTCAATTCCCCGTACAACATCACGGTGGAGTCTTCTAGGTGCTCCCAATGGCGCTCTTGGTTGACCCATTTGCCCTTGCATTGCACCTTGTGGTGCAAATTGTTGATGTTGATTCGGATGCATCGGTTGTTGTTGGTGATTTGGCCTTTGATGTTGAGCTTGCATATTTGGAGGCCGCATTTGATTTAGTGGCGTGGGATGCTGAAACTGCAATCCTTGTGGTCTAACATGTTGCACACCAACCGGTAGTCTTGACGGGTCTTGATATTGTAAAAGTGGTTGACTTGTTTGACCCGTTTGAGCTTGCGAATCCACATATGCACCTTGTCCTCCATAGTAATAACCCTCTTCATTGTACCCACTACGCTCCTCATCGTCATACCCCTCGTCATACACATCTCTTTGAAATCTTGAATTTAAACCACCTTGAAAAGATGAATGGTAAAAACCCGATTGGTTAGGTGGTTGATAAGAAGATGTGGTGTGGACAATTGTTGAACCTTGTCCTTGTGGGTGGGGAATGGTAGAAGATGATTGACCCGTAGTTGGAAAAAAATGGGAAAATGGTGGAATGGTACATGATGGATTAAAGTTAAGGTTTGGATCAATTTGGGTGGAACTCGGTTGGGTGGTATGGCTCGGTGTTTCAGAATTGGTGGACAAGTTAGGTAATGTGGTGTTGGGCGAAATGTGTGAAGAAGTAGGCATGAATGGTGAAGTCGTTTGACCCGTTGTTGGTATGTGAGGGTCTTGCATTATGTTTCTTGGGGTGAACGGTGAAGTAGGTGAATCAATGATTTTGTTTCTTCGAATCAAAACTCGGTTCTTTCTCAAGGTTCTTTCAATCTCCGGATCAAACAAAAGTGGTGATGACTCGTGAGAGCCCCTAGTATGCATACACTTGAAGTACCTGCACACTAAACACAACCAGTGTAAACCCGAAAATAACAAAACAAAACTAAAAGCTTAACACACGTTGCGCACTACTCCCCGGCAACGGCGCCAAAATTTGACGTGCTTGTCGTGGTACACGTAAAATTTCCCAATTACAACTATTGAATAGTGGCAAGAAGGTATCGAACACAGGGAGTTTGTGGAAAATGTGTAATTTCTAGCTTTGTTAATTAACTAAAATTAAACTACTCAACAAAAAGTAAATGATTATGATTTTTGATTGTTTTGGTTTCACTAAAATAACGACTAATTATCAATTCAAACTTAGAAGTGTTTCTTCAAATTATGAGATAATGACCATTCAAGGATTCGGTTTCTCTAAACACTTGTGCAAAATTCCAACTAGAAAGAGTTACATAGACATAACTCATGTAAAAACAATTGTTGTGATAAAAGGGAACAAAGTACTCGGATTATATTAACGCGAGGTTGTTTCCCGATGACCAGTTAATTAATAACCAACCCAAATCCTTCCCATGATATCTCGGTTGTTAGCAACACCAAGAACGTATGATTTAGATGAGAAATTGGAAAATTAATTAACACGCTACAAGCAATTGATCAAACATCATAATAATAAAGCAAGAATTACCAAATTATTATTCTAGAAATAAGAGAAAAAAAACACACAAGAGTCTAGTAGAAACCTTCACCTAGAATGATCACCAAAAGTTTTAGCCCGACATAGCTTGGTGAATTATCAAAACAAACATCATCTTGTTCATGTGAATCAAAGACATAAAACTAATGTTTTTCAATGCTCTCCAATGATAAGTTGCAGCCAAAACTCTCTCCAAAGATGATAGATACGTTTTGGAATGAAAAGGCTTGATATAAATCTTCATCAAAGTGCTCTTAATTGCATAAGTTACAAAAAACCATCAGGTCCACCGTACCCCTACTGTATGGCCGTAGGGGTACGGCCAAGAGTAAAAAGCATACGGCCATTCGGGCCTGCCCTACGCTGGGAAATTGATGTCTGTAGCCACCGTAGGGGAACGGCCAGGCCGTAGGCCTATGGTGGTCCTGTTGAAAACCTTGATTTTTTTCTTCTTTCTTTCCACCTCGTTCCAATGCTTCCGATCCGTTCCAAAAGCCCGTTTTCCGCCATTTTAGCTCCCTTATCATACCTGCATCCATAACAACCGTAGTTATCCAACTCCAAGAAATATCATGATTAATTGTGATTAATATATATGTTTTAACACTATAACGGGTTGTTCCTTGAACCACCCGTCAACAGTGCTGACAAACATCTTGAGCTCAGGACTGATGGCTTACACTATTTGGCGGGGCGTGTTTGGGTCCCATTATTCGGGGGATTGCGCGAGCTTGTTCTGGATGAAGCTCAAAAATCCCGGTATTCTATTCACCCTGGCTCTGATAAGATGTATCAGGATTTGAAGATACTCTATTGGTGGCCGAACATGAAAGCTGACATAGCTTCTTACGTCAGCAAATGTTTGACTTGTGCTAAAGTCAAGGTGGAGTATCAGAGGCCGTCTGGTCTCCTGCAACAACCAGAGGTTCCAGAATGGAAGTGGGAATGAATCACGATGGATTTTGTCACCAAGCTGCCAAGGTCACCTAGTGGTTACGATATGATTTGGGTGATTGTTGACCGGCTGACAAAATCGTCACGTTTTATACCTATTAAGGAAACCGATGGACTCGAGCGGTTAGCTCGACTTTACCTTAAGGAGGTGGTTGCTCGGCACGGAGTGCCTGTTTCTATTATCTCTGATCGTGATTCTCGTTTCGCTTCGCGTTTCTGGAAGGCTCTGCACAAGGCTTTGGGTACTCAGTTGGATATGAGTACGGCTTATCATCCGCAAACTGATGGACAGAGTGAGCGGACGATTCAAACCTTGGAAGACATGCTTCGGGCATGTGTTATCGATTTTGGCAAAAGTTGGGAGATCCACCTGCCGTTAGTGGAGTTCTCCTACAACAACAGCTATCACTCTAGCATCAAGGCAGCTCCGTTCGAGGCTCTTTACGGACGGAAATGTCGATCACCACTTTGTGGGGCCGAGGTGGGTGAGAGCCAGCTCACTGGTCCGGAACTCGTGTACGAAACTTCGGAGAAAATCGTACAGATCCGTCAACGTTTGGCTGCTGCACGGGATCGTCAGAAGAGCTATGCCGATCGCCGTCGAAAACCTTTAGAGTTCCAGGTTGGGGACAAGGTACTTCTGAAAGTTTCACCATGGAAGGGCGTCATACGCTTTGGAAAGCGTGGCAAGCTTAACCCTCGTTATGTCGGACCGTTCGCAATCCTGGATCGGATTGGACCGGTGGCATACAGACTTGATTTACCGGCGGAGCTCGGTAGTGTACACAACGTCTTCCATGTGTCTAACTTGAAGAAGTGTTTGGCTGATGAATCTCTCATTGTACCACTGGAAGAGATCAAGGTTGATGATCGTCTTCGCATTGTGGAGGAACCTGTCGAGATTCTCGACTACAAGATTCGTAGCCTTCGTCGGAGTAAAATCCGCATCGTTAAAGTCCGTTGGAACTCGAACCGTGGACCGGAGTTCACATGGGAACGGGAGGATCAGATGAAATCTAAGTATCCTCATCTATTTCCGAAGCGCGCTTTTGAATCGAGGCATGTTACTGCTGAAGCAGAATGAATCTCGGGTTGAGATTCCTTTCAACATGGGGATGATGTGACATCCGGTAAGTTTCTTTTCGTTCTGTTCTTTTCGTTTCTTTCTTCTTGGGCTTTGCGCAATTTTCGGGACGAAAATTCTTTCAACGTGGGGATGATGTGACACCCGGCATGTTCGGCTTAAACATATTAGTAACATCTAAGTCTACCTTAGCGAGAAACGTTTATAAACAAACTTAACTGGGTTAGTTGAGTCGGGTCAAGTTAGGATTGTCCAGGGTACAATGATCTGGAGGATCATTGGGAGTCGTTTTGGTAATACACTAGTACCGGGTTCCGTTGTTGGTGACATTACATGAACTAATTAAGTATATGTGTAGATTATGAGTCGTGTGGTGGATTATATACATAGATGTGTTTAAATGATGTGTAAATGATTATCTGTGCTTAAATGTGTTAAATATAGACTAATGATGCATGCTTATGTGTTAAGATGTGTTAGAATGCGTTAAACACGACAAACTGGAAAACTAGTTAAAAAGGGGTTCTGGTTCGACCACTTCGAGTGGTCGAAGGAGAAGAAAAGTGTCTGGTTCGACCCATGTAAGTGGGCGAACCAGGGAAGTGGAATTTGAGGAATTCCCTTCGACCAAACAGGGCTCATTCGACCCTATGAAAGGGGCGAAGGAGACCACATTCGACCAATGAATTGGTGCGAAGGAAGATTAGTATAAATACCAACCTTTGTCATTTTTCATCATTTCACAAACCCTAACCGTCCCAAAACGCTCTCAAACGATCTTAAACACTAAGGAAGGAGTTTTTGCTCTTCTTTTTCATAATCTAACCCATCTACAACATCTAAACAAGAATCCAAGGTGTGTTCATAATCCTAAACCTTTTTAAAAGCATTTTAATTCGTTTTCATCTAACCCTAATTGTCCGGATCTGTTCTAAGGGTATTCCCATGATTAAAAACCTTTTAAACATCTTTATAAATCAAAACATGATCATTTAACATAGGTTTTCATGATGAATAACATGTAGATTGTGTATTATGTGGTGTTATGTATTGTTCAATGATTTGCTGCTATATCTATGATAGAAACATGATATAGGATTGTTATTGATGTTGGAATATTGTTGTCTAGGGTTAGGATTGGATATATTGATATTTGGGGGTTTTATTGGATTAATACTTGATGTATGAATATTTATGATCAATAGAATGAAAAAGAAAGATCGGATAATCGACAAACTGAGTATTTTAAGCTAAACATGAATCGATTTCAAAAGTTTCCAAATTGGGTAAATTATTCATGCATGAAAGTGATGTTTCCATAATTTTTACCATTTTGGGAAAGGGCTGAAACGGACGTATTATCGGGGGAAATCGGTGGGGTTTTGTAGGGATAAGTTATCCATGCTTGACTGCTGTGTTTGATGATGTTTCGGGTCGTTTTGAATGTGTTTGAAGCGTTTTTAGGAAAAATTATACAACAGGGGCGAACCTGGCCTCCTTCGACCAGTCGATGGTGCGAAGGAGGGATCCAGGGTCGAACCTGGGTTTATATTGGACGAATGTGATAAAACGGGCGAAGGAAGCATCAAACGGTCGAACGAGATGTAAAACGGGCGAAGGAGACAAAAAGGTGCGAAGGAGACTTAAAACTGACTGGTTCGACCGTTCTGATGCAGAAATGAGATTTTTTATACAAACTAAGTGTTTTATGCTTGAACCTTGTGTGTAATCTATGTGTACTTGATTAGTTAGGGTAATGGGTCACCAACGGGATGTCGGGTCGGTCTAGTGTGTCGGTTAAACATTTAAACACGTTTTAAAACATACTTGGTTACGATCTGGACAATCAGGGACTAGATAACCTTATGGTTATTAGTCGGAACACTTATGTGAACATTTTGATAGATCTCCGGTAGAGGGATTATCAAGGGCTAAACATCTTTACTTATATTTGAAGAACGCTACTTAAGGTGAGTTCACGGCCCCACTTTTACTGCTTTAACTTTTGGGGGAGAAAACATGCGCTAAACGGTTTTGGTAACATATGTCATACTATGGTTTTAACTTTATATTGCTATACGATCTTTTGGAAAGTCCCGGGGGAAACCATGAATGTGCGGGGTTGCACAACGGGGGAAATGTGGATAGATCTATTGGGCGTGACCTGCCCCACTCGTCGGCTTGGAGGGCCGGGCGAGTGCATATTGTCTCGAACAGGTACATTGGTATCATGCTGAACATACGGGCTGCTTAAACATGCTGAACATTGCTAAACGTGTCTAGTAATGGTTTCCAATCGTAGTAGTAACGAAACATACGCCTAGCTAGCGTACTTGGTAACATTGATATAGTATGGACATGGTAACGTTTTGGTAACATTTTGAACAAACCTGTGAACTCACCAGCATTATATGTTGACATCTTTTTGGCATGTTTTTCTCAGGTCGCTAAGGTAGCAATGAACGGAACTAGGCGCACGGGTCTGCATTGGCGTCTAGACTTAGTGCACGTTTTGTAATAAAAGTATTTTGAACAACTTTGAGATGATAGCATAGTTGATTAAATGCTACTGAAACGCTTCCGCTTGTTAAATTAATGGTTGTCTGTTTACGTTTTCATATAGAGTTGTTTATTGTGATCGTTGACTTGGATCCTGGTTTGTCATGCGCCTCGCGGTAAAACCCCGCAAGTGGTAATTTGAGGGTGTGACATGTTTGGACCCCATAAACCAGTAATATCAGATCCAGAAACTAAAGTAGAAAGAAGAAAAGAACAAAAAGACAACTCTGAAGAAGATTTCCTAAAACTTGAGCTAGATGCTAAGGCATTTTCTATGTTGGCTATGGCTCTCCCAATTGAAATATATGCTGGACTTTTACATTGTGAAAGTGCCAAAGAGTTGTGGGATTGCTTAAAAAACAGTTTGGAGGAACTGATGAGGTGATAGCCAACACTAGAGAAATTCTTGCTCAACAATATGATACATTTACTCATATTAATGGAGAGACTTTGACACAACAATTTGAAAGGTTCTCTTCATTAATATCTGAGTTAAAGTTAAATAGTCAGACCTACACAAACTCATCTATGCTTCATAGATTTTTAAGGTCTTTACCTGGAAATGGGAAACTTACTCTATAGTCCTCAGAACAGGCCCAGATTTTGATTCTCTCTCACTCACAAAATTACATGGGAGATTACTCACTTTTGAAAGAGAAATCAATCAAAAGAAAAGGTTACAAAATTCTGGTAAAATTGCTGATGACTATATTCCAGGTAGTACGGCTCTTTTGGGACAAGACTCACCAACTTGCTCAAACGATTTTGGATCTTTTGATCACATTGACATAACCTCTGGGATTTCATCAGAAAGATCATATCCAGGTTATGACAATGAAGAAAATAGTCAAACTACTGATAACTTGTGTTTTATTATGGATGATTTAAAAAATTTCAGTAGTAATGACTTAGAAGAAATGGACATACTGCATCAACTGGCCATGTTAAGTATTAAAACTAACAAATTTTACAAAATTTCATGGAGAAAATTTCCAGGACTGAACAGTTCTACAAAATTTGGTTTTGACAAATCAAAACTAAGATGTCACAAGTGTCAAAAGTTGGGACACTTTACTAGAGAGTGTAGAAGCTCTAGCTACAACCAACCACAGTCTGGAAACCAAATTAACCCCAGTTATAATAGGAATTTAGGGACTCAAGGAAGTTCTCACTTTGTACAGGCACAAGCTCCACAAATCTAATACGTGCCTCAAATACAATATGTACATATGCCTATTCAACAACAGAGCCAACAGCAAATGCCTTCCAGTCCCGCTGCTCAACCTCCACAAACTTAACAACCTTCTCAACAAAGCTTATTTACTTCAGGGTATGTTGACTGGAGCAATCTTCCATATGACACAACAGAGTGCAGTTCTAATGCAGACAACAAATTGTTTGACATCAATTGGGGTGAACCTGATAATGGTAGAAAGAACTTTGCCTTAATGGTTTTTGATGGATGCTCCTCTAATGTTGCCTTATCACATTTATCAAAAGAGTCTCTTTTAAAACTTTGCTCAAAATCATGCAAAGAATCATTTGCTTTAATAAGAGAGACCAATGTGCATCTACAAGACAAAGCCAATGACTCTGAAAGAAAATACACTCAAATAAAATGTGATTTAGAAATAAAACTTGCTTCAAAGACAAAAGAAATGTAACATCCCAACCGATGGCGGAAACATCGAGGTGTCACATATGAATGATTGTTCAGTAGCACACTAGCACATGGTAATCAAGTTTTAAATAAGTATTTATTCAAAATAAAATATCCAAATTTGAAATACATAACAATGTTTTGAATGAAATCTAATACATCAAATCATCAAACAAAGCTTAAAACTTCAAATATCTCCTCATGCTAGCTCTAGACTTCAAGCATCAGTATTTCCTGTTGAGTTTGGAAAAATAGGGGGGTCAACTAGAACTTGGTGAGAATACATAAGCCAAGTCTAGCAATAAGTTTTAAAAGAATAAAAGTTTAGCAATTCATATATCTAATGTAAGTCTAAGTCTACATGAGTAAACAACAAGTATAGTATGCACATAATCAATCCTCCGACAAAGTTTAGGTCCATTCCGCATACACGATTCACCTTAACATAACGATGGAACAATAACAATCACCCACGCTCACCATAGAAATGGTCAACGAATCTGGGTAGGGTTGTAAATCCAATAGATCTATCATTGTATACCGCCAGCTTGATCAGGGTTAATGATTATGCAAGTTTAAGTTTAAGTCTAATAGTCTTTGTCTAAGTCATGTGGCATCAATGATTACAACTAAACATGTATGTAGAATTGATTAAGTATAAAGAATTGCATAAATAAGGTTACGTAAACTCACCTTAGCAAAGTGTTAAGTCCTATGAAATAGAATAAGTGTGGTCCAACGTTGCGAAGTATTACCCTATGTTTAAGGCAATGAATAAGTCTAAGTTTTTCTAGTCTACAAGTATTTCTAGGGTTCCTAATTTAGGGATAGGTAATGGTTTAATTGTTAATTAGATAAATTGTTGATGATTTAATAAATAAAAAGAAATATGAAAAATAAATAAATAAAAGACTTTTTGTAAAATTTTGATTAAGGATGGTCATATTATAATGTTGTAAATATGAAAATAATTTTTATAAAATTATTTTCTTAATAATTGAATATTTAGTATATTTATTTTTTATTTGTCAAAATATAGTATTAATGTCTAAAAATATTAAGATTAATAAAGTTTCAATTTAAAATTTATATTTCTGTTCTAAATTAACAAAAATAATTTATGTAAAATTTTGGTATAAAAATAGTGAAAAATGAATTTATTATGAATTATTTATGATTAAAATGGTAAAAATTGATTAAAAATATTAAATAAACGTTTTTCTGAAATTAAAATTTATTTCTGGAATATATATTGGTTTATAAGTTTAAAATAATTTTTGTGAAATTTTATAAAGTTGTTTAGATATTTTTATAGAATTTTCAATTTATAATTGAATAAACTTGTAATATATATTATATATATTAAATAAATTATTTTTGAAAAACAAAAAATTGTATAATAAACTTCATCATTAGAATAACTTAAAACATTTTTTATAGAATTTATAACCCACTTTTAGTATTTAGAAACTATTTTTACAAAAGTATAGAAAGTATAATTTATAAAAGAAAAGCCCAAAAAATTGTTGTATGTGCCAGGACTCGAACCCGGGTCCTTGACCGAATCAAGGGTTTAAATCACAAGCCCAGACCAGTTGGTCTGGACCCTGAGAACGTTGATTATTGATTCCAAATAATTATAAGGGTTACTTGGTTAAATTCATAAACTGTTTAGAAAAATAAAAGTGGAGACAGGGCTCGAACTCTTGTTCACGTTCGGTTCCCACGTCTCAGATAAACCTTCATTACCAACTGATCCACAGATCAGTTGGTGATTATTCTTGGTTGATAATAAGTTTAAACGGTTTCAGTGCAGAATCATTATCCCCAAAACGTATGCATAAGAACCCTAGCTATCTAATTACTTCTAATAACAACCAATAACCTCTGAAACGTTGAGGCTATTGTTTGAATAATGCCGACTAACAAAACCAAACATTTAATTTGAACTTACAGCGTGATTAGAGGTATAATCAAACCAGTCAAAGGAAGAAGTCAACACGCGTACGATTCGACTTATTAACGAGGCTTTAACAAGAATTGAAGGTAGAAAGGGCTATATCGGCGTGTATAGACTGAAGGGAAAAAATCAATTTATACAACACCCTACGATTCATAGATTAGGAAGGTTTGACCCATGGTTTTAATAACACGCGTATAATTATGAAATTGGAAAGGTTTTAATCACAATTGCGTGGAGAATAAGATGTGAAGGTCGGTCACAACATTCCATAGTTACTTAACGCGGATTGATGTTGATTTGGAAAGAATTGGCTCGCAGTTGACTTCCTAAAGTCAACTGTGTAGATATGGAAAGGGTTTATGTTTGATTGGGTTGGAATATAATCACAACATAGGTTGTAGCCCAGTTGGTTTAGACGAGTGTGCATGTCTGGCCGGCTGTGGACGCGGGTTCGAGTCCTAGTCCACGCAATAATTTTTTTGCAATTATATCACTAAGTTTATATAATTATAACTTCATAATATAATTATATAAGCCCGAAAATGGTACAAAATATTTTTAAAACGTACAAAAATGTCGAAATACAACGTTTTATTGATTAAATAACAGAACAAGCTTAATTGAAAATGCGAAATGTTACAAGAAATTTCTAAATTGACTAATAATGCTATTGAAACCCAAGAACAAATAAAAAGCATCATAGAAAACCTAGGAAATGTCAGAAAAGAGCTTGCTGACACCAAGGTTGACTGTGAAAATTGGGTGGAGTCATGTAGAGGTTACCAAATGCTGCTTAACAAACAGACTGCATCAAATGTTAAGTTTGGCATTGGGTATAACCACACAGAATCACCAACTGAGTTTACTTCCAAAACTGCTAATGATGGGAGTAAAATAGCTTAACCTTCTGATATGAAAGTTTGCACATCTTTTCATCAGAAATTTCTTAAAAATGAAAAAGAAAGTCCCGCTGAAGTAAAATCAACTAACATTAAGCCATCAGTAGTTTCATCTACATCAGGAGTTGAGACTCTGAAAACTGCAGATGACCTAATTCGAAATCATGATATTGTCAGTACTTTGCCTTCCACAACTCCTGAAGAATTAAAAGGAAAGGCAAAATCATGTGAAATATGTGGTCTGTTTAACCACATAACAGAATTTTGCAGATATAGAAAAGGAAATCAGTACAATAAGAAGATCTTACAACTGGTTGTGGGAAAACAAATCAAACAAGATTTTGAAAATACTTTGTATCCCAGCAAACAACAACCATGCAACACCTTTTCTCGGGAAAAAGACTAAATCTCATCCAAAATCTTTTTCTCAAAATTCTTTAGTAGTTAGACCCAAATCATCAGCAGCTTCACAAACTGTTGGGGTTAAAAATCTCATGAACATGGTCAAACTACTGATGACCAAAGTTGATGGTGAGCCTCTAAAAGAATCCACCATTGAGCTAAAAAGCAAGTCTGTGGCTAACATGACATGGATTTTTTAAAATGTTCCACAACAAACTGTTCTTCCTGATCTCAAGAGTAAAACCAAAGCCAAAATGGCTTGGGTTCCTAAAACTAACTAATCTACTTTTTTTGTGTAGAGAGTCTTCAGAGGTCTAAATAGAATTTGGTATGTTGATAGTGGAGGCTCAATGCACATGACAGGATGCAGGTACCTGATCAACAATTTTATAAGTCAAAGAGAAGGATCTGTGTCCTTTGAGAACAATGCCAAGGGATATGTGCTAGGATATGGCAATGTATCCTCTGAAAAAATGCAGTTTGATAAGGTCAATCTGCTTGAAAACTTGGAATACAACTTGCTGAGTGTCTCTCAAATGTGTAACAAAGGATATACTTCCTTTTTTACCAAAACAGCATGCAAGATCATATCACCAAAAGGCTAGAAGTTGATAGAGAAGATCATAGAAGATCATACCTTGTTAATTGCCAAAAGGTGTGGCAATGTCTATGCAGTGGACATTGAAAAGGACAAGGTATTGAACAACACTGCCTGTTTCTTCACAAGGGCATCAACTTCAAAAGCAGACCTTTGGCATAGGATACTTGGCCATGTGAACTTTAAAACCGTAAATAAAGTCACTAAAATGGGCTTGGTCAGAGGTCTACCCTTGAAGGAATATCAATGTAAAGAACATTGTGTTTCCTGTCTTAAGGGTATGCAGCACAAGTCCTCCTATAAGTCTATTGAAGAATCAAAAACAACTACATGTCTTCAACTACTCCATATGGACTTATTTGAGCCAGTTAAAATCATGAGCCTTGGTAAGAAGAAGTATTTCTTGGTCATCATTGATGACTACTCAAGATTTACATGGGTCTTCTTCTTATTTTCAAAGGATGAGGCAGCTGATATTATTAAATTCTTCATTCTACAAGTAGAGAAACAATACTCTCTCTATCAAAGTCATAAGAAGTGACAATGGGACAGAATTCAGGAACAAAACTCTGGATGGATTTTGTTTGTCTAAAGGGATTGTTAGACAATTCAGTATTCCCAAAACTCCTGAACAAAATGGTATGGTAAAAAGGAAGAATATAACACTAATTGAAGCAATAAGAACTATGTTAGCTGATTCAGGCCTACCATTGTACTTTTGGGCTAAAGCAGTTAACACAGCCTGCTATGTTCAAAATAGGGTCCTTGTCAACAAAAGACATTCCAAAACTGCTTATGAAGTTCTTCATGGCATCAAGCCCCTTATCTCCTTTTTCAGGGCTTTTGGATGTCAATGTTTCATTCTAAATATCAAAGACTCTATTTCAAAGTTTGCTGCAAAAGTTGATTCAGATTATTTCCTTGGTTATTCTTCCACTAGAAAAGCCTACAAGGTTTTCAATTCAAGAACCAAGATAGTTGAAGAAACATTGAATGTCAAGTTTAATGAGTCAAAACACACTCTCATTCCAGCACATCCTGCTGAACTCTTTGATCTTGACAATTTTAATTTTGAACTTGAGAAGACTGTTATTACTTTATCTAAACCCACTTATTATGGTGATCATGGGTTTGATGATGGTCCTCCATCTTGGACTCCCAACACAGTCAAATCAAATTCTAAACCAACAGAAGTATTACAAACTTCTGATTTTATAAACCAAACAACTGCTGAAACACCATAATCTTCTGATTCAGTTCAAAAAACTTCTGAAGCTGCTCAAACAATTGAATCAGACATCATCAATCTCAATAGTCTGTTTGAAGAAGCTCAAGAGTCCACTCCTATGGGCTTACAACTGATAGAATACACAGATCATCCATTATAACAAATCATGGGTGACATTGCTGCAGGGGTAATTACAAGAAACCAGCTCTCCAACTTTTGCTTCTTTTCTGCATTTATTTCACAGTTGGAACCAAAGAAATACCAGGAAGCCCTCAAATATAAAAATTGGGTTGAAGCTATGCAAGATGAGTTGCTGCAATTCAAAAAGCAACAAGTCTGGGTTTTCCCTTAACTCCCAATAAGCTACCAATTGGCACAAGATGGGTTTTCAGAAACAAACAAGATGAGTCTAGTTTAATCATCAAGAACAAGCCAAGACTGGTGGTTCAAGGTTTCTCACAAGAAGAAGGAATTGAATATGATGAAACTTTTACTCCAGTTGCAAGGCTTGAAGCCATCAGGTTATTTCTGGCTTATGCAATTTCCAACAAAATCAAAGTTTTTCAAATGGATGTAAAGAGTGCATTTTTTATATGGAAAAATAAAAGAGGAAGTGTATGTTTGTCAGCCACCTTGGTTTGAGGATCCTGCTCATCCTAATTGGGTGTACAAACTTGACAAGGCTCTATATGGGTTAAAACAAGCTCTCAGAGCTTGGTATGATACACTTTCAACATTTTTACTCAAAAATCACTTCACAAGAGGTTCCATTGATAAAACTCTTTTCATTAAGTATGTTGGAAATCACATCCTCCTTTGTTCAAATCTATGTTGATGATATCATTTTTTGTTCAACTAATACAAAACTGTGTGAAGAATTCAAGAAACTCATACAATCAAAATTTGAGATGAGTACCATGGGTGAACTGCAGTACTTTTTTAGGACTGCAGATCAAACAACAAGCAAATGGAACTTTTATACATCAATCTAAATATGTTAAAGAACTATTGAATAAATTTTCTTTACAAGACTGTAAGTCATGTTCCACCCCCATGAGTCCAACCACATAAGTTGAACCAGATGATCAAGGAAAACAGGTTGATCAAACCACCTATAGATGTATGATAGGTTCCCTTCTTTACTTAACTGCATTTAGACCAGATATTATGTTCTCAACATGTGTTTGTGCTAGATATCAATCAGCTCCTAGGGAATCACACCTTATGGCAGTCAAAAGAATTTTCAGATATCTAAAACGAACTCCTAATCTAGGAATTTGGTATCCTGCTATCAGCGGTACCAAATTAATAGCTTTTTCAGATAGTGACTATGCAAGGTGTAAAATGTCAAGAAAGTCAACATCTGGTGGGTATCCATGCTTCGGATGCTAAATTTGGAGTAATTTTTGTAAGTGTTTTCATTATTTTGCACATACTTCAATTTCACTTATTTTTGTTACTCATATCACAAAAACTTATGTTTATCACAATGAGAGAAAGTATTGATGTCCAAAAATATCTGTGTGGGAAAAAATTCTGAAAAGAGTAACTCCTGATGATAATAAAATCATCAGAAGTTAAATTTTGGGTTCTATCAATCAAATCTCATCAGCTGTTCAAAACTGCTGAAGAATAAAATAGGAAAGTGTTGATGAACATATATTCATCAGAAGTTTCACATAATAAGGGCAAATCTGTCTTTTCCTATTTTCAGAAGTTTGGCCTAGAACGGTTATTAAGCTTCTCAAACCCTTATTTTCATTATTATCGTTTCAAAAACAAAAACTTCCCTCTCTCAAACCCTCTCTGAAACCTGCAACTGTTTTATCAAACACAAATGGCTCTAGTTCTAAAACAAGGACACAAACAAAGAGGCTACTTCGAAAAGCATGAAGCCTGGTCCCAGTACGATGAAATCATTGATTTGATCGTAAAATCACAATTTTACACGACGTTCAATCTTGACCCACCAATCCATACTGACACTCTCAATGAGTTCTGGGCAAACGCTGAAACTGTTACCGAAGATGGTAAAGTTATTTCCCTGAAGAAGAGGATCAAAGGGAAAGAAATGGCGATCACACTGGCAACCCTGGGAAATAGACTAGGTCTTGATGATGCTTAAGCACCTGATCAAATTCCCAGTGGAACAATCCAATCAACCATAACTGAGAGTGGTTACCAAGGTACTTTATCACATGCTACTATTTACAAGAAATATTTTGATCCAAAATATAAACTTTTGTTTCATTATATCATCATGTGTTTAAGTCCAAAAACTGGATCAACTGATCAGATGCCCTCAACTTTGCAACAAATTTTTCATTCAATTGTAAATGAAACTATATATAGGGAATCTTCATACTTTTTCAATGAGTTGGTGTTGCATCACCAAAATGAGAAAAAGAAATTTTTGTTGTATCTAAGGTTCATCATGCAATGCATAATTAAAGAACATGGAAATGGGGTGCTTGTGGGTAAAACATCAATTTTAAACCCACTAACCTTACAAGCATACTCAAGGCATAATAAACTGTCACTTTTTCCAGAAGATGACAAAGGGGAACAAGCCACAGTCTCCAAGGAACCAACATCTTCAAAACCATCTTCCAAAAAGCCTAAACAACCCAAGCAATAAAAATCCAAACCCACCAACCCAAAAAGAAAAGCAATTCAGGAAGATGAGATGCCTGAAACTGCTGATGTGCAATCTGCACTTTTGAAAGATGTGACTGAAACTTCCTCTTAGTCTCATCCATCTCAAACAGCATCAAGAGCACCAATATCCATTCGGTTTGCTAGAAAGAAACTTAAAAAGACAATAACTAATGGCCCTTCTTTTGAAACAACTGAACCAAATCAAACTGCTGAACTGCTAAACAAGAAACATCTCACACAGCAATTGAGATAGCTAATATTCTCTCTGAGCTGAAAGAAAACAATCCATCTGAAAATGTCAATCCCCAATCACCACATAAAACAGGGGATCAAAACTCATATATGGACATAGATGAGAATGTTATCAGCTCCAACCCAAGAGATGAGGAGGAACCAAGGACTCTAAGCCCAAAATTGGAGTCTTTCGGTATATTTGAGGCTGCTACTACTCCTATACCATCCAGTGATGGATTTGAGGACAGTAGTACCATAGCTAAGACCTCAAATGTGGCAACTACTAATGAAGGCCCTGTGCCTGAAATAGGAAAACCTCAGTACCAAGAAAAAGAGGTTCATGAGAAAACTAGGTTGGGCCTAGCTCATGGTATAACTGATGATGTCCTCATTGAGGATGTCACTTGGGATTCAGATGATTCCATTAGTTTGGATGATGTTTCAAAATTTCCACAACATGAATTGATGGCTCATTGTGAAGGTCCTGAATATGATGTATCTAAGCTCAAAGAGCTAGTCATAGAGGATCAGGTTAAAGACCACTTGAACCCTAATTCCCCAAAAGTGGCATCTTCAGTTTATACTGGAGATCACCCAAAAACACCCCCTTCCACAGCAAAAGCCTACCCAATTCACTGGGTCATCAAGCATAGACCTGAACCACCTATGCAGCCCAGCTGGTCCCCTACACCAGATGGTACATCAACTTATATCTGCTCATCTCAATGATTTTATGACTACTATGGAGTTAAGGAACAAAACTCAGATTGAGATGATCAACAATGCTATAGACCACAAACTTGGTGAGTTGTCAAGAAAGATGGAAGATAACAGACGACAACTTGCTCATCTATCTGGTGTAACACCTCCACCTCCTTGGTTTCCAGAAGTGGATGAAGCCAAAAAGGGGGAGATGTCAAAGGAACCACAGGTTGTGTCACTTGAAGCCAGTAAAAAGGCCAGAGAAGCACAACAACTCAAGGAAGCCCAAAAACAGACAGTCAAAACAAGACAAGAAATTTCTTTGAAAGAAAGACATGACTGGAAAGAAAAACAAGAAAGGCTCCTTAGAGAGAAAGCTGAAAAGTCAACCCAAGGCAATAATGAAGAAAATGTTGAAGGCAAATCTAAAAGTACTAAAGACAATCCTTCAGTAGTTGATACCTCATGTACTAAACCAAAACAGCATTCTAAAGCAACAGAATCAACTCCAGCTGACATTCCAAAGCCTGTTCCCACTACAACTATTTTGAACCCTATCCCCATATCATTTTCAAAAGAACAAATGGAGGAAACTTCAAAAGAAGCAAAGAAGAAGGCTATGGAAGATGAAATCTGGAACAGCTTAGAAGCAAGGAATGACATAAGCTTCGATGACAAATTGATAGCTTATGAAAAGAAGCTAGGTGAGTTAGAAGAACAAGAAAGAATTGTTGAGCAAACACTCCTTGCTGCTGAAGAAGACAAAAGACAACAGCTGATGAACTATATCAGCAAAAACAGCAAGACAATAAAGAAAAACTCACTGAAGGGACTCTCAACTGAGGAACTTACTAACCAGGCATAGCTTGTATCTAATAGGCTAGCCACAGAAAAGGAAAGAAAGTTTAAGAGGGCCCATATCATACAAGAATTGGTAGAGAACAAGTTTGGTTCAAAACATCAAGTGTGCATATGGAAAGAAGATGTATTTTATGACACTTACAAGCAGTTCAAGGCTGAAAAACTTGCAAATCCAGAGAAGTTCAAAACTTCTAAAACAAAGCCTACTACCAACAAGAAGCCAGAGGAACAAACCAAATCAGACTTCAAGATAGTGCTGATTGAAAAGAACACCATTGTTGAAGATGATTTCACAGTTGATGAAAAACCTCTGTTAACACAAGATAGGGATCCTGCAACATTTTCATATCAACTAAAACAAACCATCACAGATCAACAACAGACCAAGGTAATCACTAAACATCACCTTCCCATCTCTAGTGATATACCTGGTACTATACTAGTTGAAAGAAGAAGAAGATCCAATCTGATCACAGCTGAAAAAGAAAAACCACCAACATCAGACCTATCTTCAAACCTACAAATAGTACCATACAAAGACAATTTCTTTAATTCCAAATCTCCAATTGTCAAATGGTACTTCACCCACAAGTCCAATTCCGTGGTTCTTGAAAGAAAAGACTGCACTTTAAAAGTCCTACACAACCCATCTGAATTGGAGAAACTATCTGATGAAGATCTTCTAGCCATTCAGAACATTTTACCAGGGTTAGGACTACATACAGAACCAGAGCTCAGGGAACTCCAGTTTCAAGTAATCAAAGAAACCTGGAGATTTCTTGACTCAAGGAAAAGAGGATCTTATAAATAAAGATAGACAAAGGTTTTGGCTTCATCAATCCAGGGGAGATTATAAGGTCAAAGATGATTGATAAGCCAGTACAAACCTTAGTCTTACATCCTCTTGCTATTTTGTATTAAGCTGCTGGAGTAAATGATCATGAAGTCCTAAAGAAGCTGATAGTAAAAGTCCTGAAGAGTAAAGAATCGAAAGTTCTGAAGATGAACCAGACAGACATCTGAAAAACATCCTCTGAAGACAAATTCCTGAAGTTTACTCATCAGAAGTTTGTCTCTCATCAGTACTTTCATGAGAAGCTTCCCACCGCCCTTGATCATCAGTAGTTTAGTTTTATATTGTTATATGTTACTTTATGAACAAGTTGCAGATACTACAGCCTGTTGTAGTAATAGTTTAATCACTTGTATTCATCCAATGTTTATACTCCTTGGTCTATAAATAAATGGGTGCATCCCCTCTATTTTAGACAATCTTTTGCAGTAACATTTCATATATACACCTTGAGAATCATTCTACTGCTTTTACTGTTTTATTTACTTATTGCTTTGATTCTCATTTACTACTTTAGTGCATTAACTGAGGAGGAGTAGTAACTCCTGTTAAAAGTGGAATCTTAACTTGAACACTTATACTTATTCCGTTGTGCTAAACACTTTGATAAAAACTAGCAAGTGTTCTTATAATAAGAATCTGTTTACAAGATAGAAACTGATCCAACAAAAACCCACCACGTTCAGATCTGTTTTAGATCCCAAAAACCACCACCATTCACCATCACCGACCCGTCACCAAAGCACCACCATCGAACCACCATCATCAAAACCCACCATTGGTTTAGCCATGAAACCACCTTCCTCCGCCGTACCCCGTCATCTGTTTATCTGTTCATCGCCCTCGGTTCATCTGTTTGTCTGAGAGAGAGAGAGAGAGAGAGAAAGAGAGAGAGTGAGAGAGAGAGAGAGTTATGTGTGATGATGATTATGATTTAAAAAAAAATCAGTAACTATAAAAGGGCCATGGAGTGGGGGTGGGTAGGGGAGGTGTAAATTACTTTGTTACCCTTTATTATTATAATTGTAAGGTGCATATGTGTCGTCTTGTTATTGGCCTAGAGGAGTTCTCAAGTTCTCATAACTCAAGAGAGTTCTCAAATGAACCAGATCCTATATATATAGGATTTGGATCATTTGAGAACTACCATTTAGGGAGAGAACCAAAGAACCAAGTGTGAACACAAAAACCCCTCCATCAAAAAATAAAAAATATTAATAAAAAAATTATATAACCTAAAAAAAAGTAAAAACACCAAAATGTTTCTTTAGTGTTAATCTTTCTGGAAAAAAAACAAAAAAAATTAAATAAATGGCTTATATTAAGTCATATTTACGTCATGTCTGATCACATGTGCATTTTGCTGTTATGTATGTATATATATATATATATATAGGGTCAAGATCGTGTACAAAGTGTTTTTTTGTGAGAAGTGTGAGAAGGATTAAAATTGATACTTAGGCATCATTTTTTGAACTTAGTCGTGATGTTTTGGATTGTTTTGCCTATAAAAACACCAAACATAGCAATTAAAACCCGAAAACAATGTATTATAGGCTTAAAACTTAAAACACCATGCTAAGAACATTAGCAGTGTGTTTTAAGCGTTAAGTAGTGTGTTTTAGCTGTTTTTTAAATTTAATGACTATAATACATTGTATTGTGTTTTAGATTGTTGTGTTTTGGTGTTTTTCAAGTTAAAACAACCTAAAACATCATTCCTAAATCCAAAACATGATGTCTACATGTCAATTCTTAGTCCTTCTCACACTTCTCACGAAATATGTCCTTTGTATAGGATCCTAAACCAATATATATATATATATATAGACATATACCGTATGCAGATGTGCATTTCACTATTAGAGCACACTTTTGAATAAATTGTAAATTACCATAATGAAATGATCATTAAATGGACGTGATATGATATATATGGTGAAAAAAATTTTATTCAATGATCATTAAACGGACGCGAAGTGCATTTCACTATTATAGTTAGAGTGGACACTGGTTGAGGAGGTGTAGGAGAAGAGAACACTGGTTGAAAAGGAGGAGGAGGAGAAAACACTGGTTGAGGAGGAGGAGCAGAAGCGAACACTGGTAGACGACGTTTCCGACGAGAGTATCGCCGGAGATTGGACGGTTCGGCAAGATCATTTGGATATCCACCACCCATATCTGGTTTGTAGTTGGGTTTGTAGTGTAGTTTTAAAAAAAAATTGTTGTAGTGTGGTTGTTTGTGTAGGTTTGTATATGTTTGTGTAGTTTATATATATATATATATATATATATATATATATATATATATATATAGGGTAGGGTTAGCATACAAAAGGGGTGTTTTGTGAGAAGGGTGAGAAGGAGTTTTAACCATTGGATCAATTAGATGAATGGATGAGATGATACTAGTGGCATTTTCGTAATATGTGTTTTAAATATATTATATATATTAATGCTGTAAGGGTATATGAGTAATATTACACATCATAGTAAATAAAACCCATTTAATATACACAATGAAGTAACCGTATCTTTTGCTTAATCTTCGGAATTATCAAACTCTCTCACTCAAAGATTAGGCAACTACCCCAACCGCAAATCTCTGAATAATGATAATTGATTCACACGTTAATAGGTGGATTGTATATAACCTTCTACTCGTTGTGTTTTCGGTTCATCCTTCTTGTGTTTTCCACTTTTCCTTCTTCTTCAAGAACTGAAAATGGTTGGGAAGATTAAGGGTTCACCGACGATTGAGAAAAAGAAGATGAAAGCAGGTCTTAATCGTGTTTTTCTGCCGGCTCGGTTTGGTTTAGGTAAGGTTTATGATGTTTTTTGAAACAATTAGTGTATTAGGGTTGCCCAAAAACTCGAATGGTGTTTTTGGGGATAATCCTTACTCGGCCCATATGTGGTGTTTTTATTGTTTCTTAATGTGTTTTTGGGTGAGATACTAATAGATTACGAAAAACATTGTGTTGTTTGTTGTTTTTTTTTTTTTTTTTGTGTTTAATAATTCGTGTTATATGGGGTAAATGTGTTTTTGCTGCAATTAAATGACAGTGGCAGATGTCTTTTTTGTTAACCCTGTTTAATAACACATTGTTTAGATTTAGGTGTTTTATTAAGGTTTTCATGTGGCAAATGTGTTTTTTGTTAACCCTGTTTAATAACACAGTGTTTAGATTTAGGTGTTTTGAGTGTATTATAGAAAGCTTCTACTGAAATTGTTTTTCAAAAATGATAAACAAAATGATACAAAGGGTGTGTTTTGTGTTTTAATAAGACATTGTTTAGATGCTGTTTATATTACAGTGTTTTCTCCTGGAATGTGTTTTCTTTTAAAATGTGTTTTCATATGGCAATGTGTTTTTGTTAACCCTGTTTAATAACACACTTCTAAGATTTAGGTGTTTTGATGGTAGCTATGGTGTTTGTAAATAAATGGGCTGTTGATATAGGTGTTTATGATGTGTTTTATCAAAATAAGTTTTTAAACTATTGTGTGTTTACAGTGTGTTATATAAAACATATGTGTTACTTTGTGTTTTTAGTTTAGTTGTTTTTTAAAAATAATAAACAAAAAGGTGTTTAGTTTTGTTGTTTTATGAATCAGAATTCAAATGTGTTTAGTTTAGTTGTTTTATGATGTATTATATAAAGCTGTTTATATCATAGTGTTTCTCCTGAAATGTGTTTTATTACCAGTTAGGAGGAGTGGGAGGATAGCGAAGAACACTCTTAGCAGGTTTAAAAATGACAGTCAGACTCCAATAATCTTGGATGACAATGGTGATGAAGTAGCGGTCGCAGGTAGAAAAAATAAAAATGTTATGTTAAGTAAGTTTAATTATGTAAACAAATCAGGAAAACATTAGATTCTGACCAAATATATTAATAACCTTTCAGGAAAACAAGATGTAAACAAAACGAAAAAAAAAAAAAGAAAAATTGCTAGATATGAAGAAAAGAAAAAAAGAATATAATAAAATTGCATTGGAGAAGATTCATCGTGATGTACGAGAAAGAGGTCAGACTGTATTCATATACTGTTTGACTTATTTTATATTGTATTTCAGTGAATAGGTGTTATAAACAACCTTTAAAATATTGCAGGAAACAATGATCCGGATGATGACTTTGTTGACCCCGTAATTGGAAAATTTGAACCAGAAAAAGTGGAAGTCCCAAAGCCGGCTCGTAGGTACACTAAAGGAATGGTAGCACGACTGCCGGTGACAAAAGTTGCTGAGATACCCGCCCCCCTCATACAGTTGCTGCAATACCCCCGGCCACTGATACAGAATTACCTAGTGGGAAAAAACACACTAGGCATACTCCAAAAAGTGCGCGAGGTCCTCCAGATTGTGACCAACCGTATGTATCCTATACCGGCGAAAAAATTAAGATAAGGAGTGTGCCTCAGAACTTAAGCATTTTGATGCGTTCTTTGAATGGTTCACAAAAAAAGGCAGTCGCTGATATTGGGTTCGGGTCAATATTGGGGTTTAAGTTGGGGTCAATCCCTACTAAATTGGGGTACTGTTTGTTACAAACTACAACCCAAATACATGTGTTCTGAATGTTGGTAGCCATCAGATTCGTATAACACACGAACTAGTGAATGAGATATTCGGCGTCCCATTGGGTAAAGTTGAAGTTAAGGATCACAAAAGGCCGAGCAATAGTGATGTAGTAGTTTCAGAGTGGAGGGGACAGTTTGAGGGTGGTGTTAGTAGGGTTTTGCTGGTTCCATTGCGTGAATACATGGAAAAAATGGATGCATGTGGAAGAGTATTTATTCTAAATTTCCTGGTTGCATACAACACGTTGATGGGTGTAACGACATTTAACAATAGTGTTAATCTGTTTTTCCTTCCTTCAATAAAAAAGGGAAGGAATATTAGGGACTTCAACTGGTGCGAGTATATGATTAGGTGTTTAAACTGAACAACCAAAAAATGGTTAGCTGACAAGAAGGATTTCTATGGTCCGCTTACGTTGCTTGCGGTAAGTATTTAAAATTTATTTTGATAATTTATATTGTTGATTTTTGTAAACATTTATGATATAAGAGAACACGTTTTTTGATATTAAAATTGATGAACATGCAGGCTGCCTTGGCACACGATCAGGGCGTTGTTGATATGTTGCTTCATCCTGATACACATCTTATTGAGTGGCTTACTGATGATGTATTAGATGACCTTGTATTGAAGTTGGACACGATATTGTTCGAGCAACAACTGGAAAGGGAAAACGGGTTGCTGAATGTACATCGTGATCCCTTTAAAATCCCTGTGAGAGATGGTGCGGCATGTAATATTGCAGAAAAAGCAAATTTGCAAAAGGCAGCAAAGGACAAAAAAAAAAGCTAAACAAACAGTGCTTAAACCTAAGCAAGTTGCAGATTTTGAGGCTGGAATACATGAAACAGATGATAACAAAACTGTTCCAGGTATAAAGTAGATAAACCCTTTTTTAATTAAAACACAAATCTGTTTTGTGCTGTCCAACATTTTTACTACTTCTTTTTATACATTAGCAGAAGAAGAATGTAAGGCGTTTAACAGAAGTTATTGTCCAGGTGATGATGTCACTGCCGAAAAGATTGATGAAGCTTGGGATAGTATTGTAGAGGATGATGATGACCATCTAGGGATCTATCGACATTGCAAAGACTACTTTATATCACAAGACAATTCACCAGCAGTACAACCATACGTTGGCGAGGATGGAGAGTACATAATCCCGGTTGTCTTGGCACTTGAATGTACACAAACAGAACACACAGACATGGATGAATCTGACCATGAGGTAAGTTGTTTGATGTTTTATTTATTTTAATAATTTTATATTATTTAATAGATTTAAACCATGCTAAAAAAACACGTATATTGTTGTCAAATCATGTTGTAGATGGCTGAAGAAGGGTTAAATAGACAATCGTTTGATGGTGTTGGCAGTGTCTGAGATTCCGGATCCGAAAATGAGAGCGATGATTCTGTCGAGGAAGAACCACTGATTGAACTTGCGGATACTGATGATAGTACTTTAGATGAAGCCGAGGTACACATAATTAATATTAAAAAAAAACACATACTATTACAAGTCTCGTCTAAAACATTTTTGTTTATTATTTTTAATTTATAGGTGCATGCGAAATTGTTGGACAACATCTTTTTTGAGTTTGAGAATATGATCGGTAGAGTGACTACAAGTTTAGACGATGCGCTGACGAAGTACCCAAACCATTTGCGAATACTTGAGAAACAAAAAGAGTGGAAGGCATTGAAGATGAAACACCTAGGTGATGAGATGGAAAAGGTGTTTGGGGATGAGGGTGTACAAAAAACACCTGAAACTTCGATACAAATGCACCCACTCAGCCCAATGACTGCTACGCTGGCTGCGAGTATTGAGAGGGTTTTTAAGAGTGGAGGATATGATAAAACCCCAAAACAGCAAGTTAAAGTTTTTGATGTCGCTCCACTAGCATGGTCTGATGAAAAGGTTGATAAAAAAGAGGGAGCTAAAACACCAAGGCCAGCACGTGCCAAACAGCTACCGGACGCCATGAGGTCGCCGTATGTGAAACGCATCGTGGGCTTGCATGAAAAGATTGAGAAGGCTGAGGAAGAAGTTTCAAGTTACATGTTTTCAGGGTATGATAGTGAATGGTAAGAAAAAATAACAAAGTATTTTATTTAGTGTGTTAATGTTTTTACGATATAATACGTCACTGACCTAAAAATATTGGTTTCATTTTAGGGATGTGGTGTACGCCGCTGTTCCGGGCGATACCGTTATGAGATCACCCATGGAGTCTTTGCGACCAGGGATAGCGATACATGTGCATGTGATCAGCGCCTGGTCAAACATCCTTAATTATGAAGAAAGGTACCGCCGCAAGGGCACCAAGCCAAGACTTTTCTGTTCACCAGTAATGTTGGTACGTTTCAGACGTCATTTTTTTAATATCATTATTATTCTAAAACACTAATGTTTGTTTTACCAATTTATGATTTTAAACCTATATTGTTTTATATTAATGATCAAAAAAATAAAAAATAGTGGAAAGATGATTATGAAGCGTCAAAGGAGACACGGAGAAAACATTTCAAGGAAAACATGGACGCGGTCTTGGAGATGACAGAATCGAAGTCTATACAAGGGGTTTCGCTTGTTCAGATTCCAATGCATTACTCGGATCATTTCTACCTACTGAGCTTTAACATGATAACATTCGAGATCGTTCTAATCGACAACATCGATTCAACTGAAGAATTCGAGATCAGATACCACGGATGGCCGGAGAAAATGGTAACACATTGTATTATACGCATTAGATTATATATATTTAAACACCTTTGACAACTAACCTTTTTGTTTTGTGTTTCACAGCGTGACGCATTTTCATGGTATGTGAAGTCTGTTTCACCTGTTGCAGCTGCAAAAATCTTGGCGAGCAAGCCAACAGTTTTGGACATACCATGGAAAACCACGCTGAATGGAATAGATTGTGGAGTATTCCTTATGCGGCATATGGAAACTTACATGGGGAGTTTGAAGGATTGGAGATGTGGCTTTTCGCCGGAGTTCAACAGCAAGGGGGAGTTGTCCGGCAAGCAAGGTCGGGAGCTTGATGATCTACGAAGAAAATACATTGCAAAAATCCTATTATGCGACATAAACAGGTCTAAACACGTGGTGGAAGCTGGAGTAAGGAGGTACATGCGGCTAGGTGAAAACTACAGAAGGCAGTTGGATGGTCGAGCATATAAAAAGATCCTAATGCGTTTAAACAGTGTTTAGTTTAAGAAACCTATTAACTGGTTTTTGATAGGTTTGTTTTATGGTTTGAAAAAACTTGTGACGTTTGTTTTTTGTTTGTTTGACGTAATGGATTTGGTGTTTTTTTTTTTTTTTTAGATAATAGTTTATGCTTCATTTGGTATTGTTGTTGAGTTAAAACACATTATGCGACATAGATTCAAAAAGTCAAAACAAGTGTTTGACCGGAAAAAGTCAACTACTGTAATGAGGGATTCATGAGTCATACCAAATAGCAAAGGGAAAGCAGGTACTTCATGTGGTTTGGTTGGAGCACCAACCAAGACCAATTTGCCATTAGGCTTAAGGATGCCGATTAAAGGTGTTAGAGGATGATCAGCCGAAACAATGTCGATAATACCATCCATGGTACTCATAGCAGCCTGCACAAACAGTTAAAACAAAGGAATTATGTACAAACTGAATCATTAGTGTTAGATTGTTAAATCTTTTATGTGTTGAATGCAAATTCTATGTTGAATATTATTGTTTCATGAACGCGAACGACAATTATGATCAAAATGCTGATGTATCAAAGACGCGTGTGATAGGACCTAACGGAAAATTATTGCTTCATGATTTATAGCCGAAACCACGCCTCTTTTGGCTTTGGGCCGACGTCTTATCTCATGAATGGTTGCTTGGCCACAAGTGGCGTACCTAGTGTATAACTAGGTGTCGCGTCCGTTGCTGCTCAACTTCGCACGTGTAGCGGAAAATTTGTTTTTTTTTTTTACGAAATTTGAAAAACATTGCTACTAAAATGAAAAAAATGAAAAACGTTACTACTAAAATTCATTTCTAGATCCATCACTGGCCACAACATTTTTTATTTAAAAGACAAATAAAACACCTTATTTAATTAACAGTCATTATCTCAAACATATATGTTCAAAACACCGTAATACGAATTCGATCATCCAAAAAACATAAAACAAAGTTTAGCCTTAAAAAATTTTGCAAAAAAAAAAACAAAAAACATCCCTACTCCTCATTCTCCTCAAGTTCCTCCTCTTCCGCAGATTCCTCCTCCTCGTCATCCTCATATGCTTCGGATTCATGGCTATCATCATCATTAACAACCTTCTTAGGTTTCTTACATGTGCGAATGTTGTGACCATACTCCATACAATTCTGGCATTGTCTTTGTTTTTTCCCGGCTTGGCTGATGGCTTGTTCCCTCTTTGACAACATACGCTTAGGTTTACCCATTCCTTTGAATCTTGTAGCAACTGGTACGCGAACCGTAATATTACGTGATTGACAATTACCAGTAAGCTCAGCCAAACGATCCCTACGACTCTTTCGTGGTGCATTAATCCGCGCTTCATCGGCCTTTGGGTGGAACTGGTTAACATAATCTCTAAAGAAACACAGCGCTTTAAAGTTAGTAACCAACTTGTTTACAATCGACTCACAACCATATGAAATCTCCCTAGCAACACGTTTTACATCTATACTCTGTTCAGAATCTCCTTCATATCTGATAATAGCACCGGGTTCACCGTTTGGCACAGCCTCCCTTGTCCAACGACGTAATATGTACTGCTTGGGAAACTCTCTAATATCGACAAACCTGAGAACCCAAAAAATGTGGCTACATAACAACCCAAATTGCTCATACCTTTTGCAGCTACAAAACACGGTAACATCTTCCTTCCGAATCATAACCTTATTTCATATACGAATGACATTACAAAAAAAAAATTAGGGATATTATTATTTGATATAATAATTAATGTTAAAAAAAATAAAACAAACCTCATATAATGATGTGGCTAATTGCTCCCAATCCTTGATATAAAACTTGACGAAATCGTTGATTTCCTCTAATTTAACACTTTGGCAACTGTGATATGAAGCATGTATTTCCAACCGAGCGTCGAAAAAAATGGTACGCGTGTAAATCGCCGCAGCTTGCTTCTCCATAACAAAATCAGTCCATATGTCGGGTTGTGTGTTTCTAGTATCATGGTCATTCTTCCTATGTTCATGCCTCTGTGCCTCAATTGCTGAATCAAAATGAGACATAAACTCGACCAAAGTACACTTCGGGTTGCAAAACTTGCCGAAAAAATGGTTCTCACTCTCCGAACGAGAAGAGGTGCGCATTAAACCAGACATTCTTTCTTCTCGGTAATATGTTGGGATCCATGAGTGCCTTATTTCATAAATAGAAGTGAGCCACTCATGATCTGTCAAATTAAATTCATTCATAATAGCAGACCATTGATCCTCAAACTCTTCCGGCATAAGTGTATCAGTCCAAACAATGAAGCATAACTTTTGTTTAAACTCCGTAGTATTACACAGCACAGCCCCAACCTGAAAAAAGGATTTATAAAACATGTCATCTAAACAAAACAGGAATAATTAAATAACACAAATATATAAACGTTTAATATTTAAATTGATATATACCTTTCCGGTTAGCTTGTCCATGATGTGCCACATACAAATGCGGTGTCTAGTGTGAGGCCACGCATCTTCAATTGCCCTCTTCATAGCGGGATCCTGGTCTGTAACAATAACCGGAGGTGCATGACCGAAAGATTTTTCAAACACACCAAGTAACCACTTATAGGTTTCTGCTGTTTCATTCCCAATAATTGCAGCACCCAGCGTGTAACACCCCAACCGATGGCGGAAACATCGAGGTGTCACGTAGTGACGATTGTTCAATAGCTCATGGACTAAAGTGTAAATTTTTTAATACATTGATTAAATAATTTATTACATTGAAATGAAATACAACGATTCTAACTGCCAACTAAATTGAAATACAATGAATCAAAATCTAAATATAAATCCGAAAGCTTAAAGAATGCATCTCAAAACAACCTGAAACATGTACAAAATAATTTGGTCAATACAAAAATTGTATTGGTGAGCATACCCTGTTTAAATAAATATAGTAGAAAAGTGTTTAGCAATTCATGTGTCGTATACTGTTTGCAATTATGTAATAAGTGGTATACGGGTCAAATCAACCCTAAGAGAAGAAAGCAGATATATATAGTATACGCTAGTAGTAATGTAATACATAGCAATGACGAGGACTCTCAACAGAGTCACAAGGGTATAAACCATAGTGCTATTCATTGAAATGCCAGGCCGCAACGGTTAATGATTTGACAGGTCATAGATACACAAAATGACACAAGCAAACAGACATAAGAATTGCTATTTTAGTAAAAGGAATTATAAACTTGATAGTAAGTACATGAGTCACCCCAAAATAGTAAGACAGTAAAAAGGGGAAAGATATACTCACAGTTTGCGAAAGCGAGCAAAATCCAACTTAAGCGGTCGTGAGCTAAGTAATGGGAATTCCGAGGAATTCAACCTATAATATGTAATAATACTAATAAGGAAGTGTCTAAAAAGTCTAAGGTAACTAGGGTCTAAGGCATTAGGGTTTGCTAAGTCGATTTGGGGAAATTAAAGTTTTTATGATAAATCGCGTTAATGTAAAAGTTGTACGTCAAAAATAATATATAAAAGTTTGTAAATGCTGTTTAGGTAATATAATTATTCCCAATTGAATATTTAGGTAAACATATGTTTTGACTAATTAAGACAAAATAATTTAGTTAATTACTTAAATTAATTATTGTAAACAGTAATCATAAATATTGAAATAATTGGCTAGGAGTTACACATCGATCCAACAAATGCTAATAAAGACATTCAACCATAAGAGTATTTCTATTTTATAAAAAAAATATTTATAAAATAGATGTTTAAATTGTACAAATAAATAAATGTTTTATTATGTCTAATTAAACATAATAAGACTAATAATACAAGACACAGTCCAAAAATACTATTTTCATAGAAAATGGATACTTTCTGATGTAAAGTAATGAAAATAATTTTCCCATAATTTTTATAAACTTATTTATATTTAAAACAGATTTAATGGTATTAAATCATGTTTAAATGATTAAAAATAGGAAAATCAATACAAATAAATGTTTTCTGAGCCAATAATTTTTATTTCAGTTCTTAATGATTAGAAATAATTTATGACAAATTTTCATATTAAAATAATTAAATTTCAATTTTATATGATTTAAATATGATTAAAACCACATAAAATCAAAATAAAACACAAAACACTCTTAAAGGTAAAAGTTTCTATGAAAACTCAATCTACTTAATTAAAAAGGCTCACAATAAATTTTATAGAGTTTTTGTGACAAAAACCTATTTAACATGAATATTATTTGTTTTAAAACTAATTTAACAAATAAAATGAGATTACACATATAACCGTATCAAAATAGAGGAAAAATGACATGAAAATTATTCTAACATAATGAAATATGTTTCTACCAATTTTTGTGTTAAAATACATTTAATACGATTTTATATGAATTAAACATGATTAAAGCATCATAAAAATAATTAAAAATACTAAACAGCCTCAATAAATTCCGAAATAATTTCTAAAACTTCTAATCAGTTATAGGAGCAAGTCTACCAATTTTCATAATTTTTGTATAAGAAATGAGTGAGTTATGAATTTATAAAGTTCTATAAACTTTTAAATCAAAATCCCCAAATAATCTAGAACACCCTAAACCATAGATTATCCAATTGAAACCCTTAGACACTATAATTAACAAACTAAATAGAGGGCTATTGATCTATAAATATGAATAATGTATCATGCAAAAATAATCGGAAAAACTCACAACGTAGCTAGTCCAATTTGTAGAAATAAAACCGAAATAGAACCCAAGATTAAGCTTCCAAATTCGTCAGAAAACAAGAACTAATGAATTATGCTTGGACCTTAAACGCGTAGGATAACTACTAATCTTGTTCAGAAATTTGGGAACTCAAAGAAGAATTATAGATGCAAATAGAAATTGGTGAAATCCGCGACAGGAATATAGTGAACAAATGATTTTTTTTTTCATATGATAATAAGGCACATATGTGTCTATATATATATATATATATATATATATATATATATATATATATATATATATATATAACCATCCATTAAAACATGATTAATACTCATAAATTCCATCAAATGAGAGTTAATGGCTATTATTAAAAATAAAATAAATGTTATTAGTAATTCTATTGTTAACGTATCAGTATTTAAAATTTCGGGGTATTACAACACTACCCCAAACGTCACGAAAAAAATATGGTTTATGCGATTTTCAATTATGGATTATTGTCAATTTAGATCCCCAAAGTTATAATTACTTATTAGAAAATTTGCGAATGCTACACAGCGTGACATTCCTATTGTGGTTGTCGATCCCGGTAAATAGAACAAACATCATATTGTATCTAAAAAAAATAAGAAATTCTTAACAAAAAAGTGATAAAAAAATATTAAATGTATTACTAAAAACCAGCAAAAATATGTAGGGCTAACTTGTTTCGCCTGTATGTAGCGTCAAATGATACCACATCACCGAATGTATAATAATTTCTCTTGGCTTGTTCATCAGCCCAAAAAGTAGCCTGTAAAACACCTTCATCAGAAGTTAAAAACTCAAAAGTAAAATTTGGCATGTACTCTTTCTTCCTCTTAAAACGTTTAATCAACATGTCAGCGTCATGCTCTCCAACATAAGTATTCAAGTCTTTCTTGAAATTTTTAAAATCAGATTTCGTCGCACCAACTTTGTCAAAACCACCATACAATGTCCTCATTATGTTAAAAGCTCTAACAGGTCCAACATTTATTGCTGACAACGCATTCACCGCCTGTTCTTGTACATATGTTAACCCTCGGGCTGAAGGCAATAAGTATCTGTCACTCTCGTCAACGAAGGAATGATTGTGCTCTTCTTTGAACTGGTAAACTTCATAAAGATTGTCTTGGTTTAACTTTATGCACATACGAGCCAAACACCCGGTCCTTATAGAAGGTACCTTTTTGAATTGCTTGCTACTCGATTCTTCATTTGTGTTGTCAAAACCCTTAAATTGTTTGAAACCCTGTTTTGAGCATACAAAATACTTGCTCTTAATCAAACCCTTATCTGTGTAGGTAGTGCTTTTCCTAACAGTAAAACCTCCATCAGTGGCATATTTTTTGTAGAATTTGAAAGCATCCTCATACGTCCTAAACAACATTCCAACCTGTGGTTTCTTCGAGAAATCTACAGTTGGTGAATACGACTTTTTCCCAGAATTAGGGGAAACGGTTAAAACACCAACTGGCATGTATGATGGTCCATCTGTCATCGAAAAAAAAAACAAAAACGATGAAAAAGGAATATAGTAAAAAAAATACACTTCGGGGTTTATGTAAAAAACACATGAACGATTATAGAAAAAGATTTACAAAACGTTTTCTACTCTTTCCTTCCATTGTCACTTTCATTGTACAAAAAAAATAAACCTAGAAACGATTTTCATGTACTACGAAGATAACACGTAAAACATTCTTAACATACTTGAACTAGAGCAAGTTTATTTCTCGCAAAAAAACGGGCCAAAACATCACTGTTACGTGTTGATTATTTAGTATGTTATTAGTTATATTTAAAACATATAGCGACGATCAAAAGGCATACCTCGCAAAATGTTATAGGCTTAACCTTTTACTTTAATATAAAATACATAGCGACTAACACGTAGTTCTTAAATGTATTACTTGAACAAAAACATAAAAAAAACACATACACATACGTAAAAAGATATCAGTATCAAATAGCGACTATCAAAAAAGGAATACCTCGTAAAAAAACACGTACACATACATAAAAAACAAAAAAAACGCAAAAAATTAAAACACACAAAATGTACCATCATGTATAACAAAAAATATCACTAACCTTCGAAATCTTTTGACATGTTATTGTTCATAGTGATCGAAAATGGGGTAAAACAAAATGACTTGTTGTATGTCTTGTTATGGTGTTATCTCTTGTTTTGAATTAATAAAAAGGCTAGAAAGGATTGAATTTTTGGTTGATAAAATCATAACAAAAATAGCTACAATCATTCCATAATAAAAATAAAAAAAAATCGTGGACTTTGATACAATTTTGACCGAAAATTTAAACTTCCCTATAATTACTCCTAATTAAAAAAAAGAATTAAAATTTGATAAATAATTATTTGCGTAAAATTACTAGTTTGTCCATCCCCTTGGTGCCACATGTCATTATTAGATTCTTTCTCACATTTCTCACAAAATATGGTTTTTGTATGGGAACCCTTATATATATATATATATATATATATATATATATATATATATATATATATATATATATATATATATATATATAGGGTCAAGATCGTGTACAAAGTGTTTTTTTTGTGAGAAGTGTGAGAAGTATTAAAAATTGATACTTAGGCATCATTTTTTGAACTTAGTTGTGATGTTTTGGATTGTTTTGCCTATAAAAACACCCAACATAACAATTAAAACCCAAAAACAATGTATTTTAGGCTTAAAACTTAAAACACCATGCTAAGAACATTAGCAGTGTGTTTTAAGCGTTAAGTAGTGTGTTTTAGCTGTTTTTAAAATTTAATGACTATAATACATTGTATTGTGTTTTAGATTGTTGTGTTTGGTGTTTTTCAAGTTAAAACAACCTAAAACATCATTCCTAAATCCAAAACATGATGTCTACATATCAATTCTTAGTCCTTCTCACATTTCTCACGAAAAATGTACTTTGTACAGGATCCTAAACCTATATATATATATATATATATATATATAGTAAAAAATAAACTAACCGTTGCAAATTTTAAAAAAACGGTCAAAAGTTTTAAACGTTCGAATGGATGGACACGTGGAGCGATATGATTTGTAATTCAAATTGGTGCATAGCGTTATAAACATAACGCCGGGAGTTTTTTTTTTTTTTTGAAAATCGCGTCCCCCGTAGCGGTGTGGGGGGCACTATGCTGCCAAATCACGCCCAATTGACGCCCCACTACACCCGATGTTATATATGTTTTTTTCCATGAGAGTTCTTTACAAAATGTTATTAACTAGTAATTGAAATATCAAATGGATTAATTATAGTGTTATATGATGCCGTGACGAAGATACGGCGGAAAGATTAAGTATATCTTACGGTGGTGACAGGATTTTTAAAAAAACGAAAAATTACAAACAGCAAACATGGACCAGTATAAAAAAGGAAAATCTAAAAAGATGGACCAATCAATACTGTTCATGAAAAGTAGCAATAACTTTATTTACTATGCTAAATATCGTCCTACTAGACATTGAGATAATAAGTTTAGGATACAAAGTATAAGTTCGTATAAAGTGTAAGAAAAATGAGAACTTGCCACCTGGACGATGGTTTTTTTGAGAATCGACAATTAAGTACTACAGTCAAAGGGTATTATAGTCCGTTTCACTATCCCTGTAATCACGTTGCAATCCATATCAAATATAAATGCATGAACACTTTTAAATTTAAAATCATAATAAACCTACTTCTACGTTTAATCATTCGGCGATTTTCAATAGTTGTATCAAAATTCATAAATTCGCATTAACAAATGAAGATTCATACATCATGTTTGGTAAATAAAAATTGAAGATTCATACATCATGTTTGCGTGATTGTTCTACACTTGATCAGCATCCAATTGATGTTCATTGATCTGAATTATATTTATTTTTGCAGATCTTAATGAAATTCCAGATATCAACATCAATGTAGATGGAGATTTCGAAGGTAACATGTTAATTTTACTTATCCGATAGCTCGATTTTGTTGATATATAATTCACTGTTCTATTGTTTTCAGATATTGTTCCTGATGATCCAAATCATGAAGGCGAACTGAATTTGAACGATCATTTTAACTTTATCGAAGAACACCGAAGAGTTCAAAGTTTTGTTATTAGATTTCTTATGCAGTCATTTGTGATCATATATTATAACATTTTCTAGATTTAATATGGTTTTTATACTTGAGTGAAAGTTTTTTATCGGTTCAGATGTACTTGTAAGGTTCCTGCATGTTAATGTCATTTACTAACCGTTTGTTGATTTGCGTTTTATTTTTTATTAACGTGAATTTAAATGTTTTTGAAGAGTTCAAGGTCTTGTTATTAGATTTTTTATACATACGTTTGCGTTTAAATAAAATTAACTTGCTTATATTTAAAACACATCATCAGTGTGTAACAAATAACTTGCGTTTATATAATACATATTGCGTTTATAATAACAAGTTATCTAGTGTGCTAAATAGTACCTTTTTTGCTTTCTCTCTTCTTTCATACTCTTCTTTGTCATATTCAAGACCGCTCATCGGATATTGAGTTATGTAGTATCGAAGCATTTCTTATGTTTGGGTCCCCAAATCCATGTTATACCAATTTTCTAGCTCATCGACATCGTCCCAATACAGTTCACTAGTTCCATTTTTTGCTTCAAATTCAACACTATTTTTACCCAATGGTGTGTGCACCTTGGGAAACATGTAGTCTTCCACATCATAATTTTCTAGATCATCAATATCATCTTCATTCAATCCCTCAGTTTCATTGTTTTTTTTTTTCACATAACTCCTCACTCAATCCCCCAGGTACATTACCTTTTGGAGTCTGCAACAGCAGTTTCTTCATTCAACTCATTATGTAGCATTATGTGTTCGACTTCAACATGTTTACTCTATGCCTTTTGTATTTCCACATCTAGTATCTTAAAATATGCTTCAATATCCGCATCATCATCATTCAATTCTTCTATTTGAGCTTGCTCATTTTCAGAACAAGTACTTGTACTCGCTGATATGCGTACATTTGGCAATGTATAAACATCTTAAACATCATCATCATCTGTTAGATTTTGTGAAGGCATTGACATTATAGCTCTTACAACATCATCTACTCCTTCATAGCTACACTGATTGCTTTTCATCTTTTTTTTTTTTTTTTGCTTATCACCACCACTGCGTTTAATGATTGAACGTAGATTCAAAGGGACATTGTTACGAAGGTACGATTGCATCTCGTTCAACGATGTTGATGTGATGTATGAGATTGCTGGTATTTTGATTCCGAGTTCACTCATATGTCTTTTATTGTATTCATGCAGGTACAGTATCTGATTTTTTTTAAAATACAATGAAGATGTTAAAACAACTTGCGTCTAAAACAAATAACATTTGCGTTAAATTTAAAATAGTTTGAAATATTTACTCACATTCAACAAGGCAACTGGTCCATTATAATTGTCCTTATCACCAAGCCAGCCAGCTTTAGTTCTTCTCAAACATTCAACCATATACCCACATCAATTCATCATCGGAATCTCAGATTCATCAGCTATAGCCAATACAAATATTTGATTCACGATTGTTGTTTTTGTGATTTCTCCGAATACTGTATTCCATGCAACCAGGAAGTTTAACTTGAATAGTCTTCCACCATCTACATTATCTCCAATTAGTGTCAGAACTCTTCCAACACTTACTCTTGAATTATCAAACTGGTTTTTAAATTCATCAATAGTAGTATCAGAACCCTTTCTTGGCTTATTTTTCTCGAGAACAAGTATCTTTCCATTAGGAATGCCGAAAACCTCATGTACTGGTGATGATGTTATTTTGATACTATGATCGCCCATATTTAGTATGCTTGTTTCATCATCATAGTTCATCAACAACCAGTATCCCATTGTTGTAGCAGTTGACTCGTATTCCATTGATAGTATGTTGCCAAATCCCATCCCTCTAACATCAGTTTTCTGTGCATCCGTTAAGTATTGTACATTCACCATAAAATCAGTTGGAGAACATCTCATCTTGAGTCTCTTATGACTGTATTGCACGAACTCTTTTGAATTGACGTTTCTATCATTCTTTAACTTCTTGCTTGGAACTTCAAAATCGTTGCCTGAGTCAAATGTATTTTTTTCAATGCGTTTAACACGGTTATTTTTTTTGTAAACTAGTCAAAAGGGCTTGGAAGTCATCATTTGGATCTTCAACACAAAAAATTCACCATATTTAATTAAATGCAAGTACCTTATTTTTTAAACGCAAGCACATAATTATTTAAACGCAAATTGTAGGCGGTTAAACGCAAATGTTGTATCCTTTTTTTAAAAAAATGCGGTTAAACGTACAAACGTAACTACAATTATAACCGTAGATGAAACAGTAAGTTAATCATGCAGATCTATAAGCACAGTTTAAAATATAGATCTATAGCGTACCTTCGCTAACATTCTTCGTCATTCTGTCATGCACTTGTTTCAATCGTCTTTCAATTTATCCTCTTTCAACTGATTATCATAATCAAATATAATTATTTCGTTAAAGTTAAAACTACGTTAATGCGGAATTATACCTTCATCTGTATTATAATTGTACATAATCACGTTACCTGTCTTTATCTTCTTTGTCTGCATTGTTGTAGTTTCAGATTTTTACCCTAATTCAGTGTTTTTTTTCTTTTGTAACGATGGTTTATTTACATAATAATTCAATTGCCTGCATTTATTTATTATTTTTTAAATGCAGTTTTACGTCACAATTTACTAATTTGCCCTTGGCAGAATTTTCGTGGAATTTAATGACGCGTGGTTTTTTTACGATCGTACCCCTCATTAGACCGTGTAATCGTACGCTCCATATTGCTTCTTACACTTTTTACAACAACAGGCTTTTTACGTTAGCCTCACCCATAAACTCAAATATATGTCACTATTTGTAAGTAAAAGAATCAACTAAATAAAATATGAATGAATAAAACTGTTGGACCGATTTATGGTCAAATCCACCAAATCTCACAACCTTCAACACTCGGGTGCAGAAAACCCTCGAGTCTCGTAAATCAATGTCCTCGAATAAGAAAACAAGATTAAAGCGTAGAACACATTATCAATCACATAAAACACGCTTTGTATTAAGATCGTAGAATAATCAACAAATTCAGACCCAAATAGACCTAACACAGAGCTTCTCTAAAACAGGGTATGTGTGTGTGAAAGATAACTAAACTCCCAAAACTCCAATTCATAAAACAAGATGGAGATATTTATAGCCACAACTCATTCGCCTGAACGTTCTAACGAATGGGTCCTTGTTCATGCGAATGGCTCTTTGGAAGAGCCATTGGCCCAAAGTGACTTGCGAATGGAAAGCCATTCGGCTGACATATTCCTCATTTGCCCAAACGACACAACCTACCCATTACATACATATGAAACATTATCAAATACGTACAACGACACTATTAACAACCTATACAAGCTACAGACACACATGAAATGCATTTATAGACTCTCCTTTGGCTATATATTGAGTTTGCAGCTTGAATAGTCTTCAAAAGCTTTCAAAACATTCTTCAACATCAACAAAACTTGTAAGAGCAACCAGCAACGTCATTTCTTCAGGTTTTCATAAAATTTGTTCAAAAACTTTGAAAAACTCATACTCAAACCCTAATTCAGATATGTTTTCATCAATTTTTTTGTACTGATTTGCAATCGTGAGATTGAACCAAAGCTCTGATACCACTTGTTTGACCGATTTATGGATCAAATCCACCAAATCTCACAACCTTCAACCCTCGGGTGCGGAAAACCCTTGAGTGAGTGTCACACCCTCAAAATCCACTACGGGATTTTAACGTGAGGCATATAACAAGCCAGGATCCTCATTGCCATTGTTACATAGAACGACTCTAAATGCAAAAACGATTTAGTTCATTTAAAAAAACAAGTTTACTGTTTATCCAAAAGTTTTCAAATAATGCTGAAGCGTAACTAAAATATTAAGTTCAAATCTTGCGCAACACAACACGCCAAAAACCAAGTAAAAAAGTAAAACCAAAATAAAGTTTAATGAGTGTTCAAAATCAGATGACACCAATGAATGCATGTCCTATCTTGTGCATCACTTTGCGATCTGCAAAAGCATGCTAAATGTGTCAACGTAAAGCTGGTGAGTTCATGATTAAAAGTAACCAAAAGTTAAAGTAACAAACAAACACTAGTTTCAAACATATGTCAAGGGTAGCTAACCCATGCTAAGTAATTAAACATGTGGTACCAAAAAATGATAGAAAGTTTGCATTCAACCAAAGTCTATCAACAATGGTAAATATGAGGTCAAAAGTTCACACCTGCGACACCATCATGGTGTGAGGCTGCTGCATAACCTAATATAGCGCTATCAGCTAGTACTCCGTTCGCCTACAACGACTAATTTGGTATATAAGTAAAGACTTTGAACGATAGAGTTTCGTTTAGCTAACTAAGGACATAAAATGTACGAAAACTAGTAAAGTAGATTCACTTCTGGAATCAAAGTGGTCCCCTCCAGAGATAAAGTGGTCCCTCACGGGACACATGCATTTGAGAAAAAATAGTGAAACTTACATTAGGTTGCGTTGAGCTTATATCCAAACTCCAAAAACGTAATAGTGAACCGCTAACGCCTCCCTATTATAAGTGTTACTCTATGAGTACAAGTGTATTTGCAATGCACAACAAAACCCGTTTTGTCCATGACATCAGGGACGAAGGATAAGAAGGGCCAGGGGTGGCCCTGGCCCCCCTGTTTTCTGGGGCAGTGGTATAAATTTGCGATTTTTATAGGTAAATTGAGTTCGGGTTGAATTCGGCCCCCACCGATTTACCACTATCAATCGAAAAAAAATTGAGTCCGGCCTCCACCGATTCCGAAACCAAGCTGCGCCATTGCATGACATCTAATGTTGTGAATAGTTAATGTGACACAAGTGTAACCACATGCAACAAGTGACCCTACGACCCGTTGGTGAATAATAAGTTTTCATGTCATCACATACATCATATACTATTCACATAGATTTACATACATTCCTCAACTCGATTTAGGTGCCACATCACTTACTTTTTCCCATTTTACTCCACCCAAGGAAATACTTTAAATGTTTAATCCTACTAACATAACCTAACCGTACTTTTTAGTGGGTTTTTTTTATTTAAAAATCGAAAAAATAGTTTTATCTCTTAACATTCCATTAACGTGTTAACAAATAACCATTTAACACCGTTAACACAAGGAGGGGTGTTCATCACTAGTTAACATGTCATGGCGACTTCTACCCATTTCATTAAAGCATAGCCTATCCAGATAATTATGTCTATTAAAATACTTAAATATTTAATAAATACTAAACAAGCCTAACTGTAACTTGAAAATTCAAACTTCAAAATATAAGCTTTGAACTCGAAAAAAGCTAAGCAGTTAATGCGGTAAAATATCGGATATCGGTGAAGGACCGATATTTGAGATATAGGTTATCACGGTGAGATATCAGTGGGATATCGACAATTTTTATATCATGCAAAATCCATACATGTAGCAATTTAACACTAACAATTCAATATACTCTCCTACCATTAACAAATTAACCTTCTACAACTTACAAAACACTAACAATTGTAGCAATTGGGAACTTGTTAAGACTTAAAACACTAATATTTAACACTAATTATTAACAATTAAGACATAAAACAGTACTAACAACTATAAGAAGTAAGAAAAATGGAAGAACTAAGAAGAAAAACACCAGTATCGGGAATATCGGTCAAATATTGGTAAAATATCGGTCATATATCCTCCAATATCGCCGATAATATCGGTACAAAATATGGGTCAAAATATCGGTACCAATATATCGTTTGATGACCGATAACCGAGATATCGGTGATATATCACCGATATATCGATCGAATTAACTACTTAGACAAAAAGTATGATTTTTAGTTAAATTATAGGGCTAAAAGTGATAGATGGGATGTAAATGCTCAAACAAAACCACCCAAAAAAAAAAAGTAGAAAAACAGAATAAAGATAGAAAGAGACATCCCCATTTATTACTACTCCCTACTAAACTAACAGATTCTCATTTCTAAACTAACAGGCTCTGGTTTCTATTTCTAGGCTTAAGAAATCTAAATAACCTTGTCCACATTCCACAAATCTCATCTTCCATTCTTCCCTCAACTTGTGGAGCCTTAAACTTAGCTTTCTCACTCAGTTCTTCAAATGCCACAACCAGATTCCCAAGTCTGGCAACAAATTCGATCAGGAGCGACGTAAATGTCACCAACGAAAGCACACTTGCGCTCTTATACGTATCCGCTTCATCTTGAATCACCATTCTTTCAGGCTTATATGAGAATTGTCGCGTCAATGACCTGTGTATACCATTTGTACCCTCAACGGGTAAGTTTGTACTTCCACCTCCACCTCCGGGACTCCTTAAATTTCCAAGATCGAGCAGTGTTTCACTAAACGAGTGGTACCCGTGGTATGCATGCGGGGTTTCGATCGTTTCGATCTTTGCAAAGTCGTGTGGGTCGTGAAGCTCGATTGGTGGTTTCCCGATTTCCCAACTGTTTGAGTCAACAAGAAGGTATGACTTTTGGTCAACCTTTTTTTGTAAATCTTCAGCTGCTTTGAGAACCTCATCGAGTATATTTGAAGACCCTAACTTCTCCATTTTCTTGACTTTGTTACCGAGTTCACGTAATACTTTGGCTCCAGCTGTGCTTACCCTTTGAAGTTCGTCTCGGAAAACACGTCTTCTATCTGCAGGAGCCTGCACATTACATAAAACATGGTAAACAATCCGCATTTTTATGTCCATCCTTTGGCATGAATTAAAACACGGGCTAGGTTGGAGCGAGTTAACCAGCAAACACTTTATCGTCTCTCTTTAGAATTCTTCTATAAATAATTCATGCCCTACTTGAGATTAAATCAAAAAAGTTATTAAAAAAATATTTTGGGCGGCTTCCAACCGGTATGAGGATGAGAAACTTAGAAAATCGACCCATTTGTAAATAACGGGTCAAAACACCCACCTCCAGCAACAAGAATAATGTTAGACGATAAATCCTACATGTCATATATAATTTTATAAAAAATGATATTTTTTATCTGAACGGCTAACAAATCAATGCAGAGCACTCTCGAAGTACCCACTGGACAAAGGAGTACTCCGAGAGTAACCCGGGTCCACCAGTAATTTCACACCAATTCCCGGGGAAAACCCGCCGCCCGAAGGCCCAAACTGACCCATTCATAGGTACATTGGTCGAACTTACAAGTTACAAGTTGCAACCTCTACAAAAGATTATTTACATGTCATTAGTATTTAAGAAGATGACAAGTCCAAAGGGGTAAATATAGGACAGGCCGGGTTGACTTTACAACAATTTCCTTCTGTCTTCTTTTTAGTTATGTTTCGTTGTATGTTGTGGAGCTAGGGTGTCTCTGAAAGAAGCCTCTCTATCACCAAAGATAGAGGTAAGATTTACCTACATCCCACCCTCCCCAGACCCTACCTATTGATGCGATCTACTAGGTATGGTCTTGGTTTTAAAAAGCGCTAGGCGCACAAAAGCGACGAGGTCTACACACATCGCGCAAAGCGCAAAAAGCGTGGGATTTTCGTACCCGAAGCGCACACCAATTATATAATTTATTTTATATGTCCCATATATATTCCATGAGTTTTTAGCTTCATTTACCCAAAATATAGCTATAAATAAGGTTTTTATGTGATTTTACCTATATGTACAAGCCAAAAACACCAAGGTACAACATTTTTATGCATAAAAAATACTCAGGGTACGTGAGGCGCGCGCCTCAGGGAGAAAAGCGCCTGAATTTTGACAAAAAAGCGCCTGAGGCGCGCGCCTTTGGGAAAAAGGATAGGCGCAAAGCCTTGAGGCGCCCTAGGCTGCGCCTTGCGTCTAGGCGCGCTTTTTAAAACCCAGGGTATGGTTGTGGTTGTGGCTTTAAACCATAAATAATTAATACATTAACACGATTACAAACAATTGTAAAAGTAAGGATCCATTAACAAAATTACATAACCCGAACAGAACATTTCACATAAATACCTGTATTTCGGATAGTATGCAACCATGCAATGCCATGACCATAAAAGAGCAATGTCTTAGAGCACCGCTAACATTCACAAAGTTTCTCCAAGGATACTTGTTCTTGTAAGCACCATGAGGCGGTTCCCAGATAGCAAAGCCCAACTGAACAAAGCAAACACAAAGTCACATATTTTGACTCTCCAAGGTCAAACAAATTACTTTTTACATTCAAAATAGTTCTTTATTCTTTGGTTTCTTTAATAAAAAAAATAGAATCAATAGGGAAATCATGTGTGATGTATTACTGCTAAAACAAAACATAATATATTGGGAAAACACGGTTTGAAGTATAAGATACCAAATCACATGTTTTGACTTTTCGAGTTCAATATTTTAGAATCACTATTCATGTGTGATATATTGGTAACAAAAAAAAAATATATGGGAGAACAAGGTTTCAAGTGTTTGATACCAAAGTATCCTCTTGACTTGTAGATTCCACAGCCGATCTGTAGCCGCTATAAAGCCGGTCTTCATGAGCTTGGTAAGTAAGGATTTTTGAAGGAATCCTTTTATATTCAACACAATCAAGATATTGATTAATACAACCTGAAAAAAATAAAAAGCCAAAAAGAGAAATTTAACAAAGCAAATTTCACAAAACAAAAGGGTATGTTTTAACTTCTAAAGTCAATAAATATTCTTTAATTTTCAAAATTCATACAGAATCGATTTATTCCCACGAAAATAAATACTTCCAATTTTATTTTAGACATCAGAATATTGAAAAACAAATTGTATTAAATACTTAAATTGTAATGAAATCCGTATGAACTATGAATTTGAAATTTTATGTTTGACCTCAAGAGTCTTGAACTAAATTTAAGACGAAGATTATAATCACGGTACGTACCTTCCAGGGAGTTAGCAACACCATAGAAATTCTTAACTACCATATTATGCAAATCTTCACCAGCCCAGATTGGATAGATGCCGACATTCACAAGCAGACTGACACCAGCACCCAATGCAATTAGCAAAAACCGACTTACGGCTGTGTCTATAAACTCATTTGTGCGATACCCGGATGCCATGATGTAACAATATGTCAATGTGAACACTCTGAATCCATACTCATACGCCTTCCATGTGGGGTAAAGTTTTGCATAAGTTGCAAGTGATCCTACAAAAGATGTGTGATATTAAGAAATAGATATAACTAGCATCGTACAACGCAAATCTAGTACCATAATATAGAGGTAGTAATTTAGACCCATTTATGTTTTATCACTAACCAAATGGGTCAAACGCCCCCAAAATGTATTTTGATGCGCAAAACCTCCTATATCACTTATTTCAAAAATAAAGAATTATTTTTTATGAGATCTGTCTGTTTTGATCAGTTATGCAACCCACGATATTGCCAGATGACAGCGATTACCTATGGTAAATATGCTGACAACAATAACAACTTCATCCCATGGCTCGCCAGCTCGTTCACACAAGTGAGCAAACTCAGCCATGGCAAGAGCAAGTCCACCAGCCGACAAAGTTCCCAGCGCACGGTTAAATCCTTTGCTAAAGGTAGCTCCTGCATGATAATCAGAGACAGATAAATATACATAAACTTTAATAGATAATCATAAAATTCATAATAATGAATTGTTTTGGGAATACTGATTGTTCATTGTTGTGACTTGAAATGTAATAATCAGTTTAAGCACACATCCAAACACCCTAAAATTGCAATAAAGAAAGTAGGGTATGTCAAAAAATGGTCAAACTACAAGAAAACAAGGAGACATGAAATCCTTTCATGCATACATTTTTTTGTGTCCGAAGAACATAAAGTTTAGAATCGCGTTGATATTAGACCAAAGAGTATACATTAACAAAAAAAACATGATTTTTTATGTTGTTTTAAATGCCAGACTGAGGCGCATGAATAGGACATAACAAGCCATCCCATCCTCTACCCCACCACCCTGTATGACAAGCAACAAACACATTTATGACAAATTATCAGATTTCCCGACAGAAGTTTACAACTTTATTAAATTCATCACTACACAAATGAAAATAAGTCCAGATCTCCTTTCGAAGAGTGGGCATCTATATTTGAGTAACCTGCTTCTGCTTATCAAGGGGTTAAACAACAGCTTAAATTTTTTATTTTAAAAAGAATGAGGCACTCCGAGACGTATAGGTCCCAAAAGCCGAGTCGTGAGGCGAGGCTTCACGTACACGAGGAGTTGATCTATGTACAATCAAAATCTGCATATCTCATATCTTTTTACATGTCAGCCTTTACAGCTTTAATCAAGTAAACCATTTATAATATCTTCATTATCTCAGTCACTTTTACATATTAGCCTCTTCCATACCCTATATTTAACCAACTTTGACCACATGTAGGTGAAGCACTGCCTCAAGGCCCAGAGGCATCTACCCGATCACCTCGCACCTCATCCAGAGGCGCGCTTTTTAAAACTTAGCTGCAACGAAAGTGCTGGTCAAAACACAAAGTGAAAGTACATTTGTACCCTTCTTTAATCAATCATTTCTAGAAACCTCATTCTTGACCAAACACTTAGCAACATAAAAAATTCAAGCAGCAAAGTCAGAAAAGAAGCTATCCCCCACCTCTTATTTAATATCATAGTCACTATCAACCCCCTCTTCTCTTTTCAAGAAATTTATATATTCATATGAAATTTCATATTTAGATAAACAAAATGCTTTTTAGGGTTGTTCATGTAGATAATAACTTATATTCTAAAACATATATAAAGCTTATTTATAGCAAGCTATATATGGGTTAACAGATGCTAAAACCTACGAAATATAAAATATTAAAAACAACTATACAATCACTTTGCGCCTCGCCTACTAAAAGTCCACTGCTTTTGCGCTTTGCACCTCGGTTTTAAACGTTATCGCCTCAGTGCCCGTTCTCGCTTCTTAAAACCAAGATTGCAAGCCCAAACTGAATCAACAAACAGAACATGCAAATCAAACCAATAAACATGAAACTAACAAAAACATCATCAAACTAACAGTTAGCTATACTGTACCTCAAACACACCCACCCAGACAAACATACAACAACAACCGAACCCGGAGCTTGATTCCAGAGAGACCCCAAACTAACATAAAACATTCAACTTGAAACCCAAAAAAGAAAAAAAAAACATGCAAATCCAACAAATATATATAAAAACAGTAACAAAAACAAGATCAAACCAATAAACACTTACCAATACTAAACTCAAAGACAACGACAACAGTAAGTATAGCCCAAACATAATGTTCACTAATATCCGGAAACGGTTCTTTCCAAAATATCAACATCGAAATCAAAGCCAAAGCCAACCCCAACTTGGCAGAAAACACAACCTTTCTCGGGTCGGTTCGACCCATTTCATAACCCTTAACCACCACCCCTCTTATCACTCCCCATAACCCCCTAGCCTTCCTTACACTCGACCCAAAACACCCATTATTATAATTATTGTCATCATCTTGTTGTAATAGCACAGATGAAACCAGTCTGTCTCGTTCAAGACTGCCTAATAACCCCTCTTTATTATTATTATTAATATTATTGTTGTTTTCCATATTAAAAACTGAATTTGAAGTGATTGAGTGAAAGTGGTGATGGGTTTTGGATTAAAGTTAAAGAGGGCATTTTTGTGAAAGAATGTTGAATTCTTTTATTTTTTGTAGAGGAAAAAAGGGGATGGTGACATATATGTAACGTAACAACGAAGGTTTCGAGGAAAGAGGGGACGAAAGAATGAACGATGGGCAATTGTGTATGGTTTTTATATAATTGATTGAGTATTGCATAGGGAAGGGGCACACCTCATATTGGTGAATGGTGATGGTTTTGTGTATCTAGACATTTTTTGTGATGATGACTATCAACTTTTTGTGTATTATATATTCTTTTCGGAATATATTCTATTTTTGGAGTGAATAGCTCAAATTAGGGCTGGAAACGAATCGAACGAACACGAACAAAGAAATCATGTGTTCACGAACAGTTTATGAACACTTGTTGAACGAGATTTTCTGTTCGTGTTCATTTGTTAATTTTGTTCATGAACGCACACGAACACAGACAAGTGTTTATGAACACAAACGAATACAAAGAAATGTTCATGAACAAAAACGAACATATATTAAACTTTGGAATAAGATATAACTCTTAAGACATCAGCTAGATCCACTCAAAATATAACTAAATTATCCAAAAATACTTAGAGTACTTAACATAATATAGGTAAACATAATAAAGTAGTGTCTCAAAAAAACTAAGTTCGCATCGGAGGTGAAAGTTAGAAACATGTAATCAGCATGGATACTAGTATGTTTATTGATCTCATATAGTCATATATTTACCTCATATATTATTTATTTGGGTAAAATAAAAGAAAATAAAAAATTATAAACCCTATTAAACTATCGAACACACACGAACATAAACGAACACGTTACCGAACGTTCACGGACATAAACGAGCAAACGAGGCATTTGTTCATGTTCGTTCGTTTAACTAAACGAACAAAAATTTTTGTTCGTGCTCGTTTATTTATTAAACGAACGAACACAAATGAACTTCACGCCAAACGGTTCATGAATTGTTCGCTGAAATTTCAGTTCATTTGCAACCCTAGCTAAAATCGTCTTTAATGTTTTTACACTTGCATTAGGATCAAATACAAATGACTCCTTTTTTAGAAGGGTGAGAATGATTTTGGTCTATTGATTTTAAATTTAAATGGTTGAGATTAGTTTAATAGAAAAAAGTTAAATATTAAATAAGGTGAGGGGCATAAAAGGAAAAGTCATATTCGTTGACTTTCTGTCTCCACATGCAAGACACATGCTAATTCCCCATCATCTTAAAACAACTATAACTTTTTCATATGATATTTTTTTTTAAAATAACCATATGTGACACCCGGCATGGTGATGGTTTTGTGTATCTAGACATTTTTTGTGATGATGACTCTCAACTTTTTGTGTATTATATATTCTTTTCGGAATATATTCTACTTTTGGAGTGAATAGCTAAAATTAAGGCTGGAAACGAACTGAATGAATACGAATAAAGAAATCATGTGTTCACGAACAGTTCATGAACACTTGTTGAACGAGATTTTCTATTCGTGTTCATTTGTTAATTTTGTTAATGAACGCACACGAACACAAACAAACATTAATGCACACAAACAAGTGTTTATGAACACAAACGAATATAAAGAAATGTTCATGAACGAAAACAAACAAAAACGAACATATATTAACTTTGGAATAAGATATAACTCTTAAGACATCAGCTATATCCACCCAAAATATCACTAAATTATCCAAAAATACTTTTTTTTGGAAGGAAAATTTCATTAACCACAAAACAACAACCGGACGTCTCCAAGACGGAGACACCCTACCCAAAGCGTTACATTACATCAAAATTAATTTTTGCCAGTCCTTCCAACCCACATCGCCCTTTTTACACCTATTCGAAAACCATAGAAAACCCAAAACTTTTATGTCCGAGACAATTTCAACCACGTTCCGACTGATATCTTTAAATATCTTCTCATTCCTTGCCTTCCAAATACGCCAGCATGTGAGAACCATAATGCCATGAAGCGCCAATTTCTTTATCCTCGACCATGTGACAACCGGTAGAAATCCAGGTACTATCCGTATGAATATAATAACTGTAAATATGATTGCGTGTGATGTGTTATATTTGTTTTGGCAATAACTGAAAGTTGTTATTGGGAATTAATATTGTTGGAAATATTATGGGGATTTTAGTAATTCCGTATCACGTAGTGATAGATTACCGTATTAAACCTTGGTGACGGCCCGACTAATGGTAGAAAGTCTAGTTAAACCGTAATATGTGATCCGACATGTCAAGTTATTTTATGGATGAATGTGATTATTATTATTGGATTAAGTGGTGAAAACCTTAGATAAGTAAGGTTTGTAGGTTTTATGAAAGGTAGGATTGTGTATATTATGTGAAGGTTTTTATTAAAAAAAAATAATATACCCAACCCCCCCCCCCCTATGGTTTGCCCCATCTCTCTCTCGATAATAATACAAAGTTGTTATAATATTATTATTATTATTATTATTATTATTATTATTATTATTGTTATTATTATTATTATTAAATAATAATAATCATTGGCTATTTAAAGGGAGTGTGTCATCCCAAGACACCACTCACCTTCACAACCTTTCATTACACTCTCTCTCTATACAAAAACCATCCAACTCCCCTCTTCTTCCCTCTCCCAACCGAAACACCATCACCACCACCTATTTTCTTAGTTTTAATCATGTAATCATCTTGAGAAGCATGATTATATGAAGAGTTAGACATTCTTTGGTGATTTAGAGGTTAAAGGTTCAAGAACTAGAAGTTTAGAAGGAAAAACCCACAAGTTGATACTAAGGTGAGTATGAAACTAAAACTATTTCATTATTTATTTTAGTTTTTACATAAGTATTCACCAAATAAACAAAGGTTTTTCAATCTAAAACTAATGGGGAAATGAAAAGAGAATGTATATGTATGTGATGTATGTATGCGTGAGTATGTGTGTCTGTATGTGTGACCGTGTGTGTGTGCGTGTGTGTTAGTGTGTGTGAGTGTGTTTAGAGTAATAATCTTGATGTTTTGATGGTTAAAATATTGAGGTGGAAAAATGGGTAAGTTGGGTTGGGTTGGTTAATGGGTTAGGATGGGTTTGGGTTAGGATGGGTTTGGGTCAAGATGGGTAAATTAAAAAAATAGGTTAGGATGGGTTAGGTCATGATGGGTTTGGGTCTAGATGGTTTGGATTAGGATAGGTTCACATCAAAATAGATTAATGATATACGTTAATTTACACATATAAAAGTCCCCGTTTAACTCCCGTTTTCAGACGTTTTTGACCTTATACACAGGAATTGTTGCTTATTTTGGGTTGGGTCACCACTTAGGAATTTATAACGAGGAAGAGATCTACGATGATAGCTTCAATGAAGCTATGTATAGCTTCCCCGACGACAACCAATTGCGAAACAATTTTTGGGCTCAACTGACGGGGCTTCAAGAATACAACCCCCAAGGCTCAAAAGCGACTAAGATTATTGACCCATTGCTCCGGGTATTCCAAAAGGTTCTCTGTGGAACGGTGGCTGCAAAGAAAGAAAGTTCCACCAACTGCCCCACTCCAGATTTATTATTCTTGTACGCCCTGGTAAGTGACCAACCGGTTAACTTAGCTGCATTACTAGCTTCTTTTATTACTACAGCAGCAGGGGGAAACCGGGCAGTATGATTTATGGTGGAGAATATGTGACGACTCTTGCTAGATCAATGGGTGTCCTTAAGGCAGCAAGGAACACCCTTACTCGGGTTAGAGGAGGATCCTATGTCGACCTACATACACTCAGACACATGGGGATCCTACATGAGTATGAAGATGGGACGTGCCGGTTAAAAGGGCACAATAATGTGATCTGGGACCCACTTCCACCACCACAGCAGCAGCAGCCACCACAGCAGCAGCAGTCACCAGTACAGCTGCCACATGAGCAGCAGCCACACCAGCAGGAGCCTCTACTGCCTCACCAGCAGCAGTATTACTACCAGCATCCTCAAGACTTCTATGATGAGTTTGGCGCGTTCAGAACAGAAACGCGCGACACCTTATACCAGCATGGCGAGTCCCTACAGCATCAAGGGGCGACCCTAGACTACCTTGTCTCTGAATTTCAAGCTTGTTTCCCAAACCATTTTGGGAATCCCCCACAGAGGGGACATCCGGGGGACAAGCGGAGACGAGGTGGTGATGCAGCGGGATCATCAGGGACTCACCATGATGATGAGGATTGAGGAATTGCTGGTAAGTTGGTACTATTTTGTTTGTCTTATTCCTGTTGGTACTGTATATGGGTGCGAGCACCCATGGATTTGTTTTATTTTTTGTACTTGAACTATTTGCTTTTCCGCATTTTAATTTTCAGTAATGTTTGGTTTGTTTGAATAAGTGTGACGATGAATGGGTGTATTTGATGAGTTTGTTTTTTGTCAAGAATGTTGATGTTGCAGGGAACTGGCGAGCACCGTTATCGGGGCTCATGCCGTCCATTTACCCGGGCGTTTCTTCGACACCAGGGGAGTATTATTCTCCTTTTTCCCACTATAGATAGCTAATTCATAAACGCTTTCTATCATCACATTGGGGACAATGTGAATTTCAAGTGTGGGGAGGGATTATATCTTGTTTGTCCTCTTGTATATATATATATATATATATATATATATATATATGTTAAAAAAAACCTTTAAAGTACATATATGTATATATTCTCATATAAACATCAAGCCTAACTAAATTTTGATAAAGATAACTCGAGGCGCGACAAACATGTAACACCCCAACCGATGGCGGAAACATCGAGGTGTCACGTAGTGACGATTGTTCAATAGCTCATGGACTAAAAGTGTAAATTTGAATACATTGTTTAAATAATTTATTACATTGAAATGAAATTACAGGATACAATAATTCTAAAGTGACAAGTCTAGCTAAAATACAATGTAGACAAGACTGAAATATAAAATCCAAAAGCCTAAAAGAAGCGTCTCAAAACAACCTGAAACATGTACAAAATATTTTGGTCAATACAAAAATTGTATTGGTGAGCATACCCTGTTTAAATAAATATAGTAGAAAAATGTTTAGCAATTCATGTGTCGTATACTGTTTGCAATTATGTAATAAGTGGTATCCAGGTCAAATCAACCCTAAGAGAAGAAAGCAGATATATATAGTATGCGCTAGTAGTAATGTAATACATAGCAATGACGAGGACTCTCAACAGAGTCACAAGGGTATAAACCATAGTACTATTCATTGAAATGCCAGGCCGCAACGGTTAATGATTTGACAGGTCATAGATACACAAAATGACACAAGCAAACACACATAAGAATTGCTATTTTAGTAAAAGGAATTATAAACTTGATAGTAAGTACATGAGTCACCCCAAAATAGTAAGACAGTAAAAAGGGGAAAGATATACTCACAGTTTGCGAAAGCGATTAAGATCCAACTTAAGCGGTCATGAGCTAAGTAATGGGAATTCCGAAGAATCCAACCTATGCTGTGTAAGCATACTAATAAGGAAAATGTCTAAAAAGTCTAAGGTAACTAGGGTCTAAGGCATTAGGGTTTGCTAAGTCGATTTGGGGAATTAGAGTTTTTATGATCAGTCGCGTTAATGTAAAAGTTGTATATCACAAATAATATATGAAAGGTTGTAAATGTGGTTTAAATAATATAATTATTACCTATTGAATATTTAGATAAAAAAAATATGTTTGAATAATTAAGACAAAATAATTTAGTTAGTTACTTTAACTAAATTAAAATAAACACAATAATCATAAATAATTAAATAAATAATTTTGAGTTACACAATGATCCAACAAAAGATAATAAAGACATTAAACCGTATGAGTATTTATATTTTATAAGAAAAATATTTATAAAATAGATGTTTAAATTGTATAAATAAATAAATGTTTTATTATGTCTAATTAAACGTAAATAAGACTAATAATACCATACATGAACCAAAAATACTAGTTTTATAGAAAATGAATGATTTCTGATGTAAACAAATTAGAATAATTTTCTCATAATTTATATAAACTTATTTATATTTAAAACTGATTTAACGCGATTAAATTATGTTTAAATGATTAAAAAATAGGAAAATTAATAAAATTAAATGTTTTCTGGACCAATAATTTTTATATCAGTTCATGATGATGAGAAATAATTACCCAAAAAGTTTGAGATTAAAATCATTAAAAATGAATTTTTTATCAATTAAATACGATTAAAACAAATAAATTCAATAAAAATATAAAAATAAGACATTTTTCAGAAAATAAAAGTGGGGTAATTTTCTTTATGGTGCCAAGATGCTACACCTAAATTTTCATAATTTTTGGATAAATAATGAATTTACTATGAATATTATAAATTTTTATGATCAAAATAATATTCATAAAAGAAATAAACAATTAAATAATTACAATAAAAAAACGAAAAAAGAATGTTAGGGTTGCCTGGGTTCGAACCCGGGTACCCGCTGGAGAACAACAACATCACAACCACTATGCCAAGTTTAGTTTTGTTGATTTATAAGAAATCGTTTTATATTTATATTATTAGCTAAGGATGTCATCTTCCCCAAATCACCTATCCAAGAACCCTAATTTCCTAACCACATCAATCACCATTAATTCAACCAGATTAATGGTAGATTATAGAGGGGTTTTGTTCGGAAATGTATAAGAAACAGATTGGCAATAAAAATTAGGACTTACAATCGTGTTTTTTGGATCGAAAAGAGAGTTGTTTGAGCCGAAAAAAAAAATGAGCCGATTGGAAGTTTTCCAGGCGTGTTCGTGATGTGTTTTTCATGGTTTTGGAAAGTGTAATAGTGCAGAAGTGATTGCCATGTAATATTTATAGTGTTAATCATGAAAAACGTAACATGTGATCATCGCAAATAAGTTCGCCGGTTACAAGAGGGTTTTAATGATTCCGTTAAATCAGTGTTTAAAACGCTTAATAATTGATTGTAATCGATTTATTATAGTGGAGAAACGCTAATCGAACCAATTAATTGTGATAAAACGCCTTAAACTGCAAAACTTACACTCGCCGGAAAAGAATCCGGTGGCCGGATACTCTGCCGGAAAAACGTGAGAGAGAGGGAAGAGGGGATTTCAGATTTAAAGTTTCATGTTTTGTCACTTTTGGTCCCTTAACTATAACTAGGTTAATTATATTATGAGTTAGTTAGTTTTTCCTTTATAAAACTTAACCAAGTTAACTAGATTAACCCAAAAATGTTTTTAAAACTTTATAAAACTAATTTTTTTTAAATCTTTTACGAATACGTTTCAACATACGCGTTTGATTAAAACTTATACCCGATACATAAGAAATATATAAATGATAAGTTTTAAATTCGTTTTAAAATTAAATTGAAAACGACGAAACTTTCAGGGACTATAATGGAAATATTTAAAGGGCTATTATTGTCAATTTGACGAAAGACGAGGGTGACGGATGTCACAAAACAGATGAGATACGAGCGTGTTATATTCGTACGCTTGCACCCATTTCCTTCCGGTTACGTGAGCGTTTGAGCCTTAGAATAGATTACATTTCTTTGACATGCTTGCGAGTGAGCTGGATGTTTTGTGCAGTTTAGAACTTGTCATTAGCATACTTATTTAGATCAGATACGTGTGAGATTGTACGAAAATGATTGAGGCATTTAGGTTACCCTTTTGATTTAGCCTTTTCTTTTCGTTCTATCTGTTTCCCGCACCCATATATTATCCACTAGTTAACCATGTTGAACCTAATCCCGTGTTTTTTCTTATTTACCACACCATTTCACCACTAAACCAAATAGCCTTTTTCTTTTAAACCTTTTTGTGTTAAAGCTCGGTTTAGGTTATTGTTTGACTAGTTTTTACGTTGTAAATAGTTCGTTTCGGGTTTATATACTTAGAACCCGTTTGTTGATTATATTTCAGTTTCAGTTTAGTATATATATATATATATATATCATAGATATATATTGAAAAAAAATCCAGAAAAATCCAGAAAAATAGAACACCCTAAAATAGGGTGAATTAGCAGTATTCGAGCAGTTTTTAGAGGTTTAAAGTTAAGAATTATAAGTTAGCTCGATTTAAAATAAAAATCGCCTATATTCGCGTTTGTTTTGTACAGTTGTATTAGTTGATATTATTATGGTGTTGTTACTAATCTTTGACGCGGTTAATGATCTTTGTTAGTTATTTTGGTAGAAATAGCGATCTTAGTAGATTTGTGTTCAAAGTTAGTAAAATGGAATAGGTTGTGAAATGCTCTACTTTATGCTAGTTTCGGTGGTCGTATTGTGTATTCGATATTACTTTCCTTGGCTAGTGCGGTTGAGGACTCCCGAAAGGTGATACTAACCCTTCTTTAAAGATTCACATGAGATCATATCAGCTGCGCGCTAATAAACGACTTGAGGTGGCTAACGTGTGTATTCGTGTTAGCTTTCCATATAGTTGTCATGTTAGGATGCCCGAAAGGGACACTAACTGTCGGAAAATGGGAATGTTGATCACGCCTTTATTTCTTATATAGATGACATGCTAGGATTGGCGTATTATAGCTTATATAGTTATATTTTCTATTTGGAGTCGTAGTTAAGTTATTTACATGTTTTAGAATTAATTTAGTCGTAAACAAAACTCAAACTTATCTTTTCCTACTGGTAAATCGGGGACAGAGTTTTAGTACCATTGCTCCGCGCGCGTCCATGGATCGATACTTGGTTCTTATCTGTACTTACTACATATATGACAGGGTACACTTGCCCTAGTGTGTGTGTTTTAATATGAAGGTCGAAACCATTTTTATAAATATTAAAGCAAAAACGTGTGTTAAAATCCATTGTAAAATATGTATAGTTACGCACACGTCAAGTTTTTGGCACCGTTGCTGGGGAACGCGACGAGCATTAGGAACGAACCGAGTCAACTTTTTACCAGTGTACATGCTTGTGAATACTTGTTTATACTTCTTTGATTCGTTATTTCAATAATTTATTTGCATATATGATTATTTGAAATTTTATTAAATTTATCTGTCTGTAGATATTTTGGATTAATTTTAGATTGGTTTATAGGTTGCATATAGATTCGTTCATTTATCTGCTTATAGGATTGTTTGATTTGATTTTCCGTTCATTAGGATGTTGATAGATTTAATTTATTGAATATTGGATTAATTGGTTTGTCTATGAATTTGATTTGTTCGTTATTTGATTAATTAGATTTATTTGTTCGTATTCGGACTAATTATTAATTTCATTATTTGTATAGTTTTAGGCTTAGTCTGCTTATTTCTGTTCATTTTATTGATTCTATTTGTTTATATTTGATTTTCTTGAATATATTTGCTTTCCGTTATTTTCGCATGAATTTATTGATTCTTTATTTCATTTATTTATTTTTTTGTCTTTTATCGCCTTTTTGGGTTTGTCATATATTCGCCTGTTGCAACTGTATCATTCTTACATGCAGGTTGATGTCCACAAACCCTGGGTCTTCTGGTGATCTTTCTGACGAGGAGCGAAGGCGCCTGAGGAGAAGCGAGCGGATTAGACTTCATAAATTGCGTCTTGTTTCTGATATTCTTATAGCTGCTCCTACTATTGAGGTCCCAATTGAGGAGGCGAGGCACGATCTGGCCGACGACAACGGGTCGGACGCCCACAGCGACATTATCATGGCGGATGACGATATTCCGCTGAATGATAGTGGTCGTCCAGGAGGAGATGGACTCGCGCCGAGTATTGTCCGTCCGGCTATTTTGGCGGACCATTTCGAGATCAAATCTAGTATCGTGAATATGATACAAAACTCGATGCAATTCGGTGGACTGGAGCATGAGGATCCAGGCCGACATATTGCTGCATTCTTAGAGGTTTTAGCCACCTTTAAGATGACGGGCATCTCCGATGATGCTATCCGTCTCTGACTCTTCCCATTCTCACTGCGGGACAAAGCCCGGACTTGGCTTCTGTCACAACCCGCAGGGCCGATCACGACTTGGGCAGAGTTGTCACAACAATTCATGCAGCAGTATTTTCCTCCGGAAAAGACACAAAAACTAAGGAATCGCATCATGACTTTTCGTCAGGATGACGATGAATCATTGTACACGGCCTGGGAAAGGCTTAAAGACCTACTCTTGAGTTGCCCGCACCATGAGCTTTCGAAGAGGCATTTGGTGCAAACTTTTTATCAGGGACTCGGGTATGCGTCTCAGGAACGCCTTGATGTATACGCTGGGGGAGACATCGGAACAAAGTCTCCTAAGGAAGCGTGGAGCATTATTGAGAAGGCGTCCCTAAAATCTAAATCCCGGCAGAATGATAGATCTAGGTCTTCATCTGCCAAGGCTGGTGTGCATGTCGTGGATAACTATACGGCGATTTCGGCACAGATAGCGGCTCTGGCTACGAGATTCGATAACTCTCAGCAACACGTAGCGCAGTCCGATTGTTTGTGTGATCAGTGCGGGGTATCTCACGAGCCTGGCTCGTGTGCTCAGGGGGTGATGTATACAGGCCACGAGGAAGTGGACTACATGGGTAATCAAACGAGACCCCAGAATAACCCTTACAGTAACACTTATAATCCGGGTTGGAGAAATCACCCGAACTTCGGGTGGAGATCTGGTTCCTCTAACCAGAACCCGCTCGGATATCAGCAGAGGGCCCCCGCACAACAACAGTCCCAACTGCCTTACCAGTCCAACCAAATGCCTTACCAGTCCAACCAACAGCCCTACCAGTCCAACCAACAGCCATACCAGGCTCGTGGTCAATCGTCCCAGCAAAGACCGAACCAATACCAGAACCAGGGCGCCGGGAGCAGCTCCCAGCAGCACGCCCCTCATGGTATGTCTAAGCTGGAGGAAATGATGTCTCAGCTCCTTACCAACACCTCTAATACAAATCAGATCGCTGAGCAGCGCTACCAGCAGCATGAGGAGCGCTTTACGAATTATGAGGGAGAGATGAGGGGCCAAAAGGCGTCGATGCAGGCCATAGAGAACCAGGTTGGCCAGATGGCAAAGATGATGTCTGAGAGACAGCAGGGTGGTCTTCCAGGCAACACTGAGCCGAATCCGAGGGGGCATGTGAATGCCATAATGACGAGGAGTGGTAAAACCACGGGACCTGACACATCGGGCTCACCACCGATCACTGAGACGGTCCATACTGAGTCTTCGGACGAGGTGCACGCTAGGCGAGTCCCAGCAAGTACAGCACAGTTACCGAAGCCAGTCACAGATTACACTCCTCCTGTCCCGTACCCTAGCAGACTTAGGAAACAGAAGATCGAGGCCCAATACGGGAAATTCCTTGAGCTGTTCAAACAGCTACACATAAACATCCCGTTTGTGGAGGCCTTGGCCCAGATGCCTAAGTATGCGAAATTTCTGAAGGACATCCTCACAAACAAGCAAAAACTTGAGGACCTGTCCTGCGTTCTGTTGAACGAGAACTGCTCTGCAATTCTGCAGAATAGACTGCCCATGAAGATGGGAGATCCTGGTAGCTTTACCATCCCTTGTCTGGTAGGTGATATGACTGTCAGTAATGCACTCGCAGACTTGGGGGCCAGCATAAACCTTATGCCTTATAAGGTTTTCGAGAAGTTGGATCTGGGTGAACCTTCACCCACCATGATGAGTATTCGCCTCGCTGATCGTTCGATCAAGTATCCACGGGGGTTTGTAGAAAATATGCTTGTCAAGATTGACAAATTTGTTTTCCCTGTGGACTTTGTTATCCTGGATATGGATGAGGACTCTAAAGTTCCTCTGATTCTCGGACGTCCTTTCCTTAACACGGCAAGGACGATTGTTGACGTGGCTGCGGGCCAGATCACACTCCGAGTCAATGATGAGCACGTGACTTTTGACATTCAGAGGTCGATGCGCCATCCTGAGAGCCAAGACGATACACTATACTATCTTGATATAGTAGACCAGTGTGTCAGCTCTCATGTCAGAGGTGCTTGGGAGAGAGATGTTTCGGACACACATCTGTTGTGTGGGAGCCTAGATGGCATTATGCAGGAGGGCCATAAAGATGAGCAGCCGGTCTATCAGATCGGTGATGATGGTTCCCAAAGTCCGGAGCGTTTTGTGGAAATTGAGCGAGAGGAAGAGGAGAAGGCGAAGCCGTCTGTTGAGGACCCACCGTCTCTAGAACTGAAGGAGCTCCCACCGCATCTCGAGTATGCATTTCTGGATGAGGAGGGGCGTCTACCGGTGATCATATCGTCTTCATTGTCTGTGGAAGAAAAGAGCGAGTTGTTAAGAGTTTTGAAACTTCATAAACGGGCAATTGCCTGGAAGATCATTGATGTGTGTAAATGTATAAATATAAATAACACAAGTTCTAATTAAAACGACTTACCTAAAAACTACACACGCACGGCAAGTGTACCGGTCGCAAAGCAGTAAACAGATAAGACCGAGTATCGAACCCAAAGACGCGAATGCAACTCTAGATCACAACCTATACCGAATACTAGCCTAAATAAATATATACTTATGTGGGGGGTTAAACTAATGATTAAAAACTTAAAAGAAACTAAATATAAATGAAATAACCTCAACTGCTTAAATGAAATTAGGAACTTGGAGAAATCGGATAGGAAGAAGGCTGGTTACTTAGGCAAAATCCCTAGACACTAGCAATAAATTCTGAATCTGGTAATTAACTTGAGACCCTATTCTTATCTAATAAACCTCCTGTCAAAGATAGCTCACTAGACTTAAGGCGGGACAAGTGTAGAAATGCTAAGATGGACCTGGATCGCCCTAGCGTACCAAAATCCCATAGAAATCAGATTAAAACCTCTCCTGGATTAAAACCCTCAAACTATGAAGCAGACTTAAACTCTACTGAAGAAAACCTAGGAAAACTCTAAACACGGACAAGTAGTGACTCCCGCCCTAGCGCTTGCCAACTACCGAACAATGCCTAGTTAGTTACCTAGCAAACTCGAGTTAGATTTCTCACCCTCAAGAATGGACTGCACGTCTTAGTTAATTTATTATATTAGTTTGTTATACTTGTGTCGTACTCCAACTCCAAATACTAGCACGCTAACCTAAGTTGACGAACTAGATTGATTTCAAGACCTAGGGGGTATCTCTACATGCCTAGTTCCACAAAACCAATAAACAAACTTCAAATAAAAATAACACCAACACACATATATCAAATCCAACAATAAACTTAAAATCATGTAATCCTACACATCAAAATTAAAAACCAAGAATCATTAAAAACTGCAAATTACGTGTCTAGTTCATAAACCTAAGCAACCATAAAAGTCTAGCTACTCATAATATTTAGAAACATAAATTCAAAGTTTATAAAAAAACAATTTCATCACGTCTATAAAAATATAGAGCGAAAACTAAACCTAACCCAAGGCTCGTTGGCTATTGATCTTTAACGTGCCCGTGGCCTTTTATCCTTCCGTGCCCTTTCGCTCGTCTCCGCTGATGGCCGGTTCCTTTTTGTCTTTGTGCCAAAGAAATTTGAATTGTAGAATGAAAATAATATCTCAAGTTAATGATGCGGCCCCCCCAATGAATGTTGATTGTTGTTCGCTGCTTCCCTTGTGCGAATGAATGGATCTTTATAATAATCCTCCAAATTCGCCCTAATTGTGGTTTTTGAAATATTTGGGCCGCACGTGACTTTAGTCACGTTTGTTTTCTTTCATTTATTTATTTACTTTACTATATTATTATTATTATTATTATTATTATTATTATTATTATTATTATTATTATTATAACTCGGTGCTCTACACTCGGGTGTTCTTGGCTTGACCAAAGTTCATCGTTTACGCTCCAACGTTCACACGAACACCTACCAAAATGTAAAATAAATAAATAATTACTAAAAATTAATAAAAACTATACAATGATAAAAATAGGCCAACAAACGAATACATGCCTAAAACTACTAAAAACTATATACAAAAGACTCAATTATAACTCAAAATACATAGGAGAATATATGTGTGTTTTACGACACATCAAACATCCCCACACTTGACTCTTTTTCGTCCCTGAAAAAGAATTATGCTATAGAATCACAGTTAGGTTTACATCCAGTTTCAAAACATAGGTTACTTAATTAATAATCTACTAACGTGCTGATTGCGATTGCAGGTATATTGATCCTCTTAAACCCACACCGGTTTCCAAGCCCCTTTTTATTTATGTTAAGTTCATGTTGATTAGTCTATCTAGGGTCTCACTCGAAGGAAGCCACAGTTCCTCCTAATCCCGCCTCAAGCTTATGAAGCTAAAGGAACGACCAATTGACCATTTCCCAACCGTCTTATGTAGAAAACCAAGAGAATATTAATTTAAAAAAATTAATATATAATTTTTGTTTTTATTTATTTTTTTTCTTATTATTATTATTTTTTATTCGTAATATATAATTTTTTTTATCATGTGCGAGATCTGCGGAGGACCCCACTTTACCATAAGATGCCCTCATTCATATTCATCGGGGTATTCCACAGATTATTATTCTAACACGTATTTGCAGCCGCAGCCATATCAGTCATACCAGCCTTCATATCCACAGGCTAACCGGTGGTTTAACCCTGCAATATCTGAGCCACTAGATAGAATAAAAAGTCGGACTGATCGTCTACAAGCTGAGATGTATGCGGAAAGGCATGGTGGTAGCTCGTCAGAGTATCCACCTAGCCAACATTTGTATCCACATCCCGATTATCGGGATGTCTCGTCTCACACTAGACCCGATTTTGCCGCCTTACTTGCTAAACAACAGCTCATGCTCGAGGATATCGATTCTTTGCTATCCAAGCGCACCGACTCTTTGAGGGAACAAGATGCGGCACTTAAAAGGCTAGAGGCTCAGGTGGATGAACTGAAGACTATAATGGACGTTGAAGTCCCACCTCCAGTTCAGCAGGTTAATTTCACATATGATGACCCAGACGAGATGGTAACACTTAGATTACCTGATTGTATTAGTCCCGTTGCTGAAACTGTTTGTCCTTACTCATCTGATTCTGTGCATGATTTAACTGACCCATATGATTCTTTACACTTGTCTTGTGAGGATGGTATTTTGCAGGATTCAGGGTTAGAGCCAGAGACCATAATGGACGCCTTAGTCCCACCTTTGGTTCAGCAGGATGAGCAGCCTTGCCAGATCTCTAGTTCAGCAGCATATCCTTGGGAGGCAGATGTCTGGAGTGATGATGAGGAGATAGAAAGGATAGCCTGGGACGCGCATAGGAAAGCCATGATGGAGAAGATAGGGGAGGCTGAGGAAGATATGGATTTTTCAGAATCCACAGGCTGGCTGTTTGAGGAAGAAGTGGTGGAAGAGGAAGACACCACTGACCTGCTTGAAGAAGCAGCTGATGGGGAAGCAGAGTTTGGTGACGAGTTGATTGATTTGACAGCTCCAGAAGTGGACAAAGATTTTGAACAAGTGTCACCAAACACGGAAGATGAGAAACAAGCAGTGGTGGAAGAAGAAGAAGAACACCACAGCCGGCCCGTGCAGGCATTGGATATAACACTGCTACTAGTGCCACCACCATGGCCACCACCACGGGAGAAGGCGAAGAGGCACCTGGACCGACACAGGGTGAGGGTCAGGAGTTGTAGAGATAACAAGTCCCCTCATTACATGCCAAGAATCAGGTTTGGTCCAGGTAAATTTAAATATTGGTGGCCCGACCCATTTAAATTCGATAAAATATTTTTAAATTCCACTAATGTAATTTTTCTAAATAATATGGACCGGGTGGAATTAAATGGGTTGGATCGGGTCCAGATAAAAGAGAAGCCCCCTGATTAAGTTTAAGTGTGGGGAGGCTCTGTAGAGTTTGTAAATTTATATTTATACCTATTTTTTTTCTTTTTTTCTAGCTTTTCATTTTTTTTTATTTGTGGTCGTTCTTTGGTAGTAGTTTGTAGGTTTTTATCTTTCTATTTTATCTTTGTTTTTTGTGTCTTTGAGTCAGTTAGCAGGTTTGCGTGTTTGCTTAGGTAGAGGAAATTTCACCATGAGCGGATCCCATGTATTTATCTTTATATATATTTTATGATTGGGAGTTTTGGTAGAGGTTTGGGTAATAAAAGATATTTTTTCTTAAAAAAAAAAAAAAAAAGTTAATTAACTTTCTGTGAAAAAAGACTTTTCACGTAATGTGGGGAGTCTGGGCTGACCTGTTCGCCTCATGCGACCAGCTATTACCCCGGAAAGTTATATTTTTTTCGCTTGCAACGCGTGTTGTGATCACCAGTGTCCTTCACGTTGAGCGAGAACCAGATTTTTTTTTTCTCTTTCTACCCATTTGGTTCTACCACCATACACCGCCAGTTTACCAAGCAGGTACGTCTTCTTGTTTGTTGTTATTTTATGAGTCTAAGTCAGTAGCTTGAGTCTTTTTATTTTTGTGTGGTTCGGTATTATGCTCGGGTTTTGTTTGTTTCGTTTTGCGCAGGTTTGGATCGCACCGCCCGTACTCAATCTCCATTCGGGTGATTCCGGAGCTGTTATCATTTATCAAAGCAAGCCCAGAGTTTACCATTGTGTCAGAGCCGATCGCGAATGAAATGTTATACGATCGAGCTGGATTGGACTAGAGCTTACGAAGAAAAATTAACCAGCTAAGTCCTTTCCAATTTGCCCTCGTCTTTTTATTCGGAATTTGTTTTTATTATTTTTTGTTTTGAGTCGTTTTCTATTCCTACATTGAGGGCAATGTAGAGTTTAAGTGTGGGGATGGGAAACTGTCGTTTAGTCTGTATATAAAGTCATTTTAAGTCAAAAAAAAAAAATTGAAAAAAAAAGAAAAAAAAAGTCTCTGATTTTGAAGTTTGCATTATATAAAATATGGAAAATGATAGGTAAAGTTAGGTGTCCGGTTTTCAAATAGTATGTATAATAAGAGATTAAAATTGATTGAAAACGGGTCTGATTTGGGATATGTGGGTAGGCTCGGCCGGTAGAAAGGTTTCCTTAAAAGTAATAAATTAATTATGTTAGGCTATTTTGTGGGTTCTCATCTAGGAGAAACAGGGAGACCGAAACCGCCAAAAATAGTTTAAGAAGCACCGTTATAAGTAGAAAACCGTTAGAATTTCTAAGCACTAAAAAAAAAAAAAAATTAGAAATCAAAGCAAAAATGCTGAAGCTTAAGGTGCCTGGCCACTGGGATAGCGACTTGGATTGGTCACACCCTCTGAGTTAAGTATGCTGAGATGAAAAAAAAATGCTGAAGCTTAAGGTGCCTGGCCACTGGGATAGCGACTTGGATTGGTCACACCCTCTGAGTTAAGTATGCAAAAAAAAAAAAAAAAAAGTGATTTTAAATTCTCTTGGTTTTCTACATAAGACGGTTGGGAAATGGTCAATTGGTCGTTCCTTTAGCTTCATAAACTTGAGGCGGGATTAGGAGGAACTGTGGCTTCCTTCGAGTGAGACCCTAGATAGACTAATCAACATGAACTTAACATAAATAAAAAAGGGCTTGGAAACCGGTGTGGGTTTAAGAGGATCAATATACCTGCAATCGCAATCAACACGTTAGTAGATTATTAATTAAGTAACCTATGTTTTGAAACTGGATGTAAACCTAACTGTGATTCCATAGCATAATTCTTTTTCAGGGACGAAAAAGAGTCAAGTGTGGGGATGTTTGATGTGTCGTAAAACACATCTATTCTCTTATGTATTTTTTGTTATAATTGAGTCTTTTGTATATAGTTTTTAGTAGTTTTAGGCGTGTATTCGTTTGTTGGCCTATTTTTGTCATTGTATAGATTTTTATTAATTTTTAGTACTTATTTATTTATTTTACATTTTGGTAGGTGTTCGTGTGAACGTTGGAGCGTAAACGATGAACTTTGGTCAAGCCAAGAACACCCGAGTGTAGAGCACCGAGTTATAATAATAATAATAATAATAATAATAATAATAATAATAATAATAATAATATAGTAAAGTAAATAAATAAATGAAAGAAAACAAACGTGACTAAAGTCACGTGCGGCCCAAATATTTCAAAAACCACAATTAGGGCGAATTTGGAGGATTATTATAAAGATCCATTCATTCGCACAAGGGAAGCAGCGAACAACAATCAACATTCATTGGGGGGGGGGGGGGGGGCGCATCATTAACTTGAGATATTATTTTCATTCTACAATTCAAATTTCTTTGGCACAAAGACAAAAAGGAACCGGCCATCAGCGGAGACGAGCGAAAGGGCACGGAAGGATAAAAGGCCACGGGCACGTTAAAGATCAATAGCCAACGAGCCTTGGGTTAGGTTTAGTTTTCGCTCTATATTTTTATAGACATGATGAAATTGTTTTTTTATAAACTTTGAATTTATGTTTCTAAATATTATGAGTAGCTAGACTTTTATGGTTGCTTAGGTTTATGAACTAGACACGTAATTTGCAGTTTTTAATGATTCTTGGTTTTTAATTTTGATGTGTAGGATTACATGATTTTAACACCAACACACATATATCAAATCCAACAATAAACTTAAAATCATGTAATCCTACACATCAAAATTAAAAACCAAGAATCATTAAAAACTGCAAATTACGTGTCTAGTTCATAAACCTAAGCAACCATAAAAGTCTAGCTACTCATAATATTTAGAAACATAAATTCAAAGTTTATAAAAAAAACAATTTCATCATGTCTATAAAAATATAGAGCGAAAACTAAACCTAACCCAAGGCTCGTTGGCTATTGATCTTTAACGTGCCCGTGGCCTTTTATCCTTCCGTGCCCTTTCGATCGTCTCCGCTGATGGCCGGTTCCTTTTTGTCTTTGTGCCAAAGAAATTTGAATTGTAGAATGAAAATAATATCTCAAGTTAATGATGCGGCCCCCCCCAATGAATGTTGATTGTTGTTCGCTGCTTCCCTTGTGCGAATGAATGGATCTTTATAATAATCCTCCAAATTCGCCCTAATTGTGGTTTTTGAAATATTTGGGCCGCACGTGACTTTAGTCACGTTTGTTTTCTTTCATTTATTTATTTACTTTACTATATTATTATTATTATTATTATTATTATTATTATTATTATTATTATTATTATAACTCGGTGCTCTACACTCGGGTGTTCTTGGCTTGACCAAAGTTCATCGTTTACGCTCCAACGTTCACACGAACACCTACCAAAATGTAAAATAAATAAATAAGTACTAAAAATTAATAAAAATCTATACAATGACAAAAATAGGCCAACAAACGAATACACGCCTAAAACTACTAAAAACTATATACAAAAGACTCAATTATAACAAAAAATACATAAGAGAATAGATGTGTTTTACGACACATCAATCATGGACATCAAGGGGATTAATCCCTCATTCTGTACTCATAAAATTTTAATGGAGGATGTGCATAAGCCTTGTGCGCAGCACCAAAGGCGTCTGAACCCGAACATGCAAGAGGTTGTTAAATCCGAGGTAATTAAATTGCTTGATGCAGGATTAATATATCCCATCTCGGATTCTGTTTGGGTTAGTCCTGTGCACGTCGTGCCCAAGAAGGGTGGCATGACGGTGGTCACAAATGATAGGAATGAGTTGATTCCTACGAGGACCGTCACGGGGTGGAGAGTTTGCATTGACTATCGCAAGCTCAATGACGCCACCCGCAAGGATCACTTCCCGCTTCCATTCATCGATCAGATGTTGGAACGACTGTCGGGGAAGTTGTATTACTGTTTCCTTGATGGTTTCTCGGGGTATTTCCAAATCCCTATCGATCCCGTGGACTAGGATAAGACGACCTTCACATGCCCTTTTGGCACATTCGCCTACAGGCGTATGCCATTTGGGCTGTGCAATGCGCCGGCAACCTTCCAGCGTTGCATGATTGCCATTTTTCACGACATGATCGAGGACTCCATGGAGGTGTTCATGGATGATTTTTCAGTCTTTGGGAGTTCTTTCGATCAATGTCTTGGGAATCTGGAGCGGATGCTGCAGAGGTGTGAAGAGACCAGTCTTGTGCTGAATTGGGAGAAATGCCACTTCATGGTGAAGGAAGGAATAGTCCTCGGGCACAAGGTCTCTCAAAATGGGTTGGAGGTTGATCCTGCCAAAGTAGATATCATTTCTAGGCTCCCTCCGCCCTCCTCTGTCAGAGCTATCCGCAGTTTTCTGGGTCATGCGGGTTTTTACAGGCGATTTATCAAAGACTTTTCAAAAATCGCCCGTCCGATGACCCGATTGTTGGAGAAGGATGCACCGTTTGTGTTTGGTGCAGAGTGTGTGAAGGCATTTGGCCTTCTGAAGCGTTTGCTTGTTGAGGCCCCTATATTGGTAGCACCCGACTGGGGACTGCCATTCGAGATCATGTGCGACGCGAGTGACTTCGCGATAGGGGCGGTCTTGGGACAGCGGAAGGATAAGCACTTCCACCCGATCTACTACGCTAGTAAAACTCTTCATGATGCTCAGGAGCATTATACCACGACTGAGAAAGAGCTTCTAGCTATAGTGTTTGCATTCGACAAGTTTAGATCGTATTTAGTGCTGTCGAAGACCATTGTCTATACGGACCATGCAGCGATCCGATACCTTTTCAGCAAACAGGACGCGAAACCGCGCCTGATTAGGTGGATCCTGCTGCTGCAAGAGTTCGATATAGAGATTCAAGACAAGAAGGGTGCCCTGAATGTTGCCGCTGATCATCTGTCCAGACTCGAGCATGATGATGCCGAGAACTGCGCGTGGGATACCATTAATGACAATTTTCCCCACGAGTTCTTGATGAGCGTCGAGTCGGTGGAAGATGTATCGCCATGGTTCGCGGATTTTGCGAACTACCTCGCGTGCGGGATCCTCATCAAAGGATTGTCGCACCAGCAAAAGAGGAAGTTCTTCGCGGACCTCAAGCATTACTTCTGGGACGACCCATTTTTGTTCCGGGTCGGGGCGGATCAGCTGATTCGCCGTTGCGTGTTCGGGGTTGAGGCGGCGCAGATATTGCGTGAGTGTCACAAGGGGCCTACCGGAGGTCACCACGGAGCGAATTACACTGCCAAAAAAGTGCTAGACTCCGGGTTTTATTGGCCCACACTCTTCCGTGACGCTCAGATATTGGTCGGTGCATGTGATTCGTGCCAGAGGGCGACGAACATATCAGCACGCGACCAAATGCCGCAGAATCCCATCCAAGTCTGTGAGGTCTTTGACATTTGGGGCATAGACTTCATGGGACCATTCCCCTCCTCACGGGGTAATAAATACATACTCGTGACGGTTGACTATGTGTCAAAGTGGGTGGAGGCGCAAGCCTTACCCACAAATGATGCCCGAGTAGTCGTGAGGTTTGTTAGAGGCTTGTTCTCGCGGTTTGGTGCCCCGAAGGCACTAATTAGTGACCGTGGCAAACATTTATGCAATGCGCAGCTTGATCGCGCATTAGCACGTTATGGCGTCCAGCACAGGTTATCCACCCCGTATCATCCACAGACAAGTGGACAGGTGGAGGTCACGAATCGTGGATTGAAGCGAATCCTTGAGCGGTCGGTTAATCAAAACCGCAAGGATTGGGCTGACAAGCTTGATGACGCGCTGTGGGCCTTTAGAACTGCCTACAAGACGCCTATTGGGACGACTCCCTTTCGGCTGGTCTATGGCAAAGCGTGTCATCTCCCTGTCGAGTTGGAACATAGGGCATTCTGGGCTCTTAAAACGGCGAATTTGGATCTTAAGACCGGCGGTGAGACCCGTTTCTTACAGATTCACGAGCTGGAGGAGCTTAGGCAGCAGGCCTATGAAAGCTCGATATTATATAAAGAGCGCACAAAGAGACTGCACGACAGTCGCCTGAAAAGCCAGAAAGATTTTCAGGTAGGGGATTTAGTTTTGCTTTATAATTCTCGCCTGCACCTCTTTCCTGGAAAGTTGAAATCCCGCTGGACAGGACCGTACACTGTTAAGGAAATATATCCATATGGTGCTGTCTCGATCGCAGATTCTGTGGGTTTGACTTTCAAAGTCAACGGTCATCGCCTAAAAGTCTATATTGAAGGACCGGTTGACCAAACCGTAGAGGAAATCGATCTCTACGCCCCACACGCCTCATAAAGTGTGGGGAAGTGAGTCTAGCTAGCGACTCGTTAATAAATATAGCACGGCGTGTATGGGCGCGCCAAATTGTATATAGGTTCATAACTTAGAATAGTTTTGTAGTTAACTTGTTTTTAATTTTAACTTGTTCTTTGTAGTTTGTTTTTAGTCTTTGCAGATTCGATTCGCGCCTTATGAAGATGTGGAAAGTCGCTTCACAACAGAGGTAGTTTACTAAGAAGCGTCTTAAAACAGGTATGTTGGTTGTTTGGGTCAAAACGGACAAGTACAGGCGTCTTTTGGTGAAAAACTGCAGCAAAATTGCACGCGCAGACACATTGAGCGGCCGCTCGGAGGCTCCGAGCGGCCCGCTCCAAACGCCCAGGTCTGTCCCAAAAAAAAATAAAAATTGAGCGAGCGAGCGCTCGAAGGGCCCTGCACAGTTTTTTTTAAGGGTAAACTTGGTATTTCACATCTAAAACTCACAAACCAACCCTAGATTATATACAAGCGGCCGCTCATTCTGATTTTTGACCCAATCCTTTCAATTTTTGCTCTCAAGAACACCCACATCAAAACCCTCTAATCCACATCCTATCTTCAAACAAGGTATGAATCTTCTTTAGTTTTCTTGCAATTTTCCTTGTTCTAGTGTAGATTAGTTTAAATTTTTGCAATCTTTTCATAATTTTAGGGTCCCTTCATAATGTTTAACAAACCCTAAATGTGCATTGATGGATTGTATGCTTGGTTAGTATAGCTTAGAGTATAGTGTTGTCCAAATCTTTGAGTTTTTGAGGTTTTCTTCATAATGTTTAAATAAATTCCGAAAATTTTTAAAAGATTTGGGTCAATTTTCTTAGCCTTATATTTAGTATAGTTTAGAATGTTTGTAGATTAATTTGATTATTGGGTTATATGCTAGTATATATGTTAATGTAGTTAGGTTTGTTGTTGAATTTTGGGGACCCTTCATAATTGCTCAATCAATCCCCAAATTCATCATGTTTAGGTTATGTTATTGTATTGTTTTCTTAATTTTTGGGGATTCTTCATAATGTTTAACAAATCCCCAAATTTCAAGGATTCTAGTTATTAGATTGTAGTTTAGAGTTGGGATATTCATGAATTTTGGGGCGTTCTTCATAACTAAACAAACGCGCCCCAAATTCGATGATTATTCCATAAATATTTGGGCTTTAAACACCTTGCGCTAAATAACTTAAAGTTAAGGTGATTTGCAAAGTGAAGGCGCGTCGGTGTTAAAATCCCAAATTCACTTTAAAACTTCATAATTGCGCAAGTTCGGCCATTCAAGCGCCAAAGTTAATAATTTTTCAAAAATCAAGTGCTTGAATGGCCGCTTTTGGAGTGCATTTGGCTGAAACACTGAAAACCGGGCAAAAGCCAGTGCACGGGATCGAAAAACAGGGGCTGCAAAACGAAAAGTGGCGCGCAGCATGCTGTGAGCGGCCGCTCCATGCCTTTGAGCGGCCGCTCGAAGGTTCTGTGAAGAATTTTTATTTTTTTTGTTTGGCGTGTTTTCGGTCCGGGTCCTATTCCTTTGATTAAAACTGACATATTTAAGCATTTTGATGCAGATGGTGCACCGCTTTTTGAGATTTGACCCGTCAATCCCGAAAGAACGCGGGTGTCTAGAGAAGTTTGACGAGCTATATGCGCGAAGGGAAATGATTGCCACTCCGCGTAGGCTTTGTTGGGATACTCTAGCAGAGGTAAATCAAGAGGAGAGGCTAAGGGAATGGATGGACCAACCACTAGAGAACCTGCTTTCAATAAACGAACCGGTCTTCATGGAGATAACTATTGAGTTCTTCTCCACCTTGACCTATCGAAGGCCAAGAAAGCATTTAGAACGGAACTTTCAAGCAAACGGGATACATGGGTTGCAGTTTCGCCTTGGTGGAATCTGGCGCGACATTTCAGTCGCGGAGTTGGGTCACCACTTAGGAATTTATAACGAGGAAGAGATCTACGATGATAGCTTCAATGAAGCTATGTATAGCTTCCCCGACGACAACCAATTGCGAAACAATTTTTGGGCTCAACTGACGGGGCTTCAAGAATACAACCCCCAAGGCTCAAAAGCGACTAATATTATTGACCCATTGCTCCGGGTATTCCAAAAGGTTCTCTGTGGAACGATGGCTACAAAGAAAGAAAGTTCCACCAACTGCCCCACTCCAGATTTATTATTCTTGTACGCCCTGGTAAGTGACCAACCGGTTAACTTAGCTGCATTACTAGCTTCTTTTCTTACTACAGCAGCAGGGGGAAACCGAGCAGTATGATTTATGGTGGAGAATATGTGACGGCTCTTGCTAGATCAATGGGTGTCCTTAAGGCAGCAAGGAACACCCTTACTCGGGTTAGAGGAGGATCCTATGTCGACCTACATACACTCAGACACATGGGGATCCTACATGAGTATGAAGATGGGACGTGCCGGTTAAAAGGGCACAATAATGTGATCTGGCACCCACTTCCACCACCACAGCAACAGCAGCAGTCACCAGTACAGCTGCCACATGAGCAGCAGCCACACCAGCAGGAGCCTCTACTGCCTCACCAGCAGCAGTATTACTATCAGCATCCTCAAGACTTCTATGATGAGTTTGGCGCGTTCAGAACAGAAACGCGCGACACCTTATACCAGCATGGCGAGTCCCTACAGCATCAAGGGGCGACCCTAGACTACCTTGTCTCTGAATTTCAAGCTTGTTTCCCAAACCATTTTGGGAATCCCCCACAGAGGGGACATCCGTGGGACAAGCGGAGACGAGGTGGTGATGCAGCGGGATCATCAGGGACTCACCATGATAATGAGGATTGAGGAATTGCTGGTAAGTTGGTACTATTTTGTTTGTCTTATTCCTGTTGGTACTGTATATGGGTGCGAGCACCCATGGATTTGTTTTATTTTTTGTACTTGAACTATTTACTTTTCCGCATTTTAATTTTCAGTAATGTTTGGTTTGTTTGAATAAGTCTGACGATGAATGGGTGTATTTGATGAGTTTGTTTTTTGTCAAGAATGTTGATGTTGCAGGGAACTGGCGAGCACCGTTATCGGGGCTCATGCCGTCCATTTACCCGGGCGTTTCTTCGACACCAGGGGAGTATTATTCTCCTTTTTTCCCACTATAGATAGCTAATTCATAAACGCTTTCTATCGTCACATTGGGGACAATGTGAATTTCAAGTGTGGGGAGGGATTATATCTTGTTTGTCCTCTTGTATATATATATATATATATATATGTTAAAAAAAAAAACCTTTAAAAGTACATATATGTATATATTCTCATATAAACATCAAGCCTAACTAAATTTTGATAAAGATAACTCGAGGCGCGACAAACAGATGAGATACGAGCGTGTTATATTCGTACGCTTGCACCCATTTCCTTCCGGTTACGTGAGCGTTTGAGCCTTAGAATAGATTACATTTCTTTGACATGCTTGCGAGTGAGCTGGATGTTTTGTGCAGTTTAGAACTTGTCATTAGCATACTTATTTAGATCAGATACGTGTGAGATTGTACGAAAATGATTGAGGCATTTAGGTTACCCTTTTGATTTAGCCTTTTCATTTCGTTCTATCTGTTTCCCGCACCCATATATTATCCACTAGTTAACCATGTTGAACCTAATCCCGTGTTTTTTCTTATTTACCACACCATTTCACCACTAAACCAAATAGCCTTTTTCTTTTAAACCTTTTTGTGTTAAAGCTCGGTTTAGGTTATTGTTTGACTAGTGTTTACGTTGTAAATAGTTCGTTTCGGGTTTATATACTTAGAACCCGTTTGTTGATTATATTTCAGTTTCAGTTTAGTATATATATATATATATATCATAGATATATATTGAAAAAAAAAATCCAGAAAAATCCAGAAAAATAGAACACCCTAAAATAGGGTGAATTAGCAGTATTCGAGCAGTTTTTAGAGGTTTAAAGTTAAGAATTATAAGTTAGCTCGATTTAAAATAAAAATCGCCTATATTCGCGTTTGTTTTGTACAGTTGTATTAGTTGATATTATTTTGACATAACCGCCGGGTTTTAGCCGATTTGTCACTTTAAATATCCATTCCGCACCCTTACCTTTGCCTAACATTACAACCCGTAAAAGACCTCTTGATTTGTGCTTTTTCACACGTTAGTTGGTGAAGACTAGATCTTTTGACAAGCTTATGATATTGCACGATTCATTGTCTTGGCAATGGAGCGATTTACACATACACATTACACGTATGTATCATAAATAAAACCGAGTGTGTGTGAACATTGTGAGTCGTGTACGGGTTTGCATGCTTGAAGATCGGAAGTGAGTCGTTGCCTTTTAGTTGTCTTATCACCTGTTTATATATCTTTGTCGGCTTGTCTATTATCATCTGTACAGGCTATATTTTGCCTTTGTTGCCACTTGGCGAGTATTTTGTTTATTTTCTGTTTAAGTGTTTGCTTGAGGACAAGCAAAGTTCAAGTGTGGGGAGGTTTGATATACGTTAATTTACACATATAAAAGTCCCCGTTTAACTCCCGTTTTCAGACGTTTTTGACCTTATACACAGGAATTGGTGCTTATTTTGGTATCTTTGCAGTTTCAGGTCTTAAACGATGTCCCGGAAGCATAACTGAAGGAAAAACGCAATTTTCGGCGCGCAAACAGGACCTCGGGTCCTGTGAGCGGCCGCTCGGAGGCTTCGAGCGGCCGCTCGCTCATCCTGATATTTCCAGAAACATTCTAGAAGGCCTACGCCAGCAAAGGAGCTGCTGGAAGGCCGTTTAACAAGCTCGGGAATCCATCCGATCCATCCTTCATCATCCAATCCATCTCTTTAGCAATCTTATGGTTTGATCCTTTGAGCTTTCTTAGATCCAAATCTGATTTTGTTTGCTACATTGATGTTATTTTAGTTAATCGTACGCCTACGGGCAAGAACATTAGTATTAGTTAGTAGTTAAAACAATCGTTTGCGTGAAATCAAGTTTTGTATAAATTTGGCGTTTTTCATGTTTGAATCTTGATGATCATAATGCAACCTTGTTTCATTGTTGATAGATTTGTAGTTGTGTTCGGATGACTTTGATGATTATCGAATGTGTTAGGCGGATTACTTGTTGAGAAAACCGTCCGTTTAATCGTCCGGTAGTAAACTAGTTAACTTGTTAATAAAGTTTACACCATGAAACTGTAACCGGGTATTGGTTTGGTTAAAGTCACTCGGATAATGATTATAGATGTTTACCGGCACGTAAAAGAGTTTAAAAAGCTTAATGGTGTTGTTACTAATCTTTGACGCGGTTAATGATCTTTGTTAGTTATTTTGGTAGAAATGGCGATCTTAGTAGATTTGTGTTCAAAGTTAGTAAAATGGAATAGGTTGTGAAATGCTCTACTTTATGCTAGTTTCGGTGGTCGTATTGTGTATTCGATATTACTTTCCTTGGCTAGTGCGGTTGAGGACTCCCGAAAGGTGATACTAACCCTTCTTTAAAGATTCACATGAGATCATATCAGCTGCGCGCTAATAAACGACTTGAGGTGGCTAACATGTGTATTCGTGTTAGCTTTCCATATAGTTGTCATGTTAGGATGCCCGAAAGGGACACTAACTGTCGGGAAATGGGAATGTTGATCACGCCTTTATTTCTTATATAGATGACATGTTAGGATTGGCGTATTATAGCTTATATAGTTATATTTTCTATTTGGAGTCGTAGTTAAGTTATTTACATGTTTTAGAATTAATTTAGTCGTAAACAAAACTCAAACTTATCTTTTCCTACTGGTAAATCGGGGACAGAGTTTTAGTACCATTGCTCCGCGCGCGTCCATGGATTGATACTTGGTTCTTATCTGTACTTACTACATATATGACAGGGTACACTTGCCCTAGTGTGTGTGTTTTAATATGAAGGTCGAAACCATTTTTATAAATATTAAAGCAAAAACGTGTGTTAAAATCCATTGTAAAATATGTATAGTTACGCACACGTCAATTAAAATTTAAAAAAATTTAAAATAACAATAAAAAGTTAAAAATTTAAAAAGTAAAAAAAATAAAAAAGGAAAAAAAAGAAAAAAACAAATTTTAAATTAAATTTGTTTCAACTCGACCGGGCCCGGTAACGACCCAGACCGTTTCAACCTGACCCGTCCCGTAGCGACCCGGACGGGCCCGGTAGAGACCCGGACCGTTTTGAGCCGACCGGGTGCAGTAACGCCCCAGAGCGTTTCAACCTGACCCGACCCGTATCGACCCAGACTGTTTCGACCCGGTCGGGCCCGATAGCGACCCGGACCGTTTCGACCCGACCGGCCCGGTAACGACCCAGACCGTTTCAACCTGACCCGTCCCGTAGCGACCCGGACTGTTTCGACCTGGCCGGGCCAGCTAGCGACCGGGACCGTTTCGACCCCACCGGGACCGGTAACGACCCAGACCGTTTCAACCTGACCCATCCCGTAGCAACCCGGACCGTTTCGACCCGACTGGGCCCGGTAACGACCCAGACCCGTCCCGTAGCGACCCGGACTGTTTCAAGCCGGCCGGGTAACGACCCAGACCGTTTCAACCTGACCCGTCCCGTAGCGACCCGGACTGTTTCGACCCGTCTGGGCCCGGTAGCGACCCAGACCGTTTCAACCTGACCTGTCCCGTAGCGACCCGTACTATTTCAACCCGGCCCGGCCCGCTAGCGACCCGGACTGTTTCAACCCGACCGGGCCCGATAACGACCCAGACCGTTTCAACCTGACCCGTTCCGTAGCGACCCAGACCGTTTCAACCTGACCCGGACTGTTTCGACCCGGCCCGGTCCGCTAGCAACCCGGACTGTTTCGACCTGACACGGACCGTTTCGACCCGGCCGGGGCCGGTAGCGACCCGGACCGTTTCAACCCGACCGGGCCCGGTGACGACCTAGACCGTTTCAACCTGACCCGTCCCGTAGCAATTCGTACTGTTTCGACCCGACAGTGCTCGTTAGCGACCCAGACCGTTTCGGCCTAACCGATCCCGTTAGTAACACGGACTGTTTCGACCCGACCGGGCCCGGTAACGACCGAGACCGTTTCAACCTAACCCGTCCCGTAGCGACCCGGACCGTTTCGACCCAACCGGGCCCGGTAACAACCCAAACCGTTTCAACCTGACCCGTCCCGTTTTGATGAGATCGATCTCGTTAACGACCCGTGTTGTTTTGACATTGCCGCCCGTTAACGACCCTAACGGTTTCGAACCGACTGGGGTGATCAACAAATGCAAAAGATATGATTTTTTGTTTTTAATGACATTGATTTCTATTAGGCAAGAACGCTTTTGGTGTTGAGTGAGTTTTAATTCAGATTTGTATATGGTTATCTAAAAATACCCATCCTAACCCATTTGTTTTTGTTTTTTTTTTTTTTGACATACTCATCTTGACCCACTTACTTATTTCCTACAATTAAAATTACCCATCCTAACCTCCTTGAAAATTATACTAAACCCATTTTAACCCACAAGATCAAATTTAAAACCCAAAACAACCCAAACTAAACTTGATGGGTTGAAATTGCCAGGTCTATTAAAATGTTAAGATCTTCAGAGACACCAGATTGTGGTAGAGCTCTAGCATCGGAAGCTGAAGAATATGAGAATCGAGAAATTAAAGTGCAAATGTTGTTGATTTCCGTCTTCGTCATAGAATCGTCAATAAATATAACAGAGATTTCTTGAAGTCACCTAAAGAAACAATAGTGTAACCTGATGGAATAGAGGTCAAACTACGTCCCTGCAAGCTTGATCCTTCACTAGATGAGTGGTCCAAGAGGATTCAAGTAAGATGAACCTGAAATAACACAACAAACTGATGTGGGGTGACCGCCTCAAATCCTGAGAGATTCTACTTAGCAGACACAAAAACGTGGTCGGCCTTCGTGTGTTCTTCGGGGGTTTTCTGAATGACCTATGAAGGAGGTGAAGTGCTTCTTAAATAGGTTTCACACGGGCCTCAACATTCACCCTTAACTTACCCGATGGGCCGAGGCCCAGTTAAGGGCTTGCCTCCACATCGGCCCAATCATTAGCCCATCATAATATGATATGTAGTATTATATAAATCATAGAGATGGATCGTACTAATATTCCTACGTGGCGTCCGATCATTGGTTGCAGGTCTGCTGGAATATGATTGGCCAACTGTGTCGTTGTCTCCTCTACTGGTGCACGTTAATGGAGATCCTTGCTGAGGTGGTCCCATGAGCTCTGATTGGTCGACGCGTGTAAGGAACATACTGTTTGTCTCCTGTGGCGTGTAACACCCCAACCGATGGCGGAAACATCGGGGTGCCACGTATTGATGATTGTTTTCAGTAGCACATGGTATAATATAAATTTTAAATAATTTATTCAAACATAATATCCAAAATGTGAAATAATGTCTAAGAATTCAAATACATAATATCAAATAGCAACTTCAATAACTTCAAATAACTTCAAGTAAAATCCTCATGCTAACTCAAGCCTCAGCTTCATTGTTACCTGAAACATGTTAATTTTGAAAGTATTTTGGGTCAACATAAGTTGGTGAGAATTACATAGGTTTTTGATAATAAAATGAATAAAATGTTGTGCAATTCATGTGTCATGTTAATCTAGCCCATATGTGAGAACATACTAGAAATAAATCGAGTGCATAATCAACCCTGTTGACTGTTATAAAATGATACATACCATACACTTATGGTCCCAATGAATATGTTATGCGATAACAAACACCCACGTAACCTTTGTAGGAGGCACGTATCCGGGTGGGATTGTCAGTCCAATAGATCTATCAATGTATACCGTCGGCTGATCAATGTTAATGATCATGCTAGAATGGTGCTTACTCTAATCATGCTCAAGACATAATGCAACATAGAAAACACATAGACACATTGATGATTGAATTGCAATGATAATGTTATAACATGTTTCACCCCAAAAATGGTGATAAATAAAAGGGGCTATGTAAAACTCACCTTAGCAAATGTTAAACTTGTTGAAAAGATGAAATAATTGTGTTGCCCAAAATGATTCCAAATATCACCCTATAATAAGGTAATATATAATAAGTCTAAGTCTAATTAACTCACAAGTGTATCCTAGGGTTTCGATTTGGGGATAATCAATTGTTGATTTTAAATTAAAATGTTAATTAATAAAGGAAAATTTGATAATTAATGAAAGAAAGTCTTTTTATAAAATTTGGATTTTGAATGTGCACATTAAAGTGTTTGAAGCATAAAAATAATTTTTATAAAATTATTTCATTTAAAATAGATTTTTAAATCTATTTATTTATAAATAGCCAATATTTAACTTTAATATTCAAAAATACTAAAATTAAAGAATTTCTATTTTAAAAATCATATTTCTGTTCTAAATAATTAAAAATAATTTGTATAAAATTTTGGTGTAAAAATGATGAAAATTGGATTTATTATGATTTAATTATGATTAAATCTATCAAAAATTGATTAAAAATATGAAATAAATGATTTTACTGAATTAAAAATTATTTCAGTAAAGTTTAACTTTATAAAAAGTCAGGATAAATTTTGGAGAATTTAATAAAATTGTTTTGATATATAAATGGATTTTTATAAATATAATAGTATAAAAATGATTTAATTATTATAAATATTAAATAAATGAATTTCTGAAAAATAAAAATTGTAAATAAAACTTTTATCTCAGATTAATCAAATATAATTTTTTTAGAATTTATAAAATAGTTTTGATATTTTAAAAAGAATTTAAAAGATTAAAAGGTTTTAATATATATATATATATTTATAATTGTTTGTTACAAAAAAAAAAGAAAAGAAAAGAACAAAAAGGAAAGGTCAGAGCCGGGACTCGAACCCGGGTAACCTCTGTGGAGGACCATGGTCACAACCACTTGGCCTAGGCCGGTGGTTGTGATGTTTCTTGTTTTGAATTTAATAAATATAATACGCGAAATCAAGTTTATCCCCAATTCATATAAACGAACCCTAGAATTTGCAATTGGGCAAATCAGCCAACTTGAGCCCGATTAATGTTGGGGCTTTTGTTGGTTGATCGCCGATGATTCAAACCCACAAAAAAAACGAAGACTCACAGTGATGATTTGATGATAATAGCCGGGTCAAGGCAAAAGTCAAACGACGAACACAATAATCAAAATCAGAGTGTATCAGAGAGAATTGGAGGTTGAGAGAGAGTTGTGAGCGAGTTGTCAAGGTTCGGAATACATCTATTTATACCGAGGTTCAAGGGTTATGGTTAATTGGAAGGTTTGACCCCGTTTAATAACATACGCGTATAATTGAATCAATTGGTCAACGATTGACGTGTAATTGACGTGTAATCGTGTTACACAAGGCCGATAATCTCACAAATTTACCAATAATAGATCAATTACGAGTTAATTCGTTGGATTGATCATCAAGCTAACCCACAGTTGACTTTCCTTGTCAACTGTGGAGGTTTTTAAGGTGTGTATAAGTATAATGAAGATCCGGGTTTAAAACAAGATGATGGTCCAGCCTAGATGGTTAAGTTGGTGTGTGTGTGTGGCTTTGGCGCGGGTTCGAACCCCGGCCAAAGCATTTTATTATTTTTTGACATTTAACAAACCAACACACATATATTATATTATATATATAGTATTAGGGTTCCACAATCGCGACAAAATAATAAATGCAACGTATAAAATGAAAACTTGACGTTTTTATTAAATGCGAACGTGTAACGTACAAGTTTTTAATGCGTAATGTTACAGTCTCCCCTACTTTTAGGAACTTCGTCCCGAAGTTGGAGTTGGAGAGTCTGGTGGAAAAAGATGTGGATACTTCGACTTCATCTGGTCTTTACGTTCCCAAGTGAACTCTGGGCCTCGTTTAGATTCCCAACGAACCTTAACGATCGGAATACGACTGCGCTTGAGTTTCTTGACTCCAGTGTCAACAATCTCGACGGGTTTCTCGATAATGTGCATGTTTTCATCGATTTGCACATCCTCAAGAGGAACGTGAAGGTTCTCATCTGCTAAGCATTTCTTGAGATTCGAAACATGGAAGGTCGGATGAACATTGCTTAGCTCAGGTGGAAGATCAAGCTTGTAAGCCACTTTTCCAACTCTGTCAAGAATTTTGAAGGGGCCTACGTAACGAGGAGCTAGTTTTCCCTTTCTACCGAAACGAATAACTCCCTTCCAAGGGGATACCTTAAGTAGCACAAGATCCCCAACTTGAAATTCCAAGGGTTTACGTCGTTTATCAGCATAACTCTTTTGGCGACTTCTAGCCTTGAGAAGATTATCCTGAATAAGCTGGATTTTGTCTGTGGTTTCCTGGATTAGTTCGGGTCCAGTAATACGAGCTTCACCAACCTCAGTCCAACAGACAGGTGAACGACATTTCCGACCATAGAGTGCCTCAAAAGGAGCCATGTTAATGCTGGCGTGATAACTGTTGTTGTATGAAAACTCAACCAAAGGAAGATGAGAATCCCATGCGCCACCAAAATCGATGACACATGCCCTGAGCATGTCCTCAAGTGTCTGGATGGTTCGTTCAGTCTGACCATCCGTTTGAGGGTGATAAGCAGTGCTCAGGTTCAACTTGGTACCCAAAGCATCTTGTAGAGATCCCCAAAAGTGAGAGGTGAAACGACCATCGCGATTAGAAATAATGTCCAAAGGTATACCGTGACGACATACGATTTCACTTACGTACATCTTTGCCAACCTTTCCACAGAATACTTCTCACGAATAGGTAGAAAGTGAGCTGACTTGGTCAAACGATCGACGATTACCCAAATACTATCAAAACCTTTGGGTGTGCGAGGAAGTTTGGTGATGAAATCCATAGCTATGCTCTCCCATTTCCAGACAGGAATCTCTGGTTGTTCAAGCATACCAGATGGTCGTTGATGTTCAGCCTTAACCTTGGAACAAGTGAGGCATTTTGCAACGAAAAGAGCAATGTCTTTCTTCATACCAGGCCACCAATAAGAATAACGAAGATCTTGATACATCTTGTCAGCTCCAGGATGAATAGAGTAACGAGACTTATGAGCCTCGTTCATGAGAAAAGTACGAAGATCATCACGGTCGGGAATCCACAGTCGGTTAAGGAAATAAAGGAGACCATCGGGTTTGGTTTCAAGTTGAGTTTCAGCACCACAAGACATTTCATCGTACATGTTACCTTGGGTGACTGATGTGTATTGAGCCTGGAGGATGCGATCTTGAAGATCAGTACGAACTCTCGCACATTGGAGTTTGACACGCTCTTTACGACTAAGTGCGTCAGCCACAACATTCGCTTTGCCAGGATGGTAGCGAATTTCGCAATCATAGTCGTTAAGTAATTCAACCCAACGTCGTTGCCTCATGTTAAGATTCTTTTGATCGAAGACATGTTGGAGACTTTTGTGGTCCGTGAACACCACACATTTGGTCCCATAAAGATAATGTCTCCAAATCTTGAGTGCAAAGACAACAGCACCCAATTCAAGATCATGGGTGGTATAATTTTTCTCGTGAGTCTTGAGTTGTCGAGACGCATAAGCAATAACCTTTCCTCGTTGCATGAGAACACAACCAAGACCTTGGTTTGATGCATCACAGTAGACCACGAAATCATCATTACCATCAGGTAGAGATAAGATAGGAGCTTCACAAAGTTTCAGCTTAAGAGTTTCAAATGCTTCCTCTTGCTTAGGTCCCCACTCATAGGGTTTACCCTTGTGAGTTAAGGTAGTGAGAGGAACAACGATCTTGGAGAAATTGGCGATGAATCGACGATAATAACCAGCCAACCCAAGAAAAGAACGGACTTCAGTTGGAGTGGTAGGAACACTCCAATTCTTCACAGCTTCGATCTTTGCAGGATCAACATGAATTCCGTTCATATCAATGACATGTCCCAAAAATTGAACTTCCTTAAGCCAAAATTCACATTTTGAGAACTTGGCGTACAGTTGTTCTTTCTTTAGGAGACTCAAGATAGAGTGAAGATGTTGCTCGTGATCGGATTTTGATTTAGAGTAAATCAAAATATCATCGATGAAAACGATCACGAATTTGTCGAGATAGGGTCTACAAACCCGATTCATCAAATCCATAAATACTGCGGGAGCATTGGTCAACCCAAAAGGCATAACCATGAATTCATAGTGACCGTAGCGAGTGCGAAAAGCTGTCTTGGGAATATCTTCATCGTGGACTCTAAGCTGATGATAACCAGAACGGAGATCAATCTTCGAGAAGTGGGTTGCTCCTTGAAGTTGATCGAAGAGGTCGTCAATCCTAGGAAGCGGATAACGATTCTTGATGGTGAGTTTGTTGAGTTCACGGTAGTCAATACACATCCGAAGAGAACCATCCTTCTTTTTAACGAATAAGACAGGGGCTCCCCATGGAGAAGAACTAGGGCGAATGAACCCTTTATCAGAAAGTTCCTGTAATTGACTGGCAAGTTCTTGCATCTCAGAGGGTGCAAGACGATAAGGAGCTTTAGCGATAGGATTAGCACCAGGAACAAGATCAATACGAAACTCCACTTGTCGAGCAGGAGGCAAACCAGGTAAATCCTCTGGAAAGACTTCAGGATAGTCTCGAATAATAGGAATGTCTTGGATACTTTTGCCTTTGTCCTTCTTCTCTATCACGTTAGCTAAGAAGGCTGTATACCCCTTTCGTAAGTACTTTTGGGCAGTAGTACAAGACATAAGCTTAAGCTCACCACAGGGTTTCTCACCATAGATCTTCAAAATCTCACCGGATTCGAGAGGAATGCGTATGACTTTCTCGAAGCACAGAATTTCGGCACGATGAGTTGACAACCAGTCCATGCCTACTATAACATCAAAACTACCAAGATGCATGGGGATGAGATCGATAGGGAAGGTATGATCATCGAGATTCAACAAGCAGTTACGAATAATAGAGTCGATCGAAATAGACTTCCCGTTAGCTACCTCTACCACGAAAGGGTCTTCTAGATTAGTGTGGGGTAAGTTAAGTAAAGGTTCAAACTTCAGTGATACGAATGACTTATCAGCTCCTGAATCAAATAATATGGATGCATAGTGGTTATTAATGAGAAACGTACCATTCACCACTTCGTTGTTGTCACGAGCCTGGTTAGCGTTGAGATTGTAGGCGCGACCTCGAGCACCTTGGTTCTGGTTGCGGTTCTGGTTTTGGTTTTGGTTTTGGTTCTGATTTTGGTTTTGGTTACGGTTACGGTTAGGGCAATTGTTGATGTAGTGATTAGGGTTACCACACTCGTAGCATTGACCACGAGTAGGCCTGTTGTTTTGTTGGTTGGGAGCTGGGTTGTTGTTGTCTTGGGTAGCAGGAGATCGACAGACGTTCACCAGGTGACCATATCTTTGACACTTAGTACAAAATCGACATGGCACCTGCGTGGGATGGTGGTACTTGCAAGTGTTGCACAAAGGGTGAGGTCCGGTGTATGGTTTCTTGGCTGGGTTTTGGGCAGCAGGTGGAGTAGCAGCAACCATGTAGTTTCTAGCCTTGCGCTTTTTGTTGCTTGAGGTCTCAGGCTTGACTTCAATTGCAGGCTGTGGAGTGTCTTTGGCAGCAGTCTTCTTAGTGCCCTTGCGAACGAGAGTACCGTTCTTCACGTGATTATCAGTAAGAGTGGCCGCTAGACGTTTGGCCTCTTCCAGAGTTGCAGGATTTCTACCCCAAACGGTGTCCTGGATTTGCATGGGCAGACCACCGATGTACTTCTCGATGGCTACCGGCAGAGGAGTAACCTTGTGTGGCAACAATAAGCTAAGCTCATGAAAGCGGGTGTTGTAGGCAAGGTTTTCCCCACTATCTTGAGCTAAGGTGTGGAACTCATCCTCAAGCTTTTTAACTTCATTGCGAGGACAGAACTCCTCTTTCATGATCTCTTTGACTTGGTCCCATGTCATAGCAAGAGCAACCTCGGCCCCACGAGTACGCTTTTCTTCATTCCACCATGTGAGTGCTCGTTTATGGAGAACACTCATGGCGTAACGAACCTTGAAATTGTTGGGGCATTCACTGTTGATGAAGGTATTCTCAATACCCTCGAACCATTGGAGGAGTCCAGTAGCTCCTTCTTCACCGCTGAACTTTGGAGGGTTACAAGAGTTGAAATGTTTAAGGGTGCAAGCTTGGGGTCCATTACCATTGCCAATGCCATTCCCGTTCCCGTTGTTGTGACCATTCCCGTTGCCGTTCAATTGGATGACCTGAGCAAGTAAATTGGGAACCAGAGTTGCGATTTGCTGCGCCATTTGTTGAGAAATGATCGCAGCCAGTTGAGCATCGACCCCATTGTTGTTGTGGTTAGGAGCTTGGTCATGGTTGTGGTTATGGTTATCACCACCTTCTTCGTGGTTCTCACCATTGTTGTTGCGAGTGCTGCGACGAGGAGGCATGATCTGTAATAGACACAATGAAACGAATGAGAGTTTATATAAGGAATGTAATCATTTATTCATTAATTAAAACGAATAAACGAAAACGTTGACTTATCAAAGATTCTAAATTCTAATAACATATGAAGACATGCTTTAGCCTATAAGTGAACACTCATCCCGAGAATTCCCAGGTAGGCATCCGGGTCCCTCGTCTGATTGGGATATATGCGCAATGCCAGCCTAGACAGAAGACTCAGAATACAGGCGTTCACCCTTCCAGATTGCACGTGTTCGTTATTAAAATCTAGAACTTCGACGAGATCTCAAGGGGGTTCAGGTTAAACCTGAGGATTTTGTCCTATAAATCTAATGGTGGATCAGGATTGCAGCAGACAATTAAGAGTAGTCACATGTAGGTTTAGGGTTATAAGGCATAGGATAAGGATAGGATTAGGGAAGCAATTAGGGTTACAAGTAGGAGAAGCAAGTACTGTTTTAGTCCCTAAGGTTATAGTCTAGATTATTTCTAATAACCTAATTCCCTATAACCAAGGCTCTGATACCAATCTGTAACACCCCAACCGATGGCGGAAACATCGGGGTGCCACGTATTGATGATTGTTTTCAGTAGCACATGGTATAATATAAATTTTAAATAATTTATTCAAACATAATATCCAAAATGTGAAATAATGTCTAAGAATTCAAATACATAATATCAAATAGCAACTTCAATAACTTCAAATAACTTCAAGTAAAATCCTCATGCTAACTCAAGCCTCAGCTTCATTGTTACCTGAAACATGTTAATTTTGAAAGTATTTTGGGTCAACATAAGTTGGTGAGAATTACATAGGTTTTTGATAATAAAATGAATAAAATGTTGTGCAATTCATGTGTCATGTTAATCTAGCCCATATGTGAGAACATACTAGAAATAAATCGAGTGCATAATCAACCCTGTTGACTGTTATAAAATGATACATACCATACACTTATGGTCCCAATGAATATGTTATGCGATAACAAACACCCACGTAACCTTTGTAGGAGGCACGTATCCGGGTGGGATTGTCAGTCCAATAGATCTATCAATGTATACCGTCGGCTGATCAATGTTAATGATCATGCTAGAATGGTGCTTACTCTAATCATGCTCAAGACATAATGCAACATAGAAAACACATAGACACATTGATGATTGAATTGCAATGATAATGTTATAACATGTTTCACCCCAAAAATGGTGATAAATAAAAGGGGCTATGTAAAACTCACCTTAGCAAATGTTAAACTTGTTGAAAAGATGAAATAATTGTGTTGCCCAAAATGATTCCAAATATCACCCTATAATAAGGTAATATATAATAAGTCTAAGTCTAATTAACTCACAAGTGTATCCTAGGGTTTCGATTTGGGGATAATCAATTGTTGATTTTAAATTAAAATGTTAATTAATAAAGGAAAATTTGATAATTAATGAAAGAAAGTCTTTTTATAAAATTTGGATTTTGAATGTGCACATTAAAGTGTTTGAAGCATAAAAATAATTTTTATAAAATTATTTCATTTAAAATAGATTTTTAAATCTATTTATTTATAAATAGCCAATATTTAACTTTAATATTCAAAAATACTAAAATTAAAGAATTTCTATTTTAAAAATCATATTTCTGTTCTAAATAATTAAAAATAATTTGTATAAAATTTTGGTGTAAAAATGATGAAAATTGGATTTATTATGATTTAATTATGATTAAATCTATCAAAAATTGATTAAAAATATGAAATAAATGATTTTACTGAATTAAAAATTATTTCAGTAAAGTTTAACTTTATAAAAAGTCAGGATAAATTTTGGAGAATTTAATAAAATTGTTTTGATATATAAATGGATTTTTATAAATATAATAGTATAAAAATGATTTAATTATTATAAATATTAAATAAATGAATTTCTGAAAAATAAAAATTGTAAATAAAACTTTTATCTCAGATTAATCAAATATAATTTTTTTAGAATTTATAAAATAGTTTTGATATTTTAAAAAAAATTTAAAAGATTAAAAGGTTTTAATATATATATATATATATTTATAATTGTTTGTTACAAAAAAAAAAAAAGAAAAGAAAAGAACAAAAAGGAAAGGTCAGAGCCGGGACTCGAACCCGGGTAACCTCTGTGGAGGACCATGGTCACAACCACTTGGCCTAGGCCGGTGGTTGTGATGTTTCTTGTTTTGAATTTAATAAATATAATACGCGAAATCAAGTTTATCCCCAATTCATATAAACGAACCCTAGAATTTGCAATTGGGCAAATCAGCCAACTTGAGCCCGATTAATGTTGGGGCTTTTGTTGGTTGATCGCCGATGATTCAAACCCACAAAAAAAACGAAGACTCACAGTGATGATTTGATGATAATAGCCGGGTCAAGGCAAAAGTCAAACGACGAACACAATAATCAAAATCAGAGTGTATCAGAGAGAATTGGAGGTTGAGAGAGAGTTGTGAGCGAGTTGTCAAGGTTCGGAATACATCTATTTATACCGAGGTTCAAGGGTTATGGTTAATTGGAAGGTTTGACCCCGTTTAATAACATACGCGTATAATTGAATCAATTGGTCAACGATTGACGTGTAATTGACGTGTAATCGTGTTACACAAGGCCGATAATCTCACAAATTTACCAATAATAGATCAATTACGAGTTAATTCGTTGGATTGATCATCAAGCTAACCCACAGTTGACTTTCCTTGTCAACTGTGGAGGTTTTTAAGGTGTGTATAAGTATAATGAAGATCCGGGTTTAAAACAAGATGATGGTCCAGCCCAGATGGTTAAGTTGGTGTGTGTGTGTGGCTTTGGCGCGGGTTCGAACCCCGGCCAAAGCATTTTATTATTTTTTGACATTTAACAAACCAACACACATATATTATATTATATATATAGTATTAGGGTTCCACAATCGCGACAAAATAATAAATGCAACGTATAAAATGAAAACTTGACGTTTTTATTAAATGCGAACGTGTAACGTACAAGTTTTTAATGCGTAATGTTACATGGCGGCTGCGCGTGCATGTGTAATTGCCTGATTGGTGGGACATGTAGCATGTTCTATGCCACACGTCCTGATGCTCTTATTGGTCCGTACCGCTTTGTACGAACATCTCAGGCTTTGCCACGTGTTCTTCGTCACTTGAGGTCAGTGCTCTTGGCGGGTGTTGCTGGAGGCTGGTAACTATCCTTGAAATGTGGCCTCCAGGCGGGTGATTACCGCCTGGACCAATCCGCCGAGTTCTCACCCGCTATCTTGGGGCCTTCTACCCTCTCGGTTTACGTGGTTGGGCTTGCCTTTTGGGTATGGGCCCATGTTATTTCCGGTGTAGTTTTGGGCCCATATCCCTTCATCATCGAAGCTGGTCGAAGACCAAGACGAGATCTAATGAAGCCACGACCAAAACTCAAAAGCAACAAGTATTCAAGCTTTCAGGGAGAGATTGTTAGTGCATTGCGGTGTATGTTCCCAACTTGTATATTGCCATATATGAAGACTTGAATACTGAAGATCATTAGCTATACCTTAAAGGGAGTTTATGGATATCTTTCAAGATATCCCTAGCTTAGTGACTGGTTAAGTCTGCAGATCACTAGCTAGGTCCAATGGGGAGATTGTTAGTGCATTTCGTGTGTGTCCCCAGCTAGTGATAAGTCGATATTAGTCGTAGGCGTGATTATATAGCATTTTAGATGTTATCGGGTACGGGTGTCAATCGTGTCAGGTTGATGGGTTGGCGGGTTTACGGGTTGCGGGTTGGCGGGTTGATGGGTTGAAATGTGCAACCCGAACCCGACCCATATTATTATTCGTGTCAAATATTTCAACCCTAACCCGACCCACATAACATCCGGGTCAACCCGAAGAAGACCCGTTTAACCCATATTTTTAAACGAGTCATACATGTTCATGAGTTATAAGCGGGTTATCAATAAAATGTTTAATGGTGAGTATATAAGTGTGACAAATAAATAATCTGGTGTGCCAAAAATAACACAATTATAACTAACCATGTAAATAGAAATGAAAAACGAAAAACAAAAATATGATAAATTTTATTCTAAATACTTAAACGGGTTAACGGGTCAACCCATTTTATATATGCGTCAACCCGAACCCGACCCATTTTTAATACGGGTCAATCCGAACCCGACCCATTTTTTAAACGGGTCGTGTTACTTGACCCAAATATGTTTTTTTTCGTGTCGGGTTCGGGTCGGTTTTCGGGTCGTGTCAATAATTGCCGCCCCTATTATCGAGTTGCGTTATCGTGTTTATATAGGCTTAGTTTATTTTCAGAATTATTATTGTGCTATACACCTCCTACTATGAGGGCCATACATGTACCCCACATGTATGAAGACCATAAGTGTGCGTGAGAGGGAGGTGTGTGAGATCTACAATAAATATCCCATACCTTAGTCATTTTGTAACTTTTACCATTTCTATTATTATTATTATCTTATCCATAAACACCCACCTATAACAATTAACCGGAACATTGATTTCGCCCTTGATACGATACACGCGCGATATTCAATTCTTGTATCGATCCTACAATTTTGTAAAGTATATTCTGTTTTCATTTAATAAGAACCAAATTTACTTTTCTTTTTTCTTTTTTCTTAGTAATAAATAACTTGATTTAAAATATTTTAAAATGTTAAAATATAGTATTTTCTGAAATAATAATATTACAAGGCTAAATATGATAGATTTTTTTTTTTTTTTAAATTTGGGCTTTTAAATCACTCAAATCAAATTTATAATGAATTAAAAAAGAAAATATATTAAATATATTTAAAGACATATTTTTTGAAAGGAAAAATACAAATAATGAAATATGGGACGTAAATAAGCTTATGTAAAATTTATAGAATTTTTGGAGTTGTAGATTTATTTTAAATAATTATTAGAATCATTAAATGAATAATATATAATTAAAGATAACCAAGATTTTGGATGGGGTTAGAGAAGATAACTAATATATTGGATGGGGTTAGTGTAAAAGACTTATGGTGTGCAAAAGTTTCAAACAAATGACAAATGGTGTAAATTTTAAAGATAAAAAACACAAGGTGCAATTTAAGGTAAATATAAAAAACAAAACGTGTAAATTAGAAACTAACCCAAAACAAACAAGAGTGTTTAGACGATGCCACATATATCACAAACTCTATGGCTTAAGGAAACCACATAACTAAAATTACAATTAACTCTAGAATAAGCAACCTGGTTTTATCCATAAGGTTATGGGCTCTACTCTCACGAGTGACATGCCTTGTAGGGTTTTCTCAGGGTATTAGTGCAATAGATGTTAAGTAGGGTGGCTCGGGCTCGAGGTGAGACGTGATATTAGTAGCATCTCCCAGGCCATTAGTCTTAAGTTCGTGGCTTAAGGTCCCGGTTAAAAATAAAAACTCTAGAATGTTTGGTCAAAGTATTAAATGGTGTAAAAAAAAAAAGAAAGAGATTATTTTATACCATAACACAAAAACCCTTAAGATTTGGTTAAATAAAGTTATTTTTTTTAGATAATATTTTCCATTGACAAAAAGGCGTAAATTACATAAGGATGGTAGGTAGACGGGCAACAAGCTGCGCCGCCACCCCTTTTTGAATAGAAAATCTCAATCTGCTAAGAGGGTGTTTGGGATTGCGTTTTGAATCTGATTTTTAGATTATTGCGTTTTGAAAACGCAGATAATCAGTTTTTAGTGTTTGGATTGCGTTTGAAAAACGCAGATAATCAGTTTTTTAGGCTACCAAAACGCAATAATCTATAAGCAGCTCTATCCCTGCTTTTCCAAAACGCATAATTTGTTTTGAATAATCAATCCCAAACACCCCTTAAAAACAAAACCCCGCCCTTGGGGGTGGAAAAGTTGCTGTGCACTACTCGTTGAACCCGAGCCAAAAACCGCACCGCCTCCGGTGCCAAGGAACCGAACGTGTCAAAGGCCAAGGGAACGAAAACATGCTGATTATCCTCGCATGCTTTTCCACTTTCTTGGATTCAGCTTTTATGACTGCTTGCCCGACCACAAACCCACTATCCCGAAGCCCAACAAGGGGGGACACCCCGGTAAGATCAACACACGCGTGCTTCCCACCTTCCCAACAAAAAATTAAGACATCTGCTAGGCGCAAGGTGGACCTCCCCTCCACGGGGTCTGTGAGAAAATTAACTGACGCCTCTTTTCTTGCGGAGATCCCCGCTCTTCTAAGGATGTCTTTCAAAGCATCCCGGACAAAATCGTGCCGATATTTAAACCCTGGCAATTCCTTACAATGTAACGCATGTTCCCCATACTTATCAAGACATGCTTTGCGGCAGACCAGACAATTTTCATCATCGGGAAAAATGGGTATCATCAGCCGGTATTTAAGGATTGCCCTGTACTCTACTGCCGACATCCGTTGCCCCAAGCCTTCGATAGGTAACACAGTAAGGAAGTCCTGGGCGTGAGGCTTTTGCAGGCATTCTAAGACGGCCTTCTGACAGACGGACAGACGAAAATCCTCCTCCAAACTTTGTGCGATTCGGTTATAAAGAGCATTCGCCATTAACAAAATTACGCTTTGGGGATCCCACAATCTAGGGAGGAGCCCCATGAGGTCAACAGCCCGCGCCACCCTTACTGCCGTCGCGGCTAACTGCCCCACCAAGCAGTTTGACCCCCCGCTCCGGTCTACCATAACAGCTATCTATTCTGCATCCATCTCTGGTTGGACTCTATTCGGGCAGATCATTCTCTTCCAGCCCTAATAATCGTAATCAAACCAAGAAATATGCTACAGTGCATATTCCTCCTCTCCGATTCCGGGTACAAACCATTTCTCCTCTCCATTAACAAACAAAATATACGCATCAAACTTAACACTCTCTGTTTATTAATTAATTAAAAATTTAATATTTATAGAGAGGTGATGTTAGAGAAGCAGTTAACCGGACACCGTGTCGATCGATCCATCTGCGCTTGGTTCTGGGAGCAATCCATCTCTCAACCTGATTCATTCAAGGTAATTTCATTTGGATTCTGTCATAAATATTGTTTGACAATAATTGTTCACTCTTGAAATTAGGTTTTGCCGGTGATTGCTTCTCCAACGCATTATCTGTTTCAAAGTGTGCGTGAGGGGATCACGTTTTTGGCCTGTACTCAAGTTGAAATGCCTCCCTTGATGGGGATTGAGGTTAGTGGGAAATGAATTGTTTGACCGGAAGTTCTTTTATTTAATAAATGAACGAACACAAACAGGGGCATGTTCTGAGTTGACTGAAATTGAAAATTTGGATCAAGGGTTTTTGATGCATTGGTTGATTGAATCACGCCAATGTTGGTTTGCTCTAGTTAACTCATTAGGGATATATGAATATATCATGTTTGCGTTTGTTCATATGTTTCATGAGCTTGGTTTCTTTGTTGATGTCAACACTTTGATGAGTGATGGGTATCCTTTACATGACACAACTTTACTAAACGAAGTTCTAGAAGATTGGATTAGCGATTAAGATACACAGATATGCAGTTGAATGGAGATTAGGATTAAGGTAAAACCACGTAAGCATGAATTTAGGATGCTAATGTGGAATTTTGCAAGAAATTGTTCCACTCCTCAATGTGGAGGGTGACATGGTGTTTACATGGCACATTTGAAGTATTATTGTAATCAGCGACATCGGATTTTAGTGAAGTATGGCACAGATGAAAACACTTTGAACGGGAGTTATACCTTTAAGTTTACCTTCAACAAGGCCCTAGTTCCCTACAAAATCTATTGCTTATCTTATATTTTCCTGCCCCATGCCAAACTCTTTCTTTCAAGCCATTAATGCGTAACTGTAGACTGTAGTTTTTCGGTTTCTTTCCAAGGAGAAACTACTATAATACTTTTTAATAAAATTCTTTATTCGTCTCTCCTTGTTAGTTGAGAATGGCTGATTTAGATCAACATCAATATGTATGTGTATAGTAACTACATATTATACTATTATAGTTACATGCTGTTTCCCAGTCTAGAGTAATTCATTCCAATATTTTTAAGTCATTTTTTTGCTCCATATGTTCATAGAACTATTTTACATCTGATGATTCCCATGTCATTTACCACTTAAAACAATTATGTATAGAACCTTAGCATGCTTTGTATACGAGTGATCATGAGGTATCTTTCCTTTTTCCTATTTATGTAGGTCAACAATTTGCTTTGTTAGTGTCTCACTTTTAAGTTGTAAGGCATAATAATTCAATTCCTAAGGCACTTCCAATTCCAATTGCAACAGAAAATTTGTCATCATGTTGAAACTCACGTGATGTGTCTAGGAACTCTTTTGTTTTAATGGAAAAGTTAGGTACATGCCTTTTTGGGACAATTTGGCAAAATTGCATCTTTTATATGTTTATTCAAAGTAATATCAAGATTAATAAGGAACACACGTCTTTGATGATCTTGCTATATGGTGTGTTTTCTTCACTATGTGCGTTTTACCTCAAGTCTTTGACTCCTGACAGAATTTGTCATTGTGAACTTGATGGTCAAAGTCACTAGTTTTTCATAATCACAGTTATAATAATTTAAGCTCAAGTAGGTTTCTTGATTAATTTTGTAGTTTTTTGCTCTGTATTTGTGTTCGTATGTGAAGCTATGTTACCAGCCATAAATCATAATTAAAAAGCAATACATGTGTTTGACTGGTCAACTTCTAGTTTCTTTGCAGAGTAGCTGATGTCCTCTCAGATTATCTTGGAGGGTTGAATGAAGATGTAATAAAGGACAATTTTGTTATCGTATATGAGGTATGTGGGGATTTAAGCTGTGCATTATGATATGTGAATTCAAAACATACTGTAGGTTTGTTTTCTTATACAGTTATCCTATGGATTTATATTGATCAGTGAGTCCACTACTTTTTAGTTGCTTGTATGTTCATGACTCCTTGATCTGTACGATACTTTTCATCCACAAAAGTTGAATCTCTTGCATTGTAGCAAACATTTGTATGATTCTCTTCTGTTCTTCAGTCTCTTAACTATCACTTGAGTTCATGTTGCATTTGTTAGATGATCTAGTAATGTTTTTCGCTATAACTGCAATACGTGGAAGAGAAAATATACAATTTTATTGATGGTTTCATCTAAAGGTGGAAATTTGACTTGTGTACTGGTGAATGGGTTAATTCGAGTTATGGTTAATATCTAATGGGTCACACGAGTAAAACTCAACAAAAATACCTTACAAGGAAACAAGTCAAATTTGCCCAATGTGAATGTTAATGCATAAATTATTCTATATCGTTTTGTTCAAAAGTTTAATTATTATTTAGATTATATAATTTTTCTACTCACATCAGACACTCATACTTGTAAAAAGCCAAAAGGGTACAGTATTTTTGGACAAAAAAATGTTTTTAGTCAATCCAAACCAACCTGGCCTGACTCGTTTCACCTCCTATGCAGTTACCCGTTTTGACCTGCAAACCAACATGGATATTTTCTTCATCTTTTTAGTTTCTTTAATCAATTTCTTTGTTTTTTAATTGTTGACCAAAATAGTCCATCATTAAAATTCCCATAACTAAAGGTTCTCTTGTTGTGACTTGCAGCTATTGGATGAAATGATAGACAATGGATTCCCTCTAACTACAGAACCAAACATACTGAGGGATATGATTGCTCCTCCAAACATCGTTAGCAAAATGTTGAGTGTTGTCACCGGTAACACTTCTAATGTGAGTGACACCCTTCCAGGTGCCACGTCATCATGCGTGCCATGGAGGACAACCCAGTTGAAGCACACAAACAATGATGTGTATGTTAATCTTGTCGAGGAGATGGATACAATTATAAACAGGCATGCACCATGATTCCCCTCGACTTGAGTTCTCTCTCACTTCTCAACATGTTAAATGATGGATAAATATGAGTATCATGTTAGTTATTTATAATAAGTTTAAAAAATAGACAAAAACATGTTTGCAGGTATAACCAATCCAGCTAACCCTTATGTTGACCTTTTGGTTTCAGTGACGGCGTGTTGGTGAAGTGTGAGATATTTGGTGTGGTGGAAGTGAATTCTCACCTTTCAGGCATTCCGGATTTGACTCTTTCTTTTGCAAACCCTTCGATTTTAAATGATGTGCAGTTTCATCCTTGTGTGCGGTTTCGGCCCTGGGAATCAGAACAAATACTCTCTTTTGTACCTCCGGATGGACTGTTTAAGCTCATGAGTTACAGGTATATGGTGGATATGCTTTCATTGTCGAATTGAAACCAAGTCATCATTTTTCATCATCTAAAACGAAACAGTTCTATTGCATTATCATTGTTTTTTTTTCATCATTTCATTCCATCCAACAAATTAACAATCCTGAGGTATTGGAAGTTTATCTACAATAGGCTTTTAAAGTCCATGACGTTGGTGATGATTTATTTATTTTATTTTTTTATCACACTACAGGGTGAAGAAGTTAAAAAATACTCCTATATATGTAAAGCCTCAGATGAGTTCAGAGTCGGGTACCTGTCGTCTTAGTGTGATGGTTGGAATTCGGAATGATCCTGGAAAAGCGGTTGACTCATTAGCGGTACAATTCCAACTCCCTCATGGTGTATCATCAGCCAATCTCACTGCAAACCATGGGACAGTAGATATCCTTGCTGATAAGGTACCACTCTCTTGTTGTCTTAAGCTGTATCCTTGCGGATACACTCGTGACTGTTGCTATATACAATTGATGTACATTGGTATATATAGACTTTAACACCCTAATGGGGCTTATACTTAAGGGGCTTAACACTAAACCTATGTTTTTTTATTTGACAGACGTATAGTTGGTTTATTGGACGGATCCCGAAAGACAAAACACCACAAATGTCAGGAACATTAGTGCTTGAAGAAGGCATGGAACAACTTCATGTAAAGCCTACCTTTCAAGTAGACTTCAAAATCATGGGGGTAGCTCTGTCTGGCTTAAAAATAAATAAGCTGGATTTGAAGAATCTGCCTACGCCTGCTCACAAGGGCTTTCGAGCTCAAACCGAAGCAGGTCAATATGAAGTTAGATCATAGTTTTGCCTTGCGGTGTCCAGAGTTTCATTTGCCTTCAGGTATTTACTCGATGTCAGTTTTCGCATTTGACATGTAACATTTGAAAATTAAACATGGTTTGGGTTTTGTGGTAGCTTTGATTTTCTATGTAAATCATGTTTAGCATCCGAATTTCGGTGTCTGTAATTTTTATTAATTTAACTAAAATTAAAACGGGTGCATACGTGTTAGTGTGGGCGATTTTATTATATCCGTGTGTGAGTTGATTAGTTCTTAATTTGTGTGGGGGATAAATGACAAGAGTGGAAGGATGCTTCCTTTTTTTTAGACCTAGCTGTAGAGATCGTCGATTTCCTTTAGATTCAACAATGGGATCGTTTGACATTTTGGATCGCAACCCCTAGGCGAAGATTTCAAATAGTGGAATCGAATAGAATTGTTATGGAGGTTAGGGTTCCACAACCCCAATGACAAAAGTAGGTATTTAAATTTCATATGCTGCCTCTAGCATTTGCTTTAGAATGGACTTGGAAGCAGAGCCAATCCATTATATGGGCATTTACTAAGACGTGCAGTCGTGGCAGGTGGGAAGTAATTGCGTAGAAATTTGGCGGCTATCTAGTCCCAGGTCGTGATGGAACCAGCAGGAAGTAAGTGAGACAAAGTCTTGGCTCATTGACGAAGAGTGAATGGAAACAAACACTAAGATTGCGTCACTAGTGACTTCGTTTGCACAACTCAATGAAAGTGGCCATATGAGTGTTATGGTCATTGTCTGGTTCCTCATCAAACTGCATTGCATTGTTCCTCATCGAACTGTGTTACATTTGAATTACCATTTGATGGATGGATGGATGGATGGATGGTTTCGCATAATCTTTGATCGTTCTCCATGCAGCCCCCACGGCATTCTCGAATGCTTCCATCGAGTCACAGTTGACACATTAGTAGGAAACCCAGCTGTTGATCATGGTCCCACGCCCCCTACTTGAAATACTTTCCATTCGTCAAATATGGGTTCCTTCGATATAACCGTCCTCACTCTATTACGAATGTTGAGGTACCCATATGATCACCGAGACAGAAGTAAGTCTGTAGCTAATGTAACTAGGGGTGTAAACGAGCCAAGCCGAGCCCGAGCGCGACTGGGCTCGAGCTCGGCTCGCTAGCAAAATCAAAAGCTCGAGGTGATTTGAGAACAGTCTCAAACAAGCTCAAAGCTCGGTTCGAGATCGCAAAAGCTCGGCTCGCGAGTGTTATTAAATGAGCCTATGAAATAAGGACTTGGGCTTTGGAGATGTAGGCTATAAATTATAAGAGATATATAAATAACTTATAATTATTTTTGGGCTCGTTAAGGCTCGCGAGCCCAATCGAGCTTTGTATATAGGGCTTGAGCTCGGGCTCGATAACTAAACGAGCCATATTTCAGGCTCGAGCTCGGGCTCGGGCTCGTTAAGGCTCGGCTCGTCCGAGCTTTTTACCGAGCCGATCCCGGGTAGCTCTCAAGCCGCTACGTGTCATTTACACCCGTAAATGTAACAAGCAAAAAAGAGTCAACCCCAAAATCCCATTAGTGAAGTATGAGATTGTTGTCCTTGAAACTCGACAACATGCAAATGCAACTCTCTTACTCTCACACTTGCAACAAGATAATGTTTTGCTTATTCAATATCTCAACTTGCTGATTGTTACGATGTACGATAATCTATCTTCAATACTTGGTAACTCAGATTTTACTTATTTATTTAAGTATATACCTGATTGTAATGAATGTCCTTTAACTTTAAAATTGATTGGTTTTGTCCTTTATGTTTTAAAATCTTGCACGTTATATCCTTTACGGCTAACTCGGTTAGTTTTCTTCGTTAAGTTTGGTCACGTAAACAAATGAAGGGCCGTTTCCTCAGCAGAGTGGCAGAACGCACATTGAGCATCATCGACGTTAATATTGCGTTTTATGAGCGCTAATCTAGTAGGTAACCGGTCCATCTCAAGCCTCCATACATGTATGTTAACTTTAAGAGGAACCCATCCTGTCCAGACCATATCAGTATCTCTAGAAAAATCACGATCTTTGCGCAAAACCTGCTTAGCACCTTTGACCGAGAAACTGGTATCGTTCCCGGAATCCCATCGCCACGAGTCTTTCGCTTCCGATAACGTGCACTTCTGAACCATCTCCATCAGTTCTCTAAACTTGGAAATCTCCTCAACAGAGCTCAAACCTGTTTTCCATTTGTCAGCAAAGCTAGGAACACCAGTTCTCAAAACAATCCTATCCTTAATAGAACAGCGTTTATACTTTTCCAAGAGATATAGTTTTGGCCAGCGTTTACTTAGAAGAGAATCTCCATACCACAAATCGGACCAGAAACAAATGTCTTCGCCATTACCAACTTTACCTCTAATGAGATTATGGACTTCTTTACCTTCAAGTTTCAATCTTTCCACAAGCGTAACTATATATTTCCAACATCCAACAAGCCCACTGTTAACCGGAAGAGAAGTCCAATTACCTCTACCTCCGTGTATCGACTCAATAATACTTCGCCAACTGCTCTTCGAGTCCGTCTTAAACCTCCTAGCCCATTCTGTAATTAACGCCTTGTTGACATCCATTAATTTCAAAACACCCAATCCCCCGTCCACTTTTGATGTGGTGACCACATCCCAAGCCACCCAATGCATCTTTTTAATACCGTTGGAGCCTCCCCATAGGAAATTCTTCATAAGACTTTCTATCTGCTCCACAACCTGAACTGGAACTTTAAACAAAGACAAGTAATAAATAGGAAGGTTAGATAACACCGATTTAATAAGAGTTAATCACCCTCCCATCGAAAGAGAGTTAGCTTTCCATGTCGACAATCGAGAGCTAACCGTATCCACAACCGTATTCCAATGACACAAACGATTCATATTGGCACCAACTTTAATACCCAAATACTCAAAAGGGAAGTCTCCAACCCGACAGCCAATAATACCACTCATCTTCATAACCTCCTCACTAGACACACCAATACCGAAAATGTGCGATTTTTTAATGTTTATTTTAAGACCAGAACAAAGGTGAAAAATCCGAAGTATCCGAGCTGTCTGTTCAATATTCTCTTCCGACCATTCCCCGATAATCAAGGCATCATCTGCATAGAGCAAGTGAGAAATATTTAACCCCGTTTTTTGATCTTTAATACCCTTCAAAACACCTTCACTACAAGCCTTATTTATGATACATGTTAAAGCCTCCATAACTATCAAAAAAAGAAAAGGAGAAAGAGGGTCTCCTTGACGAATACCCTTCTCACAACGAAACTCAAAAGTGGGCGCCCCATTGACTAGCACCGAAGACCTAGCCGATTCAAGTATCCCTCTCACCCATCTTCTCCACCTATCTGGAAAACCCATCTGATCTAACATGTCAATCAAAAAGCCCCAATTCACATTATTGTAAGCTTTTTCGAAATAAATTTTAAACATAAAAGTTTTTTTTTCCCTTCTTACTTAACCACCCATAAACCTCATTTAACACCAATGGGCCATCCAGAATAAATCTATCCTGAAGAAAGGTAGACTGCGTATCAGAGATGACATAATTCAACACTTTCTTGATCCGAAGCGCCAGGACTTTAGACACAACTTTACTAACCACCCCAATTAAAGTAATCGGCCTATAGTCAGATAAACCCACCGGGTTCTTCGATTTTGGGATCAGAGTAATAAAAGAAGAGATACACCCTTTTGCAAAGTCACCTGAGTCGTAGAAATCTTCCATCAGATTGAAAAAATCTTCTTCTAGGTAACTCCAAAAAAACTTAATGAATTGAAAATTAAAACCATCCGGGCCTAGAGCCCGATCAGACCCACACTCAAAAACCGCAGTCCTAATCTCCTCTTTAGAGAACCTTTCCACCAAGGATAGGGAGAAAACGTCAGGCACTGATATAATATTATCACATCTGATGAACAGTCTGACCATATGCGTTTCCGAAAACTGCCTTCTGAAATGCTTCAACACCTCTCTCTTAACAATTTCAGCCTTCGTAACCCACATTCCGTCGACCATAATACCCGGAATCATGTTTTTAGTCTTTCTCCCATTCACAATCCCATGGAAAAAACTGGAATTGTCATCACCGTACATCGCCCACCGAACTCTAGACTTCTGCTTTAGATCTTTCATTTTGCACATATTAATAAAATCAACCTGTTTTTTGCATTCCTCCCACACCCAAACTTCCTCCTCTTCCAAATCCCTACTTTCCATAACTTTATCCAACCTATCAATATCATTTTGAAGCAACTCTAACTCTTCGCGTTCTGTTTTTTGCGTCCGCTGCCACCAAGCAATCAAAGAATATTTTACAGATTTAAGCTTCCGGCTAATCATATCTTTTGGGCTTCCTTCAAACATAGAGTTTTCCAACACTTTTACCACCTCCTCCTTACACCCCTCCCTGTCAAGCCAAGAGTTGAACCATCGAAACGGTTTCGGACCCGATTTGACCTCCACTACTTGAAGAAGAAGAGGCGAATGATCTGAACAATCTTTTTGTAACGCTCTGAGCACCGCTGAAGGCCACCTGTTAAAGAAACTTTGTCATACGAAAAAGCGATCAATCTTTGTGACACCCCACATTTTCAGGTTTATACTTTCATTAAACTCTAGTTAGCTTATACATATATTCGTAGCATTTTACTTGACCAGGGTTAGTTAAGCGAGTCACACGGTACACTATTATAGGCTAATAACTACATAAACGGTAATTCGGGGAATTACCGGATCACATACATTAGTCTTGAACCCTGAACGTTGGTGAAACAATAAAACAAATAATTTTGAATAGCTCGTTTGATATTATTTGCAATTATGTGCTTATGTGAATTTGTTTGTGAACTTATGTGACGTTACATGTTATTACGTGAAAATACAGTACCGAGCTCGTAACCGACACTTGGAAGACTAAGGATCATATATCAGTTATAAAATATTGGGTTAAATATTTTATCGATTTATTATATTTTATGCATAAACTATTCTGACTCTAGCCGAACCGGGTGTCGTAAACTAGTTATAAAATATTTGGGTTAAATATTTTATAGGTTATTATTATATATTAATAATATTTGATTTACTAAATAAAAAAATAAAAAAATCGTGGTGTCAACTTGGCGCAAAAGACCAAGTCAACACAAAATGATAAATGGCAACTTCAAGATATAATACTGTACATGGATTTAGTTGAGAAACGACAAAAAGAAAAAGAAATTAATAACACTAATAATAATAAAATAAAAGAAATGAATTGCACATATAGAAAAGGCGGGGCAAAAGCAGCACTAAGGGGACGCAGCGCTTGGACTGCTGTCTTTTCTTGTGGGCTGGACAGGCCAAACCAAGGCCTAGTAGCTTCATTTAAGCCCAAATCGCTGGTAGGTTAGAAAAAAACGGGATTTTAATGAAATTAACATTATAAATCAACCCTAATCAACCCTAACCTGCATAATTACGAAAACTTAAATCCTATCCTCTACCATTAACATAATCTAAATATCCTAGGAGCTTGAAAAGGGTTTAGGATCAAGAAGATTGAAGGGCTTAAGGTATAACAACAATCTCTTGTGTTTTAATCTTCTTTAATATGTTATAAAACCTTATAACTAAGTTTGTCCAGGGCTGATACCTTTTCATAAAGATTAAAACTTGAAGTTTATAAAGATTGAATGGGTTAAATATAATCCTATGCGATTAGAAATTGATAGGTTGCATGATTATGCATGTTCTTGATGTTTTAGACTTCTAGGGTTTGTGAATGATGATGTTTGTGATGTATAATTAGGGTTTTGATCAGATGTGGTTCTTGTTAATGTTGTATGATGATTATTAGGTGTTATTGATTGATAATATGCAACTAGGGTTTGATATAATTGATAATATTGCATGATTAGAATCTGGACAGAATCTAAATGTCGACTTGTAGGGTCTGTTTCGTGGCTTGAAAATAAGTGTTTTGATCGATTCTTTGCATGAATGGATTGTACATGGTCTTAGCTTTTTAGAATGGGCAAAACCATCTGATTTGGATGTCGTTTGATATGTTTTTGGAATTTTCTTTGAATAAAGGTCATATCAGATTTTCGGATTAACAAACTGAGTCAACTTTAAATCGTTATAACTAGAGTTTTGTAAAGAATTAAGTTATGAAATTTTTACAGTAGATTAACATTGGAATAATTTGACATTTCCAAGTGGATTCATCCCGTTTGGATGAATACACAATGTTTGGAAATATTTCTACTAAACTGACCTGTCGTGGAGGTTTGCTGAACATAGTTGTGTTGAACGAATTTTAATAATTTTTTTATTTGGTTTTGAGACAAAATAAAAATATGGGTTGTTAAATGAATCCCAAAGAAGATTCAGTAAAAATTTAGGAGTTTAACTCACTGATTAAATATTTTAAATAAATTAGTTTTGGTGACGCACAATCTGTCCTAAAAACGCAGATTGTGTATTATGTGTTTACGTGACTAATTGAAGTCCTAGGTGGTATGTATTTGATATGTACTTGAATGGGCACTTGTATAAGATGCATATGGGGTGTAAAACTAATTGTAACCAACATATTCACCAACGGGTCCGTAGGGTTTACTTATGCATATAGAATCACTAGGTGTCACTTACACGATTTTGAACATTTAAGCGTCTTGGACAAACGGGTTATATGGTGTAATGGTATTACACATATACTCACATTGTGACACACGTACTAGGGAGTCGGTAGCACACCCTACTTTGGAGTTTGGATTTACTTGCTTGCATACTAAGGTGAGTTTCACTACTCTTTTCTCAAAAGCATGCGTCTCGGGTTGAGACAACGTACTTAACTTTTTCTAGTCCGGGTTGGGACTACTATTTTCTAGTCCGGTTTGGGACTAATTACACATCCCGGGTTGGGATGCTATGGATCCTTGTGTGGGTCGGTTTTTGCTAGTTCGCAAACTGTGTCCTTGATGAACTAAACCAACTCTATCATCTGTAAGTCCTTCACATACCGAATGAGTTGCCGGGTTATGGCAAGCGGGTTATTAGTTGATAGCGCTATTAGGTCTTACAAACCTCACACCGGCTCGGGGAGTGCGGGAGTCAACTATAACTTAACAGATTTTATCATTGTTGATAGGCAATGATGTAAGGCATGCAGCTCACGTTTGTGACTACACGTACATCAGCAGTTCGGTATATCGGTGTTAGTTATCATGAATGGGTTAGCTACCCTTGACATGCGATGAACTAGTGTTTACACGGTTCATGGAACCAACTCAATTACTTGTTTACGTGGTTTTGGAAACCAGCGCATTTACATACTCATTTACTTTACTTAGTGAACTCACCAACATTGTTTGTTGACCCACGATATACATGCTTTTGCAGGTAGTTAGCTTCCGGTGCCAGGATTAGAAAGCACTGCACACTTCACTGCATTTGGGGTCTTGGGCATACACCTAAATTACATATTATGCTTTTGTGTTTTCTTTCATATGGTTTTAATTTGGGCGCGTTGTTTTGCGCATGGTTTTAAACGGTTTAAATTTGGTTTACGCTTCCGCAGCTTAACTAAACTTGATTTTTGAAAACGAACTAAATGGTTTGGGCATTTAGAGTTCGTTCATATGACTTATGGCTATGGGATCCTGGTGTGTCATGCGCCTCGCGATATAAACCCCGCAGTGGAAATTTGAGGGTGTGACAGATTGGTATCAGAGCCATTGGTTATAGTGAACTAGGACTGCATATTGAGTCTAGTCTATAATCATCATAGCATAAGTACACTCACCACTTAAGTGCACAACTAGCTTTTAGCTACATATATCTGCAACATATGATTTCGGGAGATATGTTATCTTCTAGTTCAAGACCTAATTCTGAACACGTCAATGGTGGGAACCCAGGGTTACACCAGGTGGCGCATTACTGGGAGTAGTATCCTAACAAACCTCGTGGATGAGGAAACAACAATTGTACAGGGGAGAAAGCCCTTACGAGCGTTGTGGCGCGCGTACACAGGAAAGCTGCACGATGCGCATGACGTGATACCATTAAACCGAATCAAATTCAAATAACGAGACTTATCCTTTTTCACTGAGCAAGGAAACAATTAGTTTCTGTTCCTTGTTATTCGACCTTTCTTACTCTCATTTGGAACTCAGGCGGGACTGGGTTACACATATAGAACTTATTTCTTACTTTAGTACCTTACGCCTAGTATGAGCGGGCATACGTATGACTGCATATCCCTGTTTCTCATAAGTATATAGTAGATTCATGGGGACACATCAGATCGGGGCTTGTTACACACACACTCTTGGGGAGTTATGTAAGGCCTGCGATGTATCTTAGAGGAAGACGAAACCTACCAGTGACTGACTGTCACGATGGGATGAACGAGTAGAGCTGACCACTAAGCTGGCTTACATAGGACTGGAGAAGGAGACTGTACGTGATAAGATCCATATAACACTGACACCGAGAAAGAAGAAGAAGATGGGATGGAAGGGGGAACCTGAGCAGGACGAGCACATGGAAAGTGAGGATGAAGGATCTACTATCTAAGACAGAGCGTGGCGACGATTGGCTCTTACCTTTTCTTACCTATCTTTTCTTTCTTTTCCCTTTGCTAACTTAGATAAGACTGAGTTCTTATGATCAACGATAGGGTGGTTGAGGCCCTCGCATCTTTCCAAGGTAGTAAAGATCCATCTTGCTAAATCATTCGTTTCCCCTGACTTCCACATTTGAACTTTCTTATTCCTTGAACGCACATGCCACAACAACAACCTGCCATCATATTTTCAAGCCTTTTATTGGTTGTAAACCTCGATAACTCTAACGAAACTGAAGGAGACCGTCTGATTGCTTCGATAGTATAAGTCATTTCCATGTGCATTTGCCGCAGGAAAGGTGGGGTAATGTATGCTACATGCACACTCGATGAGTTACAAATACTTGGATGGAGAACGTAGCACCCTATGATGAAATCTAGAAATTTGACGGATGGGTCTGAGATCGACGCCTACACTACCAAGCTACAGGAGTTAGATACTTTGTGCTCAAATCTAATTAACCAACTTTGCCAACAGATCGAATTTCAGACCAAAAGGGTGGGTCCCTTAGATTCGTGGCTTGGTCACTGCAGCTCACCTACCCAGAATCTAACAAATCGTTCATCTGGCTTGCAAACACACTGACTAGGCTGTTGAGCATGGTACTTTTTCGAAGCATGGAGCTTCATCTTCTACTTTTGGTGATATCAAGAGAACGTGGGATAGTGTGAGGTACAAGTCCTTCAACAAACAAAACAACAACAATGGGGAGCATTTGTGATTGGCTCTAGGGAAGCTAGAACTGATAACAATGTCGTAATGGGTACGTGCTCCTTGAACGACACTCTTGCTTCTATTTTATGCTGGTGCGGACTATAGTTTCGTGTCATCGAAACTTAGCAAACAATTAGGGATGGTTCCCACTCTTCTCGATACCCCATACTCTATAGAGTTAGCTGATGGAAAGCCTGTTAAGGTAACCCATATTCATCGCGACTGTAAGCTCGAGTTGGATGGGCAATCGTTTGCTATCAACATTCTACCTATCACCCTTGGAAGCTTTGATCTCGTGGTTGGCATGGACTGGTTTTCCAAGCAACACACTGAAATTCTCTGTCAGGAGAAGAGTGTTTGTATCCCCCCTCCCAAGTGGAGAACTTTTATCTATACAGGGTGATCGTGGTGGTGCCATGGTGGGCATCATCTCCTTTTTGAAAGCCCAGAAGTGTATTCGTAAGGGCTGTCCAGCCATCTTGGCTAACATATCTGACACTTGAGCTGAAACTGAAACTAAGATTGAGGACATCCCAGTAGTCAGAGATTTCCCAGATGTTTTCCCAGAGGAACTACCTAGACTTCCCCCTATTTGTCAAGTGGAGTTTCAAATTGATCTTGTACCTGGGGCAGCCCCAGTTGGACGCACACCATATCGCCAAGCATTAGGAGAACTTCAAGAACTATCTACCCAACTCCAAGAGCTATTGGATAGGGGTTTTATTAGACCTAGTTCTTCACCTTGGGGAGCCCCAGTCCTGTTTGTTAAGAAGAAGGATGGGAGCTTCCGCATGTGTATTGACTATTGAGAACTGAACAAGGTGACTGTTAAGAACCGTTACCTAATACCACATATTGATGACTTATTTGACCAGCTCTGAGGATCGAGCTACTGTTCCAAATTTGACTTGAGGTCAGGATACCATCAACTGAGAGTCCAAGAGGAGGAAGTAGCCAAGACAGCTTTCCGAACTCGCTATGGACATTATGAGTTTTTGGTAATGCCATTTGGGCTAACCAATGCACCAGAAGTCTTCATGGATCTTATGAACCGCGTGTGTAAGCCCTATTTGGACAAATTCGTCATAGTGTTCATTGATGACATATTAATCCATTCCTAGAGCATGAGCAACACCTGCAGCTAATCTTGGAACTCTTGAGGAATGAGCAGTGATTTTGCTCTAAAGATTTGGAGGCATTATCTTTATGGAACGAAGTGTACGATCTTTACAGATCATAAGAACCTCCAACATATATTCGATCAGAAGGAGCTGAACATGCGACAGCGTCGATGGGTCGATTTTCTGAATGATTATGACTGCCATCAGATATCATACATGGAAAGCTAACGTAGTAGCGGATGTCCTCAGTCGCAAGGAAACGAAATCCAAGTGGGTGCGAGCTTTACAACTCACTATTCATTCTAATCTTCCTGATAAGATACGTGAAGCCCAGGGTGAGGCTTTGAAAGAAGAAAACGTCAAGCTTGAAACCTTGCACGGTGCTGATAAGCACCTGGAACTGAAGTCGGATGGTCTTTAGTACTTCACGAATCGGGTCTGGATTCCACGTTTTGGAGATCTTAGACAACTCGTGCTTGACGTAGCTCACACCTCTCGTTATTCGGTACATCCTGGTTCGGATAAGATGTACCAAGATCTCAAAACTATCTACTGGTGGCCAAACATGAAAGCTGAGATAGCCACTTATGCTAGTAAGTGCTTGACTTGTGCAAAGGTTAAGATTGAATATCAGAAACCTTCAGGCTTACTTCAGCAACCAGAGATTCCCATGTGGAAATGGGACGGTATATCCATGGACTTCATTACCAAACTTCCTAAGACATCCAGTGGGCACGATATGATTTGAGTCATTGTTGACCGTTTGACCAAATCAGCGCATTTCTTGGCAATTAAAGATACGGGCAAGTTGGAACGTCTAGCTACCCTATATATTAAGGAAGTTGTCTCTAGGCATGGGGTGCCTACTTCTATCATATCTGATCGCGACGTACGATTTACTTCTCGTTTTTGGACTACTCTCCAAGATGTTTTGGGGACTCGCATAGATATGAGCACAGCCTATCACCCACAGAAGGATGGACAAAATGAACGTACCATCCAAACATTGGAAGATCTGCTACGAGCGTGCGTGGTGGCCTTTGGCAACTGTTGGGATAAGCACTTGCCTCTAATCGAATTCTCGTATAACAACAGTTACCACACTTCTATTCAGTGTACGCCTTTTGAGGCACTATATGGACGCAAGTGTAGGTCTCCCATCTGCTGGACTGAAGTTGGGGATAGTCAACTGACAGGTCCCGAACTTGTACATGAAACTTCTGAGAAGATAGTGCAAATCAGAAACCGTATGGCTGCTGCTCGTGATCGACAGAGAAGCTACGCTGATAAGCGTAGGAAACCTTTGGAGTTCCGGGTTGGGGACAAAGTACTATTAAAGGTGTCGCCTTGGAAGGGCGTGATACGCTTTGGGAAATGGGGAAAGTTGAACCCGCGATATGTTGGACCATTCGAAATTGTTGAAAGAATCGGTCCAGTAGCGTACAGGTTAAACCTGCCTGGCGAACTCAGTGGAGTGCACAATGTATTCCACGTATCGAATCTAAAGAAATGCCTATCTAATACAACATTGGTAGTGTCACTAGAGGAGATCCAGGTGGACAACCAGCTATGATTCGTGGAAGAACCAGTGGAGATTCTTGAGCAGGGCGTCAAGAAACTCAGACAGAGCACCATACCTATTGTTAAGGTACGATGGAATTCCCGTCTAGGACCGGAATATACGTGGGAACGCAGGGATCAAATGCGGCTCAAATACCCACACCTCTTTACTGAACCTGAACCTGTGTGTAGATCAAACTCTAAACATAAAGCAGCTCGCTCAAAGTGAATTTCGGGGCGAAATTCCTTTCAACTTGGGGATGATGTGACATCCGGGAACCAAGCACACATTTTTACGCTGGCTTTACTGTTTATTTACTGAATTTCGGGACGAAATTCTTTTCAACTTGGGGATGATGTGACACCCCACATTTTCAGGTTTATACTTTAACTAAACTCTAGTTAGCTTATACATATATTCGTAGCATTTTACTTGACCAGGGTTAGTTAAGCGAGTCACACGGTACACTATTATAGGCTAATAACTACATAAATGGTAATTCGGGGAATTACCGGATCGCATACATGAGTCTTGAACCCTGAACGTTGGTGAAACAATAAAACAAATAATTGTAGAATAGCTCGTTTGATATTATTTGCAATTATGTGCTTATGTGAATTTTTTTGTGAACTTATGTGACGTTACATGTTATTACATGAAAATACGGTACCGAGCTCGTAACCGACACTTGCAAGACTAAGGATCATATATCAGTTATAAAATATTGGGTTAAATATTTTATCGATTTATTATATTTTATGCATAAAATATTCCGACTCTAGCCGAACCGGGTGTCGTAAACTAGTTATAAAATATTTGGGTTAAATATTTTATAGGTTATTATTATATATTAATAATATTTGATTTACTAAATAAAAAAAATCTTGGTGTCAACTTGGCACAAAAGACCAAGTCAACACAAAATGATAAATGGCAACTTCAAGATATAATACTGTACATGGATTTAGTTGAGAAACGACAAAAATAAAAAGAAATTAATAACACTAATAATAATAAAATAAAAGAAATGAATTGCACATATAGAAAAGGCGGGGCAATAGCAGCACTAAGGGGACGCAGCGCTTGGACTGCTGTCTTTTCTTGTGGGCTGGACAGGCCAAACCAAGGCCTAGTAGCTTCATTTAAGACCAAATCGCTGGTAGGTTAGAAAAAAACGGGATTTTAATGAAATTAACATTATAAATCAACCCTAATCAACCCTAACCTGCATAATTACGAAAACTTAAATCCTATCCTCTACCATTAACATAATCTAAATATCCTAGGAGCTTGAAAAGGGTTTAGGATCAAGAAGATTGAAGGGCTTAAGGTATAACAACAATCTCTTGTGTTTTAATCTTCTTTAATATGTTATAAAACCTTATAACTAAGTTTGTCCAGGGCTGAAACCTTTTCATAAAGATTAAAACTTGAAGTTTATAAAGATTGAATGGGTTAAATATAATCCTATGCGATTAGAAATTGATAGGTTGCATGATTATGCATGTTCTTGATGTTTTAGACTTCTAGGGTTTGTGAATGATGATGTTTGTGATGTATAATTAGGGTTTTGATCAGATGTGGTTCTTGTTAATGTTGTATGATGATTATTAGGTGTTATTGATTGATAATATGCAACTAGGGTTTGATATAATTGATAATATTGCATGATTAGAATCTGGACAGAATCTGAATGTCGATTTGTAGGGTCTGTTTCGTGGCTTGAAAATAATTGTTTTGATCGATTCTTTGCATGAATGGATTGTACATGGTCTTAGCGTTTTAGAATGGGCAAAACCATCTGATTTGGATGTTGTTTGATATGTTTTTGGAATTTTCTTTGAATAAAGGTCATATCAGATTTTCGGATTAACAAACAGAGTCAACTTTAAATCGTTATAACTAGAGTTTTGTAAAGAATTAAGTTATGAAATTTTTACAGTAGATTAACATTGGAATAATTTGAATTTTCCAAGTAGATTCATCCCGTTTGGATGAATACACAATTTTTGGGAAGTTTTCTACTAAACTGACCAGTTGTGGAGGTTTGCTGAACATAGTTGTGTTGAACGAATTTTAATAATTATTTTGTTTGGTTTTGAGACAAAATAAAAATATGGATTGTTAAATGAATCCCAAAGAATATTCAGTAAAAATTTGGGAGTTTAACTCACTGATTTAATATTTTAAATAAATTAGTTTTGGTGACGCAAAATCTGTCCTAAAAACGCAGATTGTGTATTATGTGTTTACGTGACTAATTGAAGTCCTAGGTGGTATGCATTTGATATGTACTTGAATGGGCACTTGTATAAGATGCATATGGGGTGTAAAACTAATTGTAACCAACATATTCACCAACGGGTCCGTAGGGTTTACTTTTTCATGTAGAATCACTAGGTGTCACTTACACGATTTTGAACATTTAAACGTTTTGGACAAACGGGTTATATGGTGTATTGGTATTACACATATACTCACTTAGTGACACACGTACTAGGGAGTCGGTAGCACACCCTACTTTGGAGTTTGGATTTACTTGCTTGCATACTATGGTGAGTTTCACTACTCTTTTCTCAAAAGCATGCGTCTCGGGTTGAGACAACGTACTTAACTTTTTCTAGTCCGGGTTGGGACTACTATTTTCTAGTCCGGTTTGGGATGCTATGGATCCTTGTGTGGGTCGGTTTTTGCTAGTTCGCAAACTGTGTCCTTGATGAACTAAACCAACTCTATCATCTGTAAGTCCTTCACATACCGAATGAGTTGCCGGGTTATGGCAAGCGGGTTATTAGTTGATAGCGCTATTAGGTCTTACAAACCTCACACCGGCTCGGGGAGTGCGGGAGTCAACTATAACTTAACAGATTTTATCATTGTTGATAGGCAATGATGTAAGGCATGCAGCTCACGTTTGTGACTACACGTACATCAGCAGTTCGGTATATCAGTGTTAGTTATCATGAATGGGTTAGCTACCCTTGACATGCGATGAACTAGTGTTTACACGGTTCATGGAACCAACTCAATTACTTGTTTACGTGGTTTTGGAAACCAGCGCATTTACATACTCATTTACTTTACTTAGTGAACTCACCAACATTGTTTGTTGACCCACGATATACATGCTTTTGCAGGTAGTTAGCTTCCGGTGCCAGGATTAGAAAGCACTGCACACTTCACTGCATTTGGGGTCTTGGGCATACACCTAAATTACATATTATGCTTTTGTGTTTTCTTTCATATGGTTTTAATTTGGGCGCGTTGTTTTGCGCATGGTTTTAAAAGGTTTAAATTTGGTTTACGCTACCGCAGCTTAACTAAACTTGATTTTTGAAAACGAACTAAATGGTTTGGGCATTTAGAGTTCGTTCATATGATTTATGGCTATGGGATCCTGGTGTGTCATGCGCCTCGCGGTATAAACCCCGCAGTGGAAATTTGAGGGTGTGACAATCTTGCTTAACTTAAAATCACCCTCTTTTCTAGTCAAACATGTGAATTTACCTCCCCTCATAGTATATTCGAACAAACCCAAAGTATCCAGAAATCTATTAAAATTCGAAGCACACCTGTGGTTAAACCGGGAGTTCTTCTTATCATCTGGAACCCTAACCGCATTAAAATCTCCCATAAGGATCACCATACCCTCCAAACCATTTATAACTCCCTTTAACAAATCCCAAAGATCCCTTTTTTCACCCAACTTTTGTGGAGCATACACATTAATACAATTTAACCAAGAACCATCCTCCACCAAAAAACCCGAAGTAAGAATAAAATTCCTATTCGTCACCGTATTACTTTTATTAAAAACCTTGGGGTTCCAAACATTAAACATACCCCCGGATCTACCCGACGCCTCAACAACATCAAAATCCATCGCATCATTACCCCAAACTCTATTTAAATCAAAACCACTAATATCATCCAAGTGAGTTTCCTGGATAGCCAGAAAATCCACTTTATTTTTGCATCTCAACTGATTTACCCTCCCTACCTTGCCAACACCACCAAACCCTCGAACATTAAACGATAAAAAATTCATTGTATACCTGATCGTAACCCCTCATTGACAATTGACTCCTTAAGTAAAGACTGAAAATTAGATAGATCAACACCCACCACCGAACCAAGCTTTGACGTGAAGTCGGCCTCTGCGTTCAATTTATTTTCATCATGCTCAATTTTCTTTGTGGTATATTTTGGTGTAGAGACAATCGGAAGCCGCTCCTCATTCTCGTCTGAATGATCAGTAGAACAATGCTCTTCAATAGTCTCTGTATCCTCAACCAATTCCTGAAACTCCACTGGGTTTTCATAAGAGTCCATAACACCTCTATTTGTTGTAACATTTGAACCCAATATAAAAGGATCCACCCCAAAAGGATCATCATTATGCAACTTACAATCCTTCTTGGGCCTATAATTACTACTACTATAAGCCCCATAATCCTGGCCCAAAGAATTAATAGCCTTATTCTTTTTACGTTTGTTTATATTTTATATAGAAAGCTGACCCTCATAACCACCCTTAGTCAACCTAGGACTTTCCAAACCATAATTGTCAATAATTGGCACATTTATGGAATTAATCATTGAGTTTCCTTGAATTTTGCAATCCCTATTAATGTCATTAACAGCAACCGTAACATCCGGCGCGACATTAATTCTGTCTTCGTCATCGTCGGCGTACTCTTCTTCAGGCATCTCTTCATCGGCGGCGTAAGCTTCTTCAGGTATCTCTTCATCGATGGCATCTTCTACATCGGATGAATCTTCGTCGTCGTCCGCATCCCCAACAGTGTTGGACCCAACCTTAGTATTGATTACATCCAGCTTCGTAACTTCCATAACCCACACCGAATAAAGCTTGTCTTCCTACAAAACTGAAACTTCACCGTTGACAGTCATACCGGACTTTACCAGGATCCCAACACAGCCGCCGGATAAATAAACACTTGCAGGATCGACAATAGCCTTCTGCACCACGTTACCAAAAACCGAAGCAACGTCGTTAAAGATCTCAGGATCACTTAAATGAATCGACAATCCTAACACCTTGACCAAAGCCACCCTATCAAAATCCACCCCCTGACCGTCCCATATAGAAACGCTAACGAACACATCCTTTCTCCCCACCAGTTCATCTTTTGCCATGAAAGCATGCTCGACCGTTTTGAACGTCACAAGGAACCTCAACCCGCCTAGATACCGAATCGAACCCTCACCAAGCCTCATATCTTCCGGCTCCTTTGGAAATTGTTTTACCATGATAAAATCAGCCACCCTTACCACAACTGATCTTCCACGAAGATCATTGAATACCGTCGCTTTGCCTTCTACTCGGAGGACTTTAGATGAATCAGCAACATTGCTTCTCACCCCATTCAGAGCTTCTTTAAACGAGAAAGTACCTGTTTTTTCATACCGAACATGCCGTCCATCCTTATCATCAGCATGTTGTTTCGTCACCGGTTCATTGACTGTTTTAGGCCGTGGTGGAGGATCTCTTATTTCTCCGTCTTCGTAAACAAATCTAGCCACATTGATGGAGAGTTTGTAATCCCCCATCTTGATGCTTTTCATGTTACGAATCATCTCTCCCTTGTTTTTAACATCAAGGATAGAGACAAAACCAAACTTATTTCCACCCTTGTCTCTCTTTCTCGCAATGTATATGTCGTAAATATCACCATGCCCACGTAAAACCGACGCTAAATCGGTACCACTGCATCGATCTGGTAGGTTAGAAACGTAAACTTTGGTAATTCTCCCCAAAATTTCAGCCGGAATAGGTTTCCGGGGAACTCGCCGGAAATCGCCCATCCTAATAATGTATGGAGTTTTATTTTTGTAGTTCTGTTAGCTGTATTGTTGGTTGGCAAGGTAAGTCTTTATTTATTTTTATCAATGGTATTAAGACTGTGACAATTTTGGATGTATGTTAATCCATCCTTAATTTTATGTTCTATCAGTAGTGCCACGTTAACAGCAAACTCACGTTAGTTTTGGCAAGGAGCGTAAGGTTAATGCATACTCATTGTTGATTTTTTGCCTCTAATTTGAGCATGTTGAAAATTTATTTTTTGATTTTTTAAAGCAACTTATAAGGATGCGTATAATAGTGTGTCAAATTTTGTGCATTCTTTTCAAAATTTCTTTACTTTATTTTTCAGAAAATTAAAAATAAAAAATGTTTGGACTCTTGTACCCCCACCTCCTTGGACACGTGGCAACACATAGTGAATTTTGACGGTTTTAGAGCATTCACTTTGACCCTTCTTTCTAAGACTGGATGGTGTGCTCTCGGTAAGGGGAGTCGGGGAGGTGACGTGGTCGGGAATACCGCCCCCCTCCTTCCCCTCCCCCCCCCCCCCCCGATTTTTTCGATGGTTTCGGTGAAATCTCACCGTTCTCACCGAGTAGAAAAGAAGGAATGTGATTGGTGGATGATTTTGGACCGTTTTCTTTTGACAATTTTGGGTTTTTTTTTTTAATTCAAACTTTGTATATAAAGAAGATGAAGGTGAGAGATGGGTTGTGAAGGCGGACGGTGGTGAAGGTGGGTTGGTGGAGGCGGACGGTGGTGGGTTGAAGGGGATGAAGGTGGGTTGTGGAGGTGGCCGGTGGTGGGTTAAAGGGGATGAAGGTGGGTGATTTGCAGGTTTGTGTCTTGAAGGTGGGGTGAGTTGCAGGTTGGAGGTTGAAGGAGATGAAGGTGGCAGGTTGGAGTGAAAGTCATTTTTTTTAAACACCTAAAAATAATAAAATAAAATAAAAGATAAAAATAAAAAAAAAATGGAAAGGAAAGGGGAACATCATTTCCTTAGTTTGAGGGAGAAAATGGGGAAATGATATGGCGCTGATGTGGCAATTGGAGAAGTTGGGAGAAAAATGAGGCACACCATATAGTCTAAATAGGGTGCACGAGGAACCTTATCTTGTCATTTCGTCCTTTCTCATTTTTAGAGCAAGAAATGAAACTACAAGAAAGCTTTCTTTATCATTTTTGAATAACTAATTTATTTGGTTCATTAAATCTCATCTACTAAATTACATTAAAAATCACTAAAAACTACTAAATTTTCTCTCTTCTTTTCAAACAAATAATATTTTTTTGTACTTTTATCATTTATTTTTTTTTCCACTCACAACCACTATAAAAAATAGTAAAATATATATTGGGGTGAACAGTATCCCCTAAAATATAGATGTGAATGCTATTAAAGCAGTCACATCAGCTTCTTAATCCCGTATTTACTCACAACTAATCACAACCACATATTACATTAAAAATTATTACAGTTTCTCCCTCATTCACTTACAACCACTTTTAACAAATATTAAAAAATAAATACAATTTCTTGTTTTCCCCAAAAGAATCCCAAATAACCTCAAATATACCAATAAACAGTAAATTCCTTATTTTCTTCACTCACAACCACTTACACCCATTCCATATAATTTGGAAGATACACTAAAAAAAAAAAAATGGAGCTACTGTAAATCCTCTTAGGGCCTGTTTGGTAGCCTCTTAATGAGGCTCTGAACCATTCAGCTCTGAATGGTTCAGCATTCAGACTGTTTGTTTCAACATAAAAAAGGCTTTGAATGGAATGGTTAAGAGTTGAATCATTCAGATTTGGTGCATAGCTGAATCATTCAGCACTTAATCAACCAAACAGCCCCTTAGATAGATAAATCTTATTAGCCTTCACCCCCGGCCCCATCCTCACCCCACCACACAAAAATATATGGGGAGGGGCTTCTATACAAAGGCTTATTTAGGTAGGAAGACAGAAACCATAAACCATCAAAATGCGACACATCTATCTATATAATAAATGAAAACACTAGGGTTGAATCCTAGATTTTTAGAGGGTCTTGAAGGATCCAAATCCTAAATGGGGCTCCAAGACTAAGTCTTATATAAACCTCTTTTTATTTAGTTTTGTCAACATCCATTTGTATGTTACAACATCTTCCTCCTTCCCATCCTACTAATTCCTTTCTCATTCCTCATTCCTCTCTCATTGTCATTTTTGCAAGGTATGTTCTTCATCAATCTTAGATGAATCTAGAAAATGTTTTTGAATCTTTTTCTGCATTTTTATTATATTGATACATAATGTTTGCAATCATCTTACATAAAAGATAAAAACAATAGGATTGTATCGTTATTTTTATACAAAGACAAATGACAATCCTATATCTATCAACCTTCTACAAAATATGTGATTATTAACAAGTTTTCGATTATGTTTCTGACCCTTTATAAAATCCCAAAAGTAAATGTTTGAAACCATCTTACATAAAATATAAATACAATCGGTTTCTTATTAAAATAACTTTCTAATCCTATTGTTTGTCGATTATGTTTCTGACAATTTTTGAAATCCATCCACATCGGTTTACTAACATATTAAACCAAACAGAATCGTTTTTTTATTAAAACCATTTGATAATCTGTTTACAATCAACTCTCTGCTTTGGATGTAATCGATACGCGAGTAATTCTGCTCAGCTTTAATCATTGAATATATGATTGTGTTTTTTAATAAACATATTGCAATTGAAATCGGTTTTGAGTATGTGTGAATATAAAAAACAATTATATAAAAAAAACAAAATACCGGATTTCATAAAACAAGATAATTAAAATCACTTTTTAGTATGAGTGACTTTATGTATATTTTAACAAAAGTTTGTTTTTTGCATACGAAGAACAGGATTTCATTAGGACAAATAACTTCAATATGGCTTATCACAAGGGTGACAAATTCTTCAAGGTTATTCATGACCCTTCCGCACGAGTTTTGGTATGACGTTTCTAATATTTTTTAAGTAAAAAAACCTTATTTGTTATTATAATGTTGGTTTTTACGTGTTTGTGCAGACATTGCCTAAATCCATGAACAAGTTTTTGTTATCTAAAAACTTACGAAACAACAACATTAAAGTTTCGACATACCATGGTCAACAACTTCTTATTAATTTTAATTTAAATGTGTAATTATTCACATTGACTAAGATTTAATTATGGTCAAATCAATAAATGAGTACGACAATGTGTGAATCAATAATCATTAAAAATTTGTGTTTTTTTTTTTTTTCATTTGGTATATTGACATGGAGATGTCTAATTTTACCGAATATTTAGTATGTTGTAATTGTAACAATATGTATACGTTAACCCGTGGTGGCAATACGGTATAATTTAGAATACATATTCACAACTGAATTTACTCACAACATTCACAATGAATTGATAAATGTAATTGCGAAATTTATGGTTTCCTTATACAATAACAAATTTACTTTGAATACGCATTTACTTGTCCAATTTTCAAGCATGTTAGTAAAGCATATAATAACATATAAAGAACATTTACTTAAATAACATTGAATAGATAAAAAAAAAAACACAACTAGGTATAATCCTTGACATGCGGCATTAAAGGTTTCAATCATTGTTTTTGACTAAATTCAATCAATACATTAATTTATAACAATAATAACAATTCTAATACGGATGCTAATTACCCTCCACTCTTTCATCCACTTCTTATTATTGAATTGATTCAATACCTATATAATGCTTTACATAACATGTAAATAACATTTAGTTTAGTAACATTGAATAGATAAAAAAAAATCACAAATATGTACAATCATATAAATTCGGCATTAATGGTTTAAATGCTTGACTTTGACTAAATTTAATCAATACATTAATTTATAACAATAATATATAAGTGGTAATTCGAATGCTAATTACCCTCCACTCTTTCATCCATTTCTTATTATTGAATTGATTGAATACCTATATAATGCTTTACATAACATGTAAAGAACATTTAGTTTAATAACATTGAATAAATCAAAAAAAAAAAAAATCACAGCTAGGTATAATACTTAAAATTCGCCATTAATGATTTCAATGCTTGACTTTGACTAAATGTAATCACATTAATTTATAACAATAATAACAATGCTAATTCGGATGCTAATTACCCTCCACTCTTTCATCCATTTCTTATTATTGAATTGATTGAATACCTATATAATGCTTTACATAACATGTAAAGAACATTTAGTTTAATAACATTGAATAGATCAAAAAAAAAAATCACAACTAGGTATAATACTTAAAATTCGCCATTAATGATTTCAATGCTTGACTTTGACTAAATTTAATCAATACATTAATTTATAACAATAATAACAATGCTAATTCGGATGCTAATTACCCTCCACTCTTTCATCCATTTCTTATTATTCAATTGTTTGAATACCTATATAATGCTTTACATAACATATAAAGAACATTAGTTAAATAACATTGAATAGATCAAAACAAATTACAATTACAACTAAGTATAATGCTTGACATCCACACTTGACTTTGACTAAATTCAATCAATACATAAAGTTATAACAATAATAACAATTGTAAGTCGAATCCTAATTACCCTCCACTCTTTCATCCGTTTTTTATTATTCAATTAATTGAATTCCTATATAATGCTTGACATAACATATAAAGAACATTAGTTAAATAACATTGAATATATCAAAACAAATTACAACTAACTATAATGCTTAACATACGGCTGTTTTGCTTTGACTACTTGACTTTGACTAAATTCAATCAGTACATAAAGTTATAACAATAATAACAATCGTAATTCGGTTCCTAATTACCCTCCACTCTTTAATCTATTTGTTATTATTGAATTTATTTAATTCCTACATCAATACCTATATAATGCTTGACATACGCCATTTAATCAATAAATGATTGACCTTGACTAAATTCAATCAATACATAATGTTATAACCTTTAAAACAATGCTAATTCAAATGCTAATTAACCGCCCACCATTTCATCCATTTCTTATTATTCGGTAAATTCAATAACTATATAAACAAGTCAAACCAATTCACATACGATTGTAATAAGACACGTTGGAACCACTTTGAGTAATCGCAAAGATATATTATTAGGTTAATTTCTGTTTCTCATATTTAATTACTTAAACATTAGTTATTTTGATTTTGATTTGTTGTTTTATTGAAGTCATCTTTTGGTTTTTACATCATTTTTTCCCAGTTAACAAGATCAATGGCTGCTGTAGATGCAAATGAGTTTACAATGGTTAACCAAATTCATGTAAACCGAAACAGTGTGGCGTTAAAGCTAAAGATTATTCGGGTTTGGCATCTACCCGATCGTCGCAATCCTAATGATGTGTACTCAATTGAAATGATCCTATGTGATGAAAATGTAAAAGTTAACAACACGTTTTTTTTTATATCCTATTATTTTTAAATTTCATAACTTTTTTTTTTAATTGTGATGCTTTTAATTTTAATGTATATCAATTATCTTATTTTTTTTATAATCAACAGGGTGACAGGATTCAAGCGAATGTATTTAAGCGGTTGTTTTTTAAATTCGAGAGGTTGCTGATTGAAAATTCTTCTCTTATTATAAGAAATCCAGGAGTTGGGGTCAATTCCTCTAAATACAAGTATGCTCCAAACCCAAACAAACTCTGCTTGAATATGAATACTCAAGATTCCGAATATCATGGTTTCCAAGGTCCAGATTTTGGTTTCTCTTTTGTGCCCTTTCAAAGAATTCTGGATAAGGAGGTTGATGAATATGTTACAATAGGTATATTTTCGTTCTAAAGTTTTTTTTTATCACAACCAAACAATAATAATAGTTTTATAAGTTATCTTTCATTAATGTTTATTTTATAATTGATCTTAGATGTTATTGGACATGTTAACAAGTTATTCAGCAATGATGATAAAGAAAAAAAGGTTGTCGCTGATAAAAAGAGGTTAACAATGGAAATTCAAGATATCGAGTATGTATTCTTTATTTATTTATTTTTTTTTTTTTTTGCATTTTATATATAAAAAAAATTACGTACCTTTATAAATTGTTTATTTATTTTTTACTAAAATAATTTGTACTTTTTTGAAGGGGCTTGCGCATCTATTTAACATTGTGGGATAGTTATGCCATGGAGATGTCTAAATATGTTGCAACTCATCAAACTGAGAAAGAATTTATAATAATAATGCAGTTTGGCCGTTTGAAGTTTTATAATGGTTGTATAATGTTAATAAATATATATAGTTATAGTTATATTTATATTTATACATACATTATATTTTGCATTATAAATTAAGTTCTAACTTCTAAATTTTCTTTTTATTAAATAAATAAAATATTTTTTCCTAATTTTTTTTATAGGAAACCATATGTTTCTAACTCTTTTGGAGATCGCGTTAGTCGACTGTTCATAAATGGAGATATTGAAGATATAAAGCTGTACAAAAAAGGGTATGTACTATTACGTTTTTCAATACGAATTACACAACCTTTATAAACAGTCTCAATAAATATGTAATGTGTATTGATTAAATTATTTTTATCAGGTTGGGTAAGAAAATCGTTGATAATCCTTCCTATTCTCATCAACCATATGGAACTTCTATGTTTTGCTCTGATGAAGATGAATTTGTCCATAACACTCCTTTTAGTAACATTGGCGACATTTGTGAGATTCAAGAGGTAAGTATAATGTTCATACTTAAATACGATATTTATAATTAAATATAAAAAATTGTAATGAGGTTAAAATTTTAATTTTTATTTAATATTAATTTCCAATGTATACCATATACTATCTTATTTTGGTAACAAACTATAATATTCATACAGGCGCAGGCTTTGGTATTATTGGGTACTATTAAAGACCTGTTTACCGAAATTGGCTGGTACTACATGGGATGCCCCAAATGCACCAGAAAATGTAGTATTGATTATATAATCAAGCAGGTTGGTGAAGGAAGTTCAGATTTTGAGGAAGAAAAGGTTTACGAGTGTTTGAATGATAGTTGTAGTGCCAAAAAAGTTGAGCCTACACCAAGGTCGGATATATTTTTAACATCTATTATAATTTTCACAAATATACTTTCATTTCAACCCAACTTAGTTATACATTTTTGTTGTTTTTTTTTCAAATTTTTTTTCTAGGTTTAAAATTCAGGTTCGTGTGCAAGACGTTAATGGTGCTGTATCGCTTACGTTGTTTCATCGTGACGTTGCACAACTTATTAGTAAAAGTGCTTCTGAATTGCTTGAGTTGAATACGGTATTCCATATTTTTAACTACATTTTAAGTATAAAATTATTTTTAATAATTCCTTAATTATAGTTTTGTAATAATTATGTATTTGGTTATTCCTTATATATAGGTTGGTGATACAGTTGAATATCCTGAAGAGATTAAGACTTTGTTAGACAGAGAGTTTGCTTTTAAAATCTTTGTCTCTGGGTTCAATTTAAACAACAAATATGATGTTTATGGTGTAACTAAGATAACTGATGATCCAACAATTATCTCGCATCTTAAGAAAAAGTTGTATGTAGGACAGGTACATATTCGAATTCCATTTCACATAACTTAGCAAATTTTATTTATGTAAGACTTTATTACATTTCTAAGTTTTTGCATATTTTTTTTAACAGCCTGCTGAATCAGAATCACTTCACACGTCTCTCATGGCAATGCCGTCTAATGTTATTTCTGTTTCCAAGGTACCATTTGCACAAACACTTATATTCATAGTAATACATTTTACTCATTTTTTCTTTCATACACAATCACTGATGATTCTGATACATATGTTTGTAACTATTTTTTGTTTAGGAATCTGACACAGGCGATAATGATACGCCAATTTCCATTGTTGATAAGAAAGTTTATGCTGAAGGAGAACAATGTTCTATTAGTTCCAAGTATCAAATGGTTAAGCGTAAACTGATTGACGCGATCTCTGATGATGAAAGCACACCAATTCCTTCAACTAAGATTGGAAGTGGTGGTAGTATGGAGTAACTTAAAATTACGTTGAGCCTCTCGTCTTCCTAAACCCAAAATGAAGAGGATTTGTTTTCTATGCTTATGGTCAACCAGTTTCATTGCTTTATGTTTTGTTTTTTTAATAATTTTGAACAATTTCTACTTTGTTATTTTCTCTTTATACCATGATATGGTTTCCTCTTTTTATTAAGTTTCATAACGATCATAATATTTAATAAATGCGTTTGCTTGATTGATAAGTATGTTTTCATCCATTTGAATATTATGTTGAGTATATATAGATACAACTAGATTGGTGGATGTACTCATCAAACATAATTTTCAGTTTTATTTTTGTATGATTCATATCTAATTAAAACTAAAATATTGTAACATAAATGTTGTAAATCGTTTCAATTTTTTTACCGAAATATATTGTTGTGATACAAGGAAAAATGGATCGGCCCAATATGTTACTAAAACAATCCCATATAAAATACATAACATACATATTACATAACTTATTGGGTTGAATGTTTATTATTAGCCATAGGCTCGATTGTTTTACTCTTAATTTTTCTGGAATACCAAACCATCGTTTGGTTTTGAAAGTTGGCGTTCCCGTAATGTTACTCAGAAACATTGATCAGAAAAGTGGTTTGTGCAATGGGACAAGGTTACAAGTTGTTAAAATGAGAAAACGTGTCATTGAAGCGAAAATCATATCAGGAAGTAACATTGGAATGCGAACTTTTATTCCAAGAATTACTTTATCCCCCTCAGATAAGAAAATTCCTTTTAAATTTAACAGAAGGCAATTTCCACTTGCTGTTTCTTTCGCAATGACAATAAACAAAAGTCAAGGACAATCCTTATCCAGGGTTGGGTTGTATTTGAAGGATCCAGTTTTTTCACACGGGCAGTTGTATGTTGCGCTTTCAAGGGTCAGAAGTCGAGATGGACTTAAGATTGTTATAGTAGATGAAAATGGTGAATTGACGAACAAAACATCAAACGTTGTGTACAAAGAAGTCTTTCAGGATTTATGAATAATGTGAGTAATTTTTATGCAATTTTTTAATTATCTTTATTGACGTTATGTATATACAACTTCAATAATAAAGTATTATTTTAAACTTTTTTTGTGTGCTTTGAACAGTGCGTTGCATTTTGTCAATAAACCAAGTTATGTACTAATTACAATTACATTAAAAATAAAAATATGATAAAAAGTCATTTACAAAAACATAATGTATTCATACCTTTGTTATTTTTTTCAAAACTTTATACTTTGGTTTAGTATTGATCATAATAGGTAATCGGTTTTCATTACTAACGTTACTGAGGGCTTATAAAAAATATCCACTTTGACATGAAAACCATAGTTATATGTTAGTTTTACTTTTAATACTCATTTAATATCAACGCATGACGTTTATATAAGAAAAAATTTTCAGGCTAACCGTTATTTTTAACACTTTACGTTTGTAGCCACTAAACTTGAACAATACAACTCTTAGTTTCATATAATTTTTTTATTTACTATGGTTTGCACCGTGGGTCCCCACGGGTCTCAAACCTAGTGTATTTATATAATCATGTACGGGATTCTATAATCACATATCATCCGTTAGGCTATATGGTGTGGTTACATCTTCCTTCAACTCCCTCAAATGTCACATCAGTGTCACATTATTTTCTTCATTTTCTCTCCTAAAGTTAAGAAATGGTTTCTCTCAATTCCCCTATTCCCCCTTCCTTTTTTTTATTATTTTATTTAATATTTTATACTTTTAAAAAATACATTAAAATTATATATATATATATATATATATACACTATCTTATAATACATTTCACAAAGACTTCTTAAAATTTAAATTTTACAAGTATAATTGCTTAAAGTACAACATACAATGCACATATTAACTATTTTTTGAGGGCAAATATGTCTTTTATACAATACTTACACATTTGACCCTTAATTTACTCAACTTTTGTTTATTTAAATAATAATTACATTTTTTAACCATTATTATAACCAACTACCCCCACAATTTTTAAACGTCCATAACTTTTTCATACGTTACTATTTTCTTAATATTATTACACCGTATAAACGAGCGTTTTTTTCTCTTTAATTTGGGTATAGTATTGCTATATTTTTTTAATTAAAAAATGATATGTTAAGATTAAGTAATAATCAAAACGAAAACAAACAAAATTAAACCGAAAGCTTCTATATCAATACTATATTATAATACATTTAACAAGGACTTCATATAATTTAAGTTTTTACAAGTATCTATACTATCTTATAATACATTTCACAAGGATCTCTTACAATTTATACATACTATATTATAATGCATGAGGGGGGTATTTTAAGATACCCAAAAGTTAATAACTAATTTTTCATTAATAACCCTAAAATGAGGGTAAAATAGTCATTCATACATTATTTACACTTTAATACCCTATCTTATTTACACTTTAATTCCCTAATTTTTAGTTCATAATTACATTTAACTCCCCTACAAAATTATAATTCTTTTATTTAATTCTATTATAACTTTTAAAATATTATATTTTAAGAACATTCAAAAATACCATGACGACAGGCTTATTTTTGTCGACGTTTTGATATTTGTTGTAGTCAATACCGATGTGTGTATTAAAATGTACAAGAAAGAATGTCTTATGTACAAGTGAATATCACATTTTATCTATACTATATTATAATGCATGAGGGAATGGTAGTTTAAGATACCCAAAAGTTAAGAACTTTTTTTTTTAAAGCATAAGGTACAACCCTAAAATAACATCTTAGTTACATTTTAATTCCCCCATTTTTAGTTAGTAGTTACCCCCTACAAAATTATAATTCAATTCCTTATTCCTATCATATCTTTAAACTACTCGAAGGTACCGTGACGACCTGCTCATTTTTATCGACGTTTCGATGTTTGTTTTAATCGATATCAACGTGTGAATTAAAATGTATAAGCAAGTAATGCCTTTATGTATAAGTGATTATATCAACTGAACTAAATTTAATCAACAAGCAAATAATATATACACCCGAAGAGTTTTTTTTTCCTTTTCAGCGGTGAGTTGTCAGGCGGACACGTGGCAGCATGTGATTGGCTGTCGGCGGTATGTTGTTTTGAACCAGCATGGTTGACTTACCTGCCGGAGTCTGATGCGACCCCTGACAGCAGGTAAGCATGCCTGGTCAGAGCAGTAGAGGCAACATGGTGGAAGCATGGAACTAATCACGTCACTGTTGAATGTCAGTGGTTGTTGGGCAACCACGGACACGCGTCACTACTTTGTTGGCGGTGTCAGTGATCCCTTATAGGTGTATCTTCCTGATCCTTGATCTTCCGTACCTAGTACCTGGGAATGTTATGATGTGAACTAGTCCGCGCGTTGGTGGACGCGCGCGTGTTCTTCCCTGGTGGGTGAGGTCTTGTGGTTCAAGTCTCCTCTGCGGAACTCGTCTTACGGGAACATTTCCGCGAATCTTCATCTGGCGGGGATAGAGGTGCCGCATCTGCCTGGATTAGGCTCCCTATCCCTTCATGTATCATGTACATAAATGTCCTTGTACCATCTTAAATTAAAAAAATATATATATAACAACTAGCTTAGTACCCGTGCGATGCACGGGATTCCCTACATTATTATTCATAACTAATATAATTTACTATACAAATGAAGTAAGCTACGATGAATGTTGATTATTGAAATTTTCAGATTAACGAATATTTTTCGAATTAAATTAATATTCTAAATAACTTGACATGATTTCTATCTATTTTACTAATGAGTGTTAATATAACTCTTAACAACTTATACCGAGGAGATTGACACAAAGTGATTTGTATAAACTGGTTACTTTTGCGATTCAATTAACCTTTTTGAGACCTTTATCAATATATCCAACATAATATTAACATGCAATACCAAAACAAACAATCAAGTACCATGAAAAAATAAAACCAAACATAATGTCATAGCTGCATTGGTAAGTTCACATAGTAGCCAGTATTAAAAAAAAAAAAAAGATTTCTATAAAAAACATGGAAAAAGAAAATACGACGTAATTATCAAACATTAAAAATTTTCCTACCGATTGGCCATTAGGATCAAAAGATTACACTAAGGAACTCAAGAGTAAATAATGAATAAAATCATATGAAAATAGAGAGGTTCCGACCTTGAATGGTCATAAAAAAAATTAAGGAACAACTACTAATCAGCAACATGTGTTTTATCACCAATGAAAAACACCAATAACAAAACCAAACCAAACCAAACCAAATAATAAATAGAAACATATTTTGCCGAACAACTAAAAATGAACAACTTGTGTTTTATGATTTCACTTGATCCTAATAATGTTGTTCAGCTTGTCAGTTGATGCTATGTCCAGAATGCCCTGCATCTAAAAGCACCTGGTTTCACATCAAAAAATATCACAATCCATTTGTGCATCATAGAGAATTTGATGGTTATCAAAAGATCAAAATATTTATAGCGATCAAAACCTTTGAATAGAAGTGTGCTCAATATGAAATAATTTAACTTCAACAATCAAATCCCAAATTGATCATTATGTAGCTTGTATGAAATGGTGAAGTACCTCTAGCCAAGCTTTATGCATATCCGTGATGACATCAATAGACACCAAAAATCATATTTTCCTTGTAATACCCAACACATAACAAGAAATACATTAACAAACATTAAATAGCTAATATACGATTCCCATTAAACATATTGGACCATTGCATATACCACTACAATTACAACATTGATACGCTTGGTTTTATGGATATTATCTAAGAGATGAACTGAACTGTATAACGTTTACAAAATAATGGTTGCCAATCCTTCCAAAAGCCTGCATATTAAGATAGTCCTTTTAGTCTAGAGTAATATTTTTAGCAAAAAACGTAGATTACTCCTACACACACATGCACACGTAAAGGGTAATGCTTTTTTACGCAATTCATAGACTAAATATAAATTGGATCACACACTAATATATAGCACCACTAAAGAACCCAAGGGATCATGCGCAACTCAGCGCAAGATCAAATTAATATCTAGTGCTCTTTTATTAGATTGAAGAAATTGATTTGATTTCCTCAAGAACTTATGGAATATAAGAAACAGCTCATCACTGTACTTTCTGTCATTTCCACCTAATAACATGGGAATCCACACAAGATGCCACATTTTTCTATGTTGATCCTTGTCAGCGACCTCAACGGTCTCAATGACAAACTTGTGCCTACGGTCTTCTTGCAATATTTAGTGGCCAATTGGACCTTTTCAAAAATTGGGTAGCATATTTGCCCTTTTAACCTTTATATAACTGAAGGGGTAGGGACCCAAATTGACTTGGGCCCCTACCCAAAGCTAAAGCCCAAACACGGGAGATGGCCCACAAGGCCCAAGTGATTACAACGTCAACCATGGGCAGGGTAAGCCCATCACCTATGGATCCTGCCATAGCAACCCGGGTGCGGGTTGCAACCACCAGGCGCGGATGTTGGACCAACATCCGCCAGGGTTTCAAGGACGAAGCCAAAGCAAACACGTGGCGATAACCCATACGATCGTACAACATTGTACGAGCCAACCAGAGTCCAACGACGTGTGGCGATGAGCATGCGGCACGATCGGCTAACAGGGGAATCACACGTGTCCAAGACCAGACCCGCAGGAGACAAACAGTACAGTCCCCGTACGTATTGACCAATAAGAATACACGGGACCACCTCAGCAGGGATCTCCACTAACGAAGGCCAGCAGAGGGGACAACAGTACACTCGATGGCCAATCGTTTTGGCCCAGGCCTGCGACCAGTCACACGACGACACGTCACGGGAAAAGGTACGATCATCCTCTATGATTTCTCACTCGTCGTATACTATCTCTTGTTGGGCCTAATTGTGGGCCGGTGTGGAGGCAAACCCTAACTGGGCCTCAGCCCATTGGGTAAGTTAAGGGTGAATGTCGAGGCCCGTGTGGAACCTATTTAAGGAGCACTTCATCTCCTTGAAGAGGCCATTCAGAAATCCCTGAAGAACACACTAAGGCTAACCACGTTTTTGTGTCTGCTAAGTAGAATCCTTTGGATTCGAGGCGGTCGCCCCACACCGGATATTGTGTTTCTCAGGTACTCAACGTCAGAAAGCCATCCATCTTAGTGAAGGATCTTCTTGCAGAGACGAATAGTTCATACACTCAAGAGGTGAGAACTTTTGTTTCTTCATTGGCGCCATCCGTATCGGCTAGAGCAAAACTCTTCACAATCTTTCGACTAAGGAAATGGCAACTGAAGGAACATCGACAAAAAATCAGGAATCCCCAGATATCGAAGAAGATGACGAAGGAAAATCGGAGGAAACCCCTCCAGCCATAGTCACAAAGACAGCTGATGTATTGTAAAATACATCTATTTCCAGTGTAAAGATTGTACAGTTTCGAGTCGTTTAGATAGTGTTTTTAGTAGTTTTAGGCTTGTACCGGTCTCTTTTATTTAGTATAGTTTTTTATATATTTATTTTAGTTTTGTTTCATTTTTATTACTTATGTATTTATTTTATATTTTAGTAGGTGTTCGAATGGACATTGGAGCTTAAACGTGCAACCTTGATCGAGTCAAAAACACCCAAGTCTAGAGCACGAAGTTATACTACTATATATATTAATATTACATATAATAATAATAATAATAATAATAATAATAATAATAATAATAATAATAATAATAATAAAATAAAAACTAAAACCTAAATGTGACAAAAAAAAAAAAAAAGCCACGTGTGAAGGCCCAAGTAGGGTAACAATTCTTTGGAGATTATTATTTTTCTTAGAAGCTGCGCACAAGATGAATGAAAAATCAGCGGCAGCAGATATTATATCTAGGGGTCTGGCATATTGATCGGGAGGGCTTCGATATTATTGAAAAGAGGATAATTCTTTGGAAGGAAAAAGGATTAATATTGAAGAGACAGAAGCAGCGCACGAAGACAACATTTAGAGGAGAATATTATTTTTGAGGTGGATCAATGGTGGAGGCATACGTGCCAGCACGGGTTGGTTCTAATTTAATATTTATTATTTATTTATTCTAACCCGTTGTGAACGCCATGAATATGTTTAGTTTTATTTGTTTTGATTCTTTCATGACTTTTATTGGCTAAACCTTTTCGCTACCTAGGTTAAAGATGATTGCACATGTTTGATTTATTTTCTTTTGGTCTTGGAACTTTTGGTTGTGGGTTGAATTTTAAAGTAAAGAACTCTTTATTTTCTGGTTTGATGTATATGCGTATTTAGTTTTATTTAAATAACTTTTATAAACTCCACTTGCGTTTTTGTGAATGTCTTTCATGTATGAATGCGGGTTAGGTTGCGGACTGGGTGTTAGCAGCTAGTTTATGGTTAATTTCTATAGGTTATCCATAGGAGTTGTAATTGTTAGTTAGATAATTCTAAGTGTTCTACCAATTCTCAATAGCTGTGAGGTGCGAGATTGTTGGTCTGTCTAGGGTGTTAAATGGCTAGTTCTAGAGGCTTTGTGAGAAGATCTTCCTAGTTTCCCTAGCATTCCTTGTAGGCCAAGTCTTATCTGAAATATTGTAGTTACCCCTTGCACTTTCGGGTGTACTGTGACTTTCGCGCTGTGAGGTAGACTGTCTAGCGGGTACTTTAAGATTCGAGTAGGTAAGCCTGTGAGGGTAACCTCTCAACCGGTGGTTTAACAGCACAACAATATTCTAGGGTTTCCCCTTGAGAAGGGTCGAGGGTGTCTAGTTTATTCTTGATGTTTAGTATTTTAAGATCCCGGTTCCACACCAGTTCCATAGCCATTAGAAATTTATCATTCATGTGTAGGATTCTAGCCTAGGTAGTGCCTCCCCATCACCTGATTTTAGTTCTAGTTCCCAGTTTGTATCTATAGTTTATTTAAGTTATATTTTATTTATTTGCATTAGTCTGTTAGAAAACCCCCCCTTAAGCAACAAAACAATTTAAGTCAATTTGTAGATAAGTTATCGAGTCTAGTTTACGTTTTCCAGTAGAGTCTCGTGGGTTCGATACTCGGACTTACTTTAGCTGTACTGCACTGACCGGTACACTTGCCGGTTGTGTGGTTTAGGTTTAGAGAGTCTTAGGTTATAAATTTAAAACTTAGAGTGTCTAGTTTAGGTTAATTTAGTTAGTTTTTACTAAACCACTTTGAGCACATCAAGTTTTTGGCGCCGTTGCCGGGGACTCTTGGCGATTGCGTTTACTAGCTTTGATTACACTTATCTGCTATATCTGTGCTACTTGTGTTTTGTGTTGAGTCTATCTTTTTGTATAGTGAGTCGTAGGAGTCTAATTGTTTGTGTATTTTTATTTCTATCGAGTCTGTAAATATGTTTGAAATTTGTGGAGGACCCTATTTTACCGTTAGATTTCCACAAAATGCGGGGTCCTCTGCATATTGTTATGCTAATTCCTTTGTGCAGCCGCCACCATGTTATTCACAGGGTTGTCCTACATATCATTATGATGACTCGTATCAGCAGCCACATTTTAATCAGTATCCTGATCAAATTCCTGGAAGCAATTCTTGTGAGAATAGTGGTCATGATTGGAGTAAAATAGAGAGTCTGTTGACATTATTAGTTGCGAAAGATGCCAATACCCAGAAAATGTTAGCAGAGCAGGACATCCTCATAAAAAACCACGATGCCATCCTTAAAAACCGGCAGGCTGCTATTTTAGATCTTCAAAGAACACTAAAAGATATATCTAGGAGATTAGAAGAAGAAAAAGAAAAGTTTCAGCAAGAGCAGGTGCCGAAAGTTGGTTATACATATGATGAGGAGGGCAACTACCTCGGGTACATGAACGCTCGAGGGGAGTTGTTCCCAACGTTTCCAGAAGAAGGGAAAGAGCCGATCATGGATTACGCAGATGAGTCAGATGAAGAGATCATCCCAATCACGGAGACGAAAATGGACGTTGAAGTCCCACCTCCGGTGCCACAGGTTACTATATATGATTTTGGGAGTGACTCTGACGAAGAGGACGACGAAGAAGAATGGGCGGCGTATCAAAGGTCGTTTATGAGGAAAGAAGGGATTGAAGAAGAAGTGGTGGGAGATTCCGTTGATATGATGTTTGGTGCAGAGGAAGACAATGAGATGGGTGAGAATTCATTGTCTGAAGAGGATGAGTTTTTAGATCTGGAGTTAGAGGGTTTGCCTGTTTATGAAGATTTAGGGGAGTCTGATCCTGATGGAGATATGGCATACCTAGATGCCCTACTTGAAGGTGAACCAACTGACATGACTGTACCTGCACCAGATGAAAGAAATAAGTGTGGGGATCATTCCATGGAAATGGTGGTAGAAGAAGCGCACCATAGCTGGCCCGTGATATTAGTGATAGATGAAACTTCAAAATCAACAGCACCACGGGAGAGGGCAAAGAAGAGAAAAAGAAAGGACCGGAACCGAAAGAAGATCAAAGGATGGCACGAGTTGGAGAAGAAGAAGCCAGTGAAAGTCAAGCACGATCAGTCTTCTTGCTACATGCCACGCATCCGGTTCAATCCAGGTAAGTTTAAATTTTGGTGGTATGACCCGTTAAGAATGCTTAGATTATTTTTCAATTCCACTAATAAACATTCAATTGTTAACGAGGACCGGGTGGAATTAAACGGGTTGGATCGGGTCCAGATAAAAGAGAAGCCCCCTGATTAAGTTTAAGTGTGAGGAGGCTCTGTAGAGTTTGTAAACTTATTTTTATATTTTTTTTTTCTAGCTGTTCATTTTTTTTTATTTGTGGTCCGTCTTTCGATAGTTGTTCATAGGTTTTTATCTTTCTATTTTATTTTATCTTTGTGTCTTTGAGTATGTTCGCAGGTTTGCGTGTTTGCTTAGGTAGAGGAAATTTCACATGAGCGGATCCCATGTATTTATCTTTATATATATTTTATGATTGGGAGTTTTGGTAGAGGTTTGGGTAATAAAAGATATTTTTTTTTCTTAAAAAAATAAATAAATAATAAATAGTCTTTCTGTGAAAAAAGTCTTTTCACGTAATGTGAAGAGTCTGGGCTGACCTGTTCGCCTTATGCGACCAGCTATTACCCCGGAAAGTTATTTTTTTTCGCTTGCAATGCGTGTTGTGATCACCAGTGTCCTTCACGTTGAGCGAGAACCATATTTTTTTTCTCTTTCTACCCATTTGGTTCTACTACCATTCACTGCCATTTTGCCAAGCAGGTACGTCTTCTTGTTTGTTGTTATATTATGAGTCTAAGTTAGTAGTTTGAGTTTTTTTTTTTCTTTTTATTCTTGTGTAGTTCGGTATTATGCTCGGGGTTTGTTTGTTTCGTTTTGCGCAGGTTTGGATTGCACCGCCCGTACTCAATCTCCATTCGGGTGATTCCGGAGCTGTTATCATTTATCAAAGCAAGCCCGGAGTTTACTATTATTTCAGAGCCGATCGCGAATGAAATGCTATACGATCGAGCTGGATTGGACTAGAGTTTTTGGAGCTTACGCGTTATTTTACCAGCTAAGTCCTTTCCAATTTACCCTTATTTTTATAATTTTTGTATTCGGAATTTATTCTTTTGTTTTGAGTCGTTTTCTATTCCTACATTGAGGGCAATGTAGAGTTTAAGTGTGGGGATGGGAAACTGTCGTTTAGTTTGTATATAGAGTCATTTTGAGTCAAAAAACAAAAAAAAAAAAATCGAAAAAAATTTGAGAAAATGTCCCTGATTTTGAAGTTTGCATTATATAAAATATGGAAAATGATAGGTAAAGTTAGGTGTCCGGTTTTCAAATAGTATGTATAATAAGAGATTAAAATTGATTGAAAACCTGTCTGATTTGGGATATGTGGGTAGGCTTGGCCGGTAGAAAGGTTTCCTTTGAAAAGTAATAAATTAATTATGTTAGGCTATTTTGTGGGTTCTCATCTAGGAGAAACGGGGAGACTGAAACCGCCAAAAATAGTATAAGAAGCACCGTATAAGTTTAAAACCGTTAGAATTTCTAATCACTTAAAAAAAATTAGAAATCAAAGCAAAAATGCTGAAGCTTAAGGTGCCTGGCCACTGGGATAGCGACTTGGATTGGTCACACCCTCTGAGTTAAGTATGCTGAGATGAAAAAAAAAAAAAAATTGCTGAAGCTTAAGGTGCCTGGCCACTGGGATAGCGACTTGGATTGGTCACACCCTCTGAGTTAAGTATGCCAAAAAAAAAAAAAAAAAAAAGTGATTTTAAATTCTCTTGGTTTTCTACATAAGACGGTTGGGAAATGGTCAATTGGTCGTTCCTTTAGCTTCATAAGCTTGAGGCGGGATTAGGAGGAACTGTGATTTCCTTCGAGTGAGACCCTAGATAGACTAATCAACATGAACTTAACATAAATAAAAAGGGGCTTGGAAACCGGTGTGGGTTTAAGAGGATCAATATACCTGCAATCGCAATCAACACGTTAGTAGATTATTAATTAAGTAACCTATGTTTTGAAACTGGATGTAAACCTAACTGTGATTCCATAGCATAATTCTTTTTCAGGGACGAAAAAAAGATAAGTGTGGGGATATTTGATGTATTGTAAAATACATCTATTTCCAGTGTAAAGATTGTACAGTTTCGAGTCGTTTAGATAGTGTTTTTAGTAGTTTTAGGCTTGTACCGGTCTCTTTTATTTAGTATAGTTTTTTATATATTTATTTTAGTTTTGTTTCATTTTTATTACTTATGTATTTATTTTATATTTTAGTAGGTGTTCGAATGGACATTGGAGCTTAAACGTGCAACCTTGATCGAGTCAAAAACACCCAAGTCTAGAGCACGAAGTTATACTACTATATATATTAATATTACATATAATAATAATAATAATAATAATAATAATAATAATAATAAAATAAAAACTAAAACCTAAATGTGACAAAAAAAAAAAAAAAAGCCACGTGTGAAGGCCCAAGTAGGGTAACAATTCTTTGGAGATTATTATTTTTCTTAGAAGCTGCGCACAAGATGAATGAAAAATCAGCGGCAGCAGATATTATATCTAGGGGTCTGGCATATTGATCGGGAGGGCTTCGATATTATTGAAAAGAGGATAATTCTTTGGAAGGAAAAAGGATTAATATTGAAGAGACAGAAGCAGCGCACGAAGACAACATTTAGAGGAGAATATTATTTTTGAGGTGGATCAATGGTGGAGGCATACGTGCCAGCACGGGTTGGTTCTAATTTAATATTTATTATTTATTTATTCTAACCCGTTGTGAACGCCATGAATATGTTTAGTTTTATTTGTTTTGATTCTTTCATGACTTTTATTGGCTAAACCTTTTCGCTACCTAGGTTAAAGATGATTGCACATGTTTGATTTATTTTCTTTTGGTCTTGGAACTTTTGGTTGTGGGTTGAATTTTAAAGTAAAGAACTCTTTATTTTCTGGTTTGATGTATATGCGTATTTAGTTTTATTTAAATAACTTTTATAAACTCCACTTGCGTTTTTGTGAATGTCTTTCATGTATGAATGCGGGTTAGGTTGCGGACTGGGTGTTAGCAGCTAGTTTATGGTTAATTTCTATAGGTTATCCATAGGAGTTGTAATTGTTAGTTAGATAATTCTAAGTGTTCTACCAATTCTCAATAGCTGTGAGGTGCGAGATTGTTGGTCTGTCTAGGGTGTTAAATGGCTAGTTCTAGAGGCTTTGTGAGAAGATCTTCCTAGTTTCCCTAGCATTCCTTGTAGGCCAAGTCTTATCTGAAATATTGTAGTTACCCCTTGCACTTTCGGGTGTACTGTGACTTTCGCGCTGTGAGGTAGACTGTCTAGCGGGTACTTTAAGATTCGAGTAGGTAAGCCTGTGAGGGTAACCTCTCAACCGGTGGTTTAACAGCACAACAATATTCTAGGGTTTCCCCTTGAGAAGGGTCGAGGGTGTCTAGTTTATTCTTGATGTTTAGTATTTTAAGATCCCGGTTCCACACCAGTTCCATAGCCATTAGAAATTTATCATTCATGTGTAGGATTCTAGCCTAGGTAGTGCCTCCCCATCACCTGATTTTAGTTCTAGTTCCCAGTTTGTATCTATAGTTTATTTAAGTTATATTTTATTTATTTGCATTAGTCTGTTAGAAAACCCCCCCTTAAGCAACAAAACAATTTAAGTCAATTTGTAGATAAGTTATCGAGTCTAGTTTACGTTTTCCAGTAGAGTCTCGTGGGTTCGATACTCGGACTTACTTTAGCTGTACTGCACTGACCGGTACACTTGCCGGTTGTGTGGTTTAGGTTTAGAGAGTCTTAGGTTATAAATTTAAAACTTAGAGTGTCTAGTTTAGGTTAATTTAGTTAGTTTTTACTAAACCACTTTGAGCACATCAACAGCCCACAGACCAGTAAGGAGGCTCGGTGTCGGTCAAGCCATAGCTCAGCATACCGT